>CM057845.1:313036619-313048268 GCA_030068395.1 Apalone spinifera
TCTGCGACCCCCTGAGGTACACGACTGTCCTCAACAATGAGAAGATCGGGAAAATAGCCACGGCCGTTGTCATCAGAAGTTTTTGTATAATTGTTCCCCAAGTCTTTCTACTCAAACGGCTGCCCTTCTGCGCAAGCAACGTCATCCCACACTCCTACTGTGAGCACATCGGGGTGGCCAGGCTGGCCTGTGCGGACATCTCTGTCAATATCTGGTATGGCTTTGCAGTGCCTATTGTAACTTTTATATTAGATGTTCTGTTTATTGGTGTGTCTTATGTGCTGATCCTCAGGGCTGTCTTCAAATTGCCCACCAAAGACGCCCGACACAAAGCTCTCAGCACTTGTGGCTCCCACGTCTGTATCATCCTCTTATTTTACATCCCAGCCTTTTTCACTTTCCTAACCCACCGCTTTGGCCACAATATCCCTAAACACATTCACATCCTGCTGGCCGATCTCTACGTGCTCTTCCCCCCCATGCTCAATCCCGTTGTTTATGGGATGAAAACCAAGCAGCTGCAGAAGCAACTAGGCTGCCTGTTGTCTCAGAAGTGGAAATGGTGCTGAGTCCAGAGCAACATGAGTTAAATAGCTGGTTTCTTCCACACTGCGAGGAGAGGGCCCCTTGGCTCCAAGACAGGGACGTTAACCTGTTAACTTCGTGTAGCAAAACAGACATTTGCACCCCCGGAGTCTGTTTTGCTACAAACGAGGGAAGTTTCACTGCAAATCCAGGGCCAAGCCTCAATGCAATCCACTTTAGTGACACCTCCAAATAGGGAGGCTTCATTAGTCTGAGGGGAAGGCCACAGGGGAGTTTTGTTCTTATGCTGCCCACTTTATGCCAGATGGAGAGGCACAAAGGAGCTAACAAGCGATTGGCAAATGATAGGTAAGCTAACTCATCTTGCTGGCCATCAACTATATCTGCATTCCATGGAGAGCTGCTGCCGCATCACATACCCCAGGGACACCCCTCCGGTTACAGAATGGTTTTGGCCATTAGATAGCTAGGGACATAGGACTCGCCAGGCTGGATGAGAGCTCTGGTCCATTTGATCTGTGTCCTGTCTCTAGTAGCCAGTTCTGGGAAAATAGTCACGGCCATGGTCATCAGGCTGACAGAAAAGGCAGCTCAGTGGTATCTCAGCAAATTACACAATATCCCAAGGAGGCCCAACCCATCACATTCTCAAAGGTGTTCATAGGGGCCATCTATAAAGTTCCTTCCCTCAGTCAGCAGGATGGGGTCTTCCCCAAACCCCAGAGCATGGGCAATCCAACTTCAGTTCTGCTGTGTCTGGATGGATTTGCTAATGCCCATGAGCCCACCAAGGTCACAGGTACCTTGGACACAAAGAAAATATTGGTTATAAAACTGAGGCATGAAGGAGACTCTGGGCTACATGGATCCTCCTTTTTACAGTCAGGCTATGTCTAGACTGCAAGCTTCTTTCGAAAGAGTTTTTTTCAAAAGATACTTTCGAAAAAGCCTCTTTCGAAAAAGAGCGTCTAGACTAGAACCAGTACTTTTAAAAAAGTAAGCCGCTTTCTCGAAAAAGAGCACCGAGGCAGTCTGGATGCTCTCTTTCGAAGAAGCACAGTTGGCATTACATAGCGCCTTTTTTCGAAAGAGCTCTTTGGAAAAAAGGCATTCTTCCTCGTAAAATGAGGTTTTCCGCAGTTGAAAAAAACTGCCACGTTCTTTCAATTTACTTTCGCAAGAACACGGGAACAGTGTAGACTCAGGGGAAGGGTTTTTTTTTTTTCAAAAAAAGGTCACTTTTTTCGAACAATCCCTGTTGTCTAGACACACCCTCAGTGGGAGACACTGGCACCCAAGGAGCAGGAGCGGGGAGATTTCATCCCCTCCCTGCCTCTGGCTATGAGGTCTGTACTCTGGTGAGTGGGCAGTGGTAGGCGTTAGACAGTCAAAAATCACCCCCTTCCTTTGCTCCCCCTCAGGAAGGAATAGAGGCCATCCTGGTTGGGGAGTGATCGGTGTGGGGGTGTTCTCCTCTTGATGTGCCTTCACCCCTGTCTGAAGGGCCACCATTGCCCGGGGGCAGGGCCAGGACCTTGTTTGTGTCCAGTGTCGCCTGCTCATCCACCACGAGACTCACATTTGGATTCCCAATTTTATAACCATTTATTTCCCATTTGGATGCCGGTACCCGTGGCCCTGGGCTCCGTTATGGGCAAGCGCCAGCACAGTCTAGTGTCTTCACGCAATGGATGCTGGACTCACACAGGCCTCCTGCCTCACTCCACTGCATCCCAGCCCAGGGCCCGGACACCGGCTGAGTGACCTGCTCCTGGGTCAGTGGGGATGCACCCACAACACACTGACCTTGTGGGGCAAAGAGAACCCCCTAGTCCAGCGCTCCGGCCGTTCACATGGGATCCAGGGTCAAACCCCTGCTCCGAATCACGCAGAGCTCACACTAACCACCAGGTCTCCCACTGCCTTGTGTACTTTCCTGCTGGGTAATTCAGGCCTGGGAGCTCTCGCCAACCTGCTGCTCTGTCCTGAGGCACCTGCCCAGCCCATGTGCCGTGGGAACCGTCGCGTTCCGGAGGGAAGTTTGGGATTGGCCCCCTGCTCCTGTGTGTTGGTTCTGGCTTCACACCCCTGTTTCGCTGTGACAACCGGATTTGGTGCTTTGTTCTTCAGTCCCTATTAGTGAAGTTCGGGGTTGTATTAAAGTTGTCGTTGTACCAGCCACCCTGCATTACACTGGACTGACAACCAGTGATAGAGATACGGGGCAAGTGGAGAGCCTGAGGACACCAAGTCCCTGCCTAACAAAGGGAGCGGTTTTCCTTACTCTGGTCACTAGACCCCACTGCCCTGAAGGGGTGGAGAGGGTGTTACTGACTCTGGCCAGTAGGCCCTGTTGCCCTGAGGGACGGGAGGAGTGTCATTGACTCTGGTCACTGGTCCTCAGTGCTCTTTGGGAAGGGAGGGTTGTTACTGACTCTGGCCACTAGGCTCTGCTGTCCTGTGCAAAGAGAGTAGTGTCATTGACTCTGGCCACTGGGCCCCACTGCCCTGAGGAGAGGGGAGGGTGTTACTGACTCTAGGATACCCTGCGGGAAGGGGGGGTGTTTATTGACTGGCCACCCTCTCTCCTAGGGTCAAGGTGTGGTTATAGGCCCTGGGACATGGGAACCAATATGCATGAGGGGCTGAGCCCCCTTTACCAGGCCTCAGGGGGCTAACACTCCGTGACAGCGCTCAGCCCCATCAGCAGCCCTGGGGCAGGAGGCACTGGAGGGAGGCAGGGAAGGGGTGGGGGCAGGCAGAGCTGGGGGAGGGGCGGAGCAGAGAGGGAAGAGGTGGGAGGATTTGGGGAGAAGGGGGTGGTACCTGGGGTAGGCCGAGGGGCAGGAGGAACTAGGATGGGGGGCAGTTTTGGCAGAAGGAGGATGTAGCCTTGGGTGAGGGGGGCAGGAGGAGGGTAGGAGTGGGATTGGAGGAAGGGATGGAGTGGGGGCAGGGCACAGGGCAGCACCAAGGATCCAAGGGATTGGGACAGGCGGCCCCTCTGGCTGTGAGGTGTCCCCTGCACCTGGCCATCCTCTGAGGTGCTGGCTCTGAGCCCCCCCCGCCTGGGATCGGTCGCTCTAGCAGCAGCTGTTTGTCTCACGGCCTCAGCCCTCCCCGTCTGGGGCGGTGGCTGGTGCCGGCTGTCAGGGGTGGTCAGGACGTGTCAGGTCCCTCTGCTCTGCTGTCCTGCCAGCCAGCCCAGGGAGGGTTGCCAAGTGTCCGGTTTGGAACCTGACAGTCCAGTATTTGAGCTTTCTGTTCGGGAAAAAAATGGATAAACTAGAACCACCCTGTATTTTCTAACTAAGATGTGATGTAGTCTGTGACGTCATGTCAAGTGTCTCCGGGATTTTTGTTGAAACCATCTGGCAACCCTAGACCCAGGCGTGATCCCTGCAGTCTGTTCTCCCCAGTGAGCTGGGTCTGAGCTCTCATGCTCCTGGTGAGCGGCTGGGCGTGAACCCCAGGGGCAGGGGGAGGGGATCTTAACTTTTGGCTGCAGAAAACCAAACACCCTTGTCTCGCCCCATCCCCCCTCACTATGTCCCCGCCCCCCCGCATCACTTGCTCTCCACCCCGCTCCATCACTGACTGGCTCATTGTTACAGAGCAGGGTTTGGCTCAGGGCAGTAGGGAGTTCCAGGGATCAGGGCTCTAGGCTGGGGCTGAGGGGTTCAGGAGTTGGACGGGCTCTGGTTGAGGCAGGTTTTGGCTGCAGGCTCTGAGGTGGAGGGGGCTGAGGGGTTTGGGGTTCAAGTGGGGGCTTTGAGTGAGGCAGGGTGGCAGGTGCAGGCTCTGGTCAGGGTTCACAGGAATCAGCCGGCCTGTCCCTCTGGCTGCTAGGGGGTAGGGGCGGCCAGGGGGCTCCATATGCTGCCCTCAACCACAGACATAATCCCTGCAGATCTTATTGGCTGAAGGGTGTTGCCAATGGGAGCTGCAGCACCACCCCAGGAGCCCTTGGGCCTAGGACCTAGACATGCCACACGCTTCCAGGGCCCCAGAGCCAGGGCAGGCAGGGGGCCTGTCTTACCCCGCTGCATTGCTGGCTGGATTCTTGGTGGCCCAACTAATGGTGCTGACTGGTGCTGCCCAGGTCCCTTTCCCACCGTGTATCCAGTCGAAAACCAGTCGCCTGGCAACCATTGGGGAGCTGGTGACTCAGGGACACTGCAGACGGGCCGGTGGACAGGGCAGTGCTGGCCATGGGACGGGCAGGTGGCCAATCCCCTCGCCCAGTGAGTGGGAAGCAGCCGGGCGACGGGGATGGGGAAGGGCCGGAGCGACTTAGGGGTGCACAGAGGAGCAAAGCAGCTACGATGGGAGCTCAGACCCACAATGGAAGGGCGCTGGATGGTGGCCCCAGGACCAAGGGAGCCAGGCCCCTGCCCTTGTCTGGAAGTGGATGCTCCCAAACCATCCATGTTTCCCTGTGGAGACCCTGCCTATATCCCTTTGTCCTAATCCTACGGTCCCAGCCACTGGCCGGGGCAGTCTGGAGCCCAGCCGGGGCGGGGAGGCCTGGGCACTTGTGGGGTCCACATGGACCCTCCACCTGCCTGTGGGGCAGGGGCTGAAAGCAGCCCCCAACCCATGTCGGCCTCCCCTGGGCTCCCAGCCGAGACTCCAGGGTGTGAGCGGGAAGGGGGAGGATCTGCAACTCTGCACCAGCTCACCCCAAACCCTGAGCGTCTCTCCCAGAACTTGGCCAGGGGTTCAGTCTTCGACCTGCGACGTGGCCATGCTGAGAGCCACGTGGGCAGCTTTGGGCAGCGGCGGGTAGAATATCGGGAGGAACACGGCAGGGAGCTGCGCTTGGCTCCACCACACGCTGGACATTGGGGAATTAAGACCTTTTGCGCTGGGGGATTCTGTGGAGCACGAGTGCAGGGCAGCTGCCCAACTGGTTTAACAAGAAGCTGCAGGGGTGTTAGACTGGCAGAGCAGGGTGTCCCGGGACACCCCTCAGGAGACAAACAGGCTGCCCCTCATGATGCGGGACCTGGAACGAGACAGGCTGGCTTGTGGGACGAACCCCGTCACTTGTTGAGCAGGACGTATCCCGACGCCCAAAGCTACAGGCTGGAGCTGGAGAGTTAGAGAGGGAGTCCACTCCACACAGGGACTGCTGGGTTCAGGCACCTGGCTGTGCTGCAAGCGGAGGAGGAGCAAACACCAATCAGAGACAAGGCTGAGCAAGGCAAGGACAGGCAGGACCTGGGGCTGGATTTCGGAGCAGGCAGCTCAGAGGGGCTTGGGAGGCAGCCGGGATGGGGCGGCCGTTGTGGTGCTGGGGACAGAAGAGACGATAAAACGTGAAGTGAAGTGTTTCAGGAATCGTGAAGTGTTTCAGGAATCCGGAAAGAGGGTTCATTTCTTGCGTCCAGTTCTGCCCCCCGCCCCCATTACAGAAAGGATGTGAGCACATGAGAGGGAGTCCAGCAGATGACAACAGAAATGGGTAGGAGTCTGGAACACCTGACCTACGAGAAGAGGCTATGGGATTTGAGCTTCTATAGTCTGCAGAAGAGAAGAGTGAGGGGGGATTTGAGAGCAGCCTTCAACTTCCTGAAGGGAGGTTGCAAAGAGGCTGGAGAGAGGCTGTTCTCAGTGGGGGCAGATGGCAGAACAAGGAGCAATGGGCTCAAGTTACAGTGGGGAGGGCTAGGTTAGATAGTAGGAAAATCTATTTCCCTAGGTGGGTGGGGAAGCACTGGGATGGGTTCCCTAGGGAGGGGCTGGAATCTCCATCTCTACAGGTTTGAAGTCCTGGCTGCACAAAGCCCTGACTGGGATGATGTAGCTGGGATTGGGCCTGTTCTTAGCAGGGGGTTGCACTTGGTGACTCCAGAAGACTCTTTCAAACCTGGGATTCAGTAACTTGGTCAGCAGTTTAAGGCTGGCACCTGCAGTAACCCACCTTACTGCCGGCCCCAGCTTCCAATGTCTGTGCGTCCATTTCAGTGATTCTGAAACTGAACTATTTCTGTGAAATTAGAGGGACCGTTTCTGTTTGTTTATCCATTTCTTTGAGATCCCACTTGGGTGTTTGGGCTTCCGAGGGCAAAGCCGTCAGGAATATCACACATGGAAACACACAAATCCCCTGATCCCAGCCTGCCCCTGCCGGCGGCTGAGTTGGAAACTGCTCTGTGCCCAGGGCTCCCTGCTGGCTCCAACCCCGCTGGGACACCCAGGCAGGCAGGATAAATGTCCCTGCCTCAGAGCCCCAACCAGTGCGGTTCCTGCCCCTGCAGCTCCCCACCTGGATCCCAGGCAGAGACTCCTCATCCCCGGCTGCGGCAGGAACCTGGTGAGTGTTTAGGGGCGGGACTCCTGCACAGCTGCCCCCCTGCTGAGAAAGGTGCCCTCGTGTGTCATCAGTGGGACCTGAGGTTGCCAAGGATACAGTCCAGGGGAACCCTCCACAGCCCCTGGTGTCCCTGGGAGCTGGGGGCAGGTCAGGTGGAGGAGGATGGTGCCCACAGGGGAAGGAAAGGCAGGTGAAATACAGAGTGGGTTACCAGGGGCACAGAGCCTGAGTCCTCCCTGCAATGAGCTGCACTGGTCCCCTCCCCTGTGGCTGCTGGGCGCAGTGAGCCGGGAATGGCACCAAGACATTCCCCGTTCCCTCCCATGGCCTGGCCTCTCCCTGGTCCTGATCCTGCAGGGATAATCCTGCTGCACCTCCCCAGGCCGGGCCCTGCTGAGCTCCGCTCAGGGCGGTCACCATGGATCCTTCCTCTCCCAGCCAGGAGGGGAGACAAGTCTTGGTTTCCCTGCCCGAGAGCCCAGAGCAGAGCCGGGCAGAGGCACCAGCATTTCCTACCCTGAGCCCCCAGTGACTCCGCTATGAAATGCGAATGAACGTCCGGGACACAGACACTGGGGCAGGGCACTGGAGGTGGCAGAGAGGGCGGGTGCATGGAGAGACAGGCAGGGGACAGAAGGAAGCTCTGTAGCTTCAGGGGGTAGCCAAGTTAGTCAGTACAGAAAAAAACAACAAATGGTCTGGTAGCACTTTATAGACCTGCAAAAACATGTAGAGGGTAACATGAGCTTTTGTTGGCACAGCCCACATCTTCAGACAGCCGGAGTCATCTGTAGTTACTCTGTGCTGTAAGGGAAGGCACAGTTCTAATGGAGCAGCCCACGTCTCCGCTCTGCAAACCCTGCATCCGGGTTGCCGAGAGCTGGGCCTGCTCAGGGGGCCTGGGGAAAGGCTGCCCAGGGACACACAGTGGGGCTGTCTGGGTGCTGTGTCCCACTGACCCTGGAGCACACGTTGGCCCCAGACAGTCTCCCAGCTTGGCTGCCACAGCTTAGGTGTTTCCCTTCCTGCGCCAGGGCAGCCTGTGAGCCCAGAGAGCCAAGGGCAGCTCCCCACCTGAGCCCCCTGCCTGGCTTCACTGCCTTTCTGGGGTCAGGCAGGTTGTGCCTGTGAGGATCGGATCCCTGTGGCAGCCAGGCCCTTTCTGGCAGGGCCCTGTGCAATGAAGCAGTGAGAAGGGCTGGAGTGAGCGGCAGGGCATCTGCAGCCAGGAGAAAGGCCCCAGGGTCACGGCTCCCAGGCTCCCAGGCAAGGAGGGGCCCGGCGCCCAGGCAGGGTTTGCAATGGAACATCCCTGCCGGGGGCACTCGGCCATTTCCGCACCCGGCGGACATTCTAGGGCCAGAGGAGCCCATGAGGGGGTCGGTCGTTCATGCCGGATGCTCCTTCTCAGCTGTTACCCTGGAGGGTCTCCCAGGCGTCTCTGAGCTGGGCCTGGCTGTGGCTCCATGGAGCCCTCACTGAGAAGATGCTGGTCTGGGGCAGCGGGTTGAAACAGCAAAGAGCATCGTGCAGTTCCCACTAACGGGCCTCTCCAGCTTGGGCCGAGAGCAGCACCAGCGCTGCAGGGAAGGGCAGGAAACTCCAGCCGGGGCAGATGTGGGGGAACATGACACTTCTCTGGGATCTCCCGGAGCTGCAGTCGTCAGCCACCAGTTGCCGTGGGGAGCAGGAGGTTTCATCTCCCTTCAAGGGCCTTTCTGTGGTGCTGGGAGGGGAACTGGCCTTGCTCGGGCTGCCGCTCCCGCAGTGCTAGAATTGGGAAATACCATGAACGTGCCCAGGCTTCACTGGAGCCTTGTCCCTGGGCTGGGCTGGGGAGAAGGGGTTCCGGTTCCAAGCTGCCCCAGGAGAGAGGGCTACCCCAGTTTTCTCTCCCTGCAGCAGCTTGGGGCAGATAAGAAATTCCCCTCCATGGCTGCCCCAAGCCAGTGGGCACCGCGGTGAGGGATTCATGTGACCCGGCTGTGTCATATCCCGTCCATCCCCCTCTGCGCTCCTCAGCCACAGTGAGTGATGCAGCCAACGGCACATCCACCGCCTCTGCCACTTTCCCCTCGCTCCCCGCCAGGGGGAACAGCCAGCAGTGGGAGGGGAGCTCCACCCACACCATCCCTGACGGGGGGAGAGGGGACGGGTGTGTGTCTCTTTCCTGTGTGTTGTGCTGAGACCCAGTCTCACTCCAGGCACAGTCCATGTTCTTCACACAGCCAAGCCTGGAGCTTGCGTTGAAGTGAGGATAAGACGCAGCTGCCTTGCACATTGGGAGGTCCTAGCTCCTAGCGCTTCAGAGGAGTTCTTCAGCAAACAGACAGATGAACAGAAACACACAGACAGGCAGATTCTTTCAAATATAGGGTATAATTGAATAATAATTTACTAATTAAAGCTAATGATTAGAACTTGCCCACAGGCTCCTCTGCCCGGCGATGGCCAGTTCCCACCGGGGAGAGGCTGAATTTCATTTGCCTCGATGGCCCCTGGGCTGGGGCACAGGGTTAGCGGGATGGATCCCCCCTGCCAGCCAAGCAGCACTCCGGGAAGCTCCAGGGTAGCTGGATGTGATAAGGAATCAGGGGGTCCAGAGAACAGGAGCCCCCACCGCGGAGCTGGGGCAAAATGCACTCGGGTGGCTCTATGGCCGGGGACTGTCCGTAGGCGCAGGGAGATTCTATCCCTGCCGTGTCTCGTGCTGGTCCGGCCACCGCTGGGATCCTGGGCCCAGTCCTGTGTTCCCAGGCTCCGAATCCATTAGTGCCCCTTTCTGCATTGAGGCACCTCTGAGTGGCCGCTCTGTTTGTGGGCTCTGCAGCTTCCCGGCGGGTTCAGTGTCTCTCAGTGGCAAAGCAGGGAGCAGGGCCAGAGCTGGGGCAATAAATCCTCATGAAGCTTTATTAGCTGAACGGTCCCTTGTTGCTTCTGGGTGTGACCCGGAGCTGAGGGAGCCTGGATTCATGGGCTGGGCTCTCTGAGATTCTCCGCCCGGCCCTGCCTCCTCTGTGGCTGGTTTGTAGAGTGGTCACCTCAGAGCTCTAAGCTCCTGACAGGTTCCTGTCACCGGCTCCGGCTCTGCCCTGGCCAGCTCTGAGTGCAGCTCTCACACCAGGGGTGCAGGGCATGAGCAGGAACTGAGAAGTGAATATGAGAGGAGAGGGAGCCCAGCAAGCACTGACGTTCTCTCTGTTTCCAGCCGGGCCAGCACCCAAGCGGAGCCCTCAGCGCCCCATGGTCGCGCCCAACAGCACGGCGTTCAATCACCTCACCTTCGTCCTGGTCGGCATCCCAGGCCTGGAGCCCTGGCACCCCTGGATCTCCATCCCCTTCACCCTGATGTACACGGCAGCTGTTCTGGGGAACTGTGGTCTCCTCCTGCTCATCGGCACCCAGCGTAGGCTGCACGAACCCATGTTCATTTTCCTCGCCATGCTGGCGGTGGCCGATTTAATATTATCTACATCTACAGTTCCCAACACGCTGGCCATCTTCTGGTTTGGACCCAAGACTATTGCTTTCAGTTCCTGCCTCACCCAGATGTTCTTCGTTCGCTTTGGACTTTCCACCGAGTCGGACATCCTGCTGGCCATGGGGTTCGATCGGTACGTCGCCATCTGCGACCCCCTGAGGTACACGACTGTCCTCACCAATGCGAACATTGGGAAAATAGCCACGGCCATTGTTATCAAAAGCTTTTGTATAGTTGTCTGTGTTGTCCTCCTCCTCAAACGGCTGCCCTTCTGCGCCAGCAACGTCATCCCACACTCCTACTGTGAGTCCATCGGGGTGGCCAGGCTGGCCTGTGCGGACATAACGCTCAATATCTGGTTTGGCTTTTCAGTGGTTCTCTTGACCATAGTAGTCGAGGTTGTGTTCATTGCCGTGTCTTACATGCTGATCCTCAGGGCTGTCTTCAAGCTGCCCACCAAGGATGCCCGGCTCAAGGCTCTCAGCACGTGCGGCTCCCACGTCTGTATCATCCTCTTATTTTACATCCCAGCCTTTTTCACTCTCCTAACCCACGCTTTTGGCCACAATATCCCTCAACACATTCACATCCTGCTGGCCAATCTCTACGTGCTCGTCGCCCCTGTGCTAAACCCTGTTGTTTATGCAATGAAAACCAAGCAACTGCAGGAACAAATGCTCTGTGTGTTGTCTCAGACGGGGAAATGGTTTTAAGTTCAGAGCCATGCGGTTTGCTGGCTGGGGTCTTCCACACTGCAAGGAGAGGGCGAGAAATTCACATTCACACATTAGTTCCCTGTATCAGAACAGACATTTTCAGCTCCTAAGATATTTCATTTCAAATCCAGGTACATGGCTCAATGTGGCTTCAAGAACCATTAATTGGTGGCCGTAGGACCCATGTACATGACTCCTGCAAAAGAGGGAGGCTTCACTAGTCTGAGAGGAAGGCCACAGGGGAGGTTAGTTCTTATGCTGCCCACTTTATGTCGGACCGAGAGGCACTAAGATGCTAACAAGTAACTTACTCTCACCTGGTTTGGCATGGAACATCTCTGCATGCTGTGGAGTGTTCCACAACTTCATGTGTCCTGGCGATGAAAAACTCCATCAGTTAAGCAATAATTTTGTCTGGTATATATCTAGGGATGTGGGACTTGCCAGGCTGGAACAGCAGGTCGTCTGGCTTCTTAGAGGAAACCCCACAGAGGTGTACACAGTGATCCTGTGCAAAGCAAACTTTCCTCCTAAACCTCAAGAGGGTCGGCTTCTACCCAGATCCAGGAAGGTTTTAGCCTTTGTTA
>CM057845.1:313069642-313080170 GCA_030068395.1 Apalone spinifera
CAGCCCCACCCCTCACTCGTGGCACAGAGCCCTGTGGCAGTGACCGATCGGGCCCCCTCTCCCAATGCTGACACTGGGGCAGGCCCAGAGAAGGGCAGCCCTAGGGAAATGCAGGCAGCACAGGGTCAGGGGGTGGGAGGAGAAGCATTTGTTTCTGGGCCCTGATTGCCCGGGCCTCCGCTCAGGTGCCTCCTCTCTGGCTCCTCCCCTCCTCCATTCCGATCTCAATGGAAAACTCTTCAGTTTTACCAAACACAAAATGGGGCAGCAACTTTCCATCCCAAGGAACTTTATTTCAGACTAAGGAAAACACAAGGGGGACATAGGAGCAACCACCCTGGGTCAGACCAAAGGTGATCCTAGCCCAGGGTCCTGTCTTCTGATGGGGGCCGGTGCCTCATGGCGCAGAGCGAATGAACAGATCGGGGAGTCATCAAGCCATCTGCCCCCGGTTGTCTAGGGCCAGCTTGTCACAGTGAGCTGTTTAAAGACACCCAGAGCATCTTACAAATCGCTAACAGCCATTGATGGACCTGGACTTCTCTAGTTCATCCTTTGAACACTGTTAGGCTATGTCAGTGGTGGGCACAAGGGCCTCCATGAGCTGGATTCGGCACGCCAAGCAGGTGGATCCGGCCCACGGAGACCCTGCTGCTCCCCCATCCCCAGGCCAATGGGGGCCTGAGGGTGGGGGAGCGCAGGAAGCCTCCTCCCACCTGGCCAGGAGCATGTGGCGCTTTGAAACGCCACACGCTGCTCACAAGGCGCGGGGGAGAGTGGAGGAGGCTTTGCACACTCCCCCAACCCCGGCCAATCAGGGCCAGGGGGAGGGGGAGCTGCATGAAGCTTCCTTGGCCATCTCCTGGCCCTGCAAGGAGCCCACAGCACTTCAAAGTGCCACGTGCTCCTCGCCGGGTGGGAGAAGGCTTCCTGCGCTCCCCCACCTCCAGGCCCTGATTAGCCTGGGGGGTGGTGGGGGAGCGTGCCAAGCCTCTTCCAGGCCAAGGGAGCCTTGTGGGAAGGGATGACGAAAGGGTCTCCCCCAACCCCCGACCAATCATGGTCTGGGGTGGACTGGCCCCTCCCCTTCCTGTTTAGGCCCAGAGCTTCCTGTTTAGGGCCTGTCCTTTCCGGGGTGGCCCGGGGCCACTTCAAAAATCTTTGAAGTGGCCCCCAGTCAAAAACTGTTTCCCACCTTTGGGCTATTTCTACACCAAACGTTTTTTCGCAAAAACCCGTAGAGCGTCCTCACCTCAAGCGTGTTATTGTGCTAAAAAATCTACAATTAACAGAGCAGAGGGCTTTTGGCGGGGTAGGTAAACCTCCTACGAGGCATAGCTCCTTTCTGTGCTTCAGCTGTTGCCCCAAAAGGCAGGTGTGGACACTCTGCAGGGGTTTCTTGTGCAAAAAGAAACAAACAAACAAACAAAAAAGCGCAGGTGCTTTCTGTGAATGCCCATCAGAGCTTTCTTCCCCAATAGCATCTATGCAATGTGGACGCTCTCTTGTACAAAAGCACATCACTTTTGCGATGCGCTTTGGGGTCTGGACACACTTTTGTGCAAGACGTTTTGTACAAGAACTCTTCCGCAAATGGCTTCTTGCGCAAAAACCCTGCAGTGGAGACAAAACCTTACTGTCTCGACCTTCACAACATCAATGGGCAAGCAGTTCCACCTGGTCATGGTGTGTAGAAACAGTCCTGTTCACTTATTTAAACCTGCTGCCACTTAATGATTCCTGTCTTTGTTTTATGGAGAGGGGTAAATAGCATTCCCCTTCCAGACCATGCATACCTAACTGCTACTGGAGAGATTCAAACCTAGGACTTCTATAGCTTAGTGTAGGAGTCTCTAGCTTGAGCTATAAAGCCAGATGGCTTGCAACATATGCTAGGTGTGTGGGTGATGCATGTTTTTAGAGACCTCCATTATATCCCCTCTTATTCTTATCTTGCCAATATTTATTCTCCCAGTCTTTGGGGTCTACACATGTTAGCTCAGCGTCTCTGTTTCCTTTCCTGTCTAGTTCCACTCCCCTCCCAATATGACATCCTCGCTCACTGTATCTTGGTATTATTATACTCCCAGAGTAAAGCCTGGTAGAGGCATCAGCATTTCCTGCCCCGAGCTATCAATGACTTCGCTACAAAATGAGAATGAACATCCAGGACACAGACACTGGGGCAGGGCTGGAGGTAGCAGAGAGGGCGGCTGCATGGACAGATGGGCAGGGGACAGACGGACGCTCTGTAGCTACTCTGTGCTGTGAAGGAAGGTGCAATTTTCTTGGAGCAGCCAAGGTCTCTGCTCCCAAACCCTGCGTCAGGGCTGCCGGGGACTGGACCTGCCCGAGGGCCTGGGGAAAGGCTGTCCCGGGACACAACTGAAGCAGTGAGAAGGGCTGGGGTGAGCTGCAGGGCATCTGCAGCCAGGAGAAGGCCCCGGGAACTCAGCTTCCAGGCGCCCAAGAAGGGTTTGAACTGGAACGACTCTGCCTGGGGGACTCGGCTTCCAGGCGATCAGGCAGGGAGGTGCCCAGCGCCCAGGCAGGATTTGCAATGGAATGTACCTGCCTGGGGCACTCGGCCATTTCCACACCCGGTGGATGTTCCAGGGGCCCAGAGGAGCCCATGGGGGGTTGTTCCTGCCGGAGGCTCCTGCTCAGCTGTTACCCTGGAGGATCTCCCGGGCATATCCGAGTTGGGCCTGGGTGTGGCCCCATACAGCCGTCACTGACAAGCTGCTGGCCTGGGGCAGTGATTTAAAAGCAGCAAAGAACAATGTGCAGCTCCTGCCAATGGGCCTTTCCAGCCCGGCCCGGAGCAGGGTCCGGTTAGACCAGCCTATCTCATGCCCCCGGGAGCATCACCAGAGCTGCAGGGAAGGGCAAGAAACTCCAGCAAGGACAGTTGTGGGGAAACTTGACATTTCTCCGGGATTGCCCGGAGCTGCAGTCGTCAGTCACCAGCTGCAGTGGGGAGCGGGAGGTTTCCTCACTCTTCAGGGGCCTCCCTCTCGTGCTGGGAGGGCTGCAACTAACCAGCTGATCCGGCACAGCGCGGCAGTCTAGACGCGGATCTGTCGGCTGGGGAAGCCTTTGGTGACCGATCCCTTATGGCTGCTTCTTTGCCTATGCCGGTCAAACTAGTTTATATGGCTCCGTCTAGACATACAGAAAGAGGACATAGGAGTAACTACACTGGATCAGACCAAAGGTGAACCTACCCCATTGTCCTGCCTTCTGTTGGGGGCCGGTGGCTCAGGCCTAACGGCTTTCCGCAAGAGGGTTTTTCTTGCGCAAGAAGGGGCAGTGTAGACAGCCCCGTCTTGAGCAAGAGCCTCTTCCGCGAAAATGGCGGTTCATTAGCTATGCAAATGAGGCTCGGCGATATTCCAGCGCTGAGCCTCATTTGCATAGCTCTGGTGCAAAAGCGCGCCAGTCTAGACGTAGCTCCAGTCTTTGGGGCCTACACATGTTAGCACAGTGTCTCTGTTTCCTTTCCTGTCTAGTTCCACTCCTCCCCCAATATGGTGTCCTCTCTCACTGTATCTTGGTATTACAATACTCCATAAATTGTCACTGTTCCAGCAAGTCTCTATGGTACCTGTTAGAGAAGAAAATTCAGGCCCCATTTGATTCAGCTGCGTCTCTACTGGAGCTGGAGGGGGAATTTCCAGCGGAGTTTCTGTTCCTAGACAGCAGTAACATCACTCCTGTAAACACACAAATCCCCTGATCCCAGCCTCCCCTGCCTCCGGCTGAGCAGGAAACTGCTCTGTGCCCAGGGCTCCCTCCTGGCTCCGACCCTGCTGGGACTCCCAGGTAGGCAGGATAAATGTCCCTGCCTCAGAGCCCCGGCCAGTGCGGTTCCTGCCCCCTGCAGCTCCCTATCTGGATCCCAGGCAGAGACTCCTCATCCCCAGCTGGGGCAGGAGCCTGGTGAGTGTTTGGGCAGGAGGGTTACTGCATGGCTGCCCCCCTACTGAGACAGGTGCCCTCGTGTGTCATCAGTGGGACCTGAGCTCGCCAAGGACCCAGTCCAAGGGAACCCCCCACGGCCCCTGGTGTCCCTGGGAGCTGGGGGCAGGTCGGATGTAGCAGGATGTCACCCACAGGGGAAGGGAAAGCAGGGGAAGCAGAGAGCGGGCTGCCAGGGGCACAAGTCTTGGTTTCCCTACCCGAGAGCCCAGAGCAGAACCAGACAGAGGCACCAGCATTTCCTACCCTGAGACCCAAATGCCTCCGCTATGAAATGCGAATGAACGTACAGGACACAGACACTGGGGCAGGGCCTTGGAGGTGGCAGAGAGGGTGGGTGCATGGACAGACAGGCAGGGACAGACGGAAGTTCTGTAGTTACACTGCTGGGAGGGAAGGTGCAATTCTCATGGAGCAGCCGATATCTCAGCTCCCAAATCTGTGTCAGGGCTGCCGGGGGTTGGTCCTGCCTGGGGGGCCTGGGGAAAGGCTGCCCAGGGACACAACTGAAGCAGTGAGAAGGGCTGGGGTGAGTGGCAGGGCATCTTCAGCCAGGAGAAGGCCCTGGGGATTCGGCTTCCAGGCGCCCAAGAAGAGTATGCAATGGAACATCTCTGCTTGGGACACTTGGCCATTTCCACACCCAGCAGACGTTCCAGGGGTCCAGAGGAGCCCATGGGGGGGTCCTTCATGCCAGATGTTCCTGCTCAGCTGTTACCCTGGAGGTCTCCTGGGCGTCTCCTAGCTGGGCCTAGCTGTGGCCCCATGGAGCCTTTACTGACAAGCTGCTGGCCTGGGACAGCGAGTTAAAAAAGCAAGGAGCAACATGTGGCTCCCACTAAGGGGCCTCTCAAGTCGGGGTCAGAGCAGGGTCCAGTTTGACCAGCCTGCCCCCGCCCTCAGGAGCAGCACCAGGGCTGCAGGAAAGGGCAGGAAACTCCAGCAGGGGCAGTTGTGGGGGAACATGACACTTCTCCAAGATCGCCCGGAGTTGCTGTCGTCAGGCATCAGTTGCAGTGGGGAGCGGGAGGTTACGTCACTCCTCAGGGGCCTTCTCCTGGCAAGGGACGTGGCCTTGCTCGGCGTGCAACTCCCGCAGTGTGTGAATTTTGGAAATACCATAAACGTGCCCAGGCTTCCCTGGAGCCTTGGCCTTGGGCTGGGCTGGGGACAAGGGGTTCTGATTCCAAGCTGCCCCAGGAGACAGAGCTACCCCATTTTTCTCCCCCTGCAGCAGCTTGGGGCAGATAAGAAGTTCCCCTCCATGGCTGCCCCTATCCGTTGGGCACCGCGGGGAGGCATTCATGTGACCTGGCTGTGTCATGTCCCGTCCATCCCCCTCTGCGCTCCCCAGCCACAATGAGTGATGCAGCCAACGGCACATCCACCGCCTCTGCCACTTTCCCTTTGCTCCCTGCCAAGAGGAACAGCCAGCAGTGGGAGGGGAGGTTCACCCCCCGATCCCATCCCTGATGAGTGCCTGCTGGGAGGGGACTCTGGGCAGTCCCAGACAGGGGGGAGAGGGGACGGGTGTGTGTCTCTTTCCTGTGTAGTGTGCTGAGACCCAGTCCCACTCCAGGTCCTAGCTCCTAGCGCTTCAGAGGAGTACTGGAACGGACAGACAGATGGACAGGAACAGACAGACAGGCAGACTCTTTCAAATATAGAGTTGAATTATGTGATAGTTTACAAATCAAAGCCGATGATTACAACTTGCCTGCAGGCTCCTCTGCCCGGCGATGCCCAGTTCCCACCGGGGAGAGGCTGAATGTCATTTGCCTCGATAGCCCATGGGCTGGGTGCAGGGTTAGCAGAATGGAGCCAAACGCGCTCGGGTGGCTCTATGGCCGGGGACTGTCTGTAGGTGCAGGGAGATTCTATCCCCACCGTGTCTGGTGCTGGTCTGGCCACCGATGGGATCCTGGGCTCAGTCCTGTGTCCCCAGGCTGCAAATCCATTAGTGCCCCTTTCTGCACTGAGGCACCTCTGAGTGGCCGCTGTGTTCATGGGGTCTGCAGCTCCCCGGGAGGTTCAGCGTCTCTCAGGGGCAAAGCAGGGAGCAGGGCCAGAGCTGGGGCAATAAAACCTCACAGAGCTCGAGTAGCTGAACAGTCCCTTGTTGTTTCTCGATGTGTCCCGGAGCTGAGGGAGGCCGGCTTCACGGGCAGGTCTCTCTGAGACTCTCTGCCTGGCCCTGCCTGCTCAGTGGCTGGTTTGTCGAGTGGTCACCTCAGAGCTCTAAGCTCCTGACAGGTCCCTGTCACCGGCTCCGACTCTGCCCTGCTCAGCTCTGAGTGCAGCTCTCACACCAGGGACTCAGGGCAAGATGAGGAAGTGAGAAGTGAGTGTGAGAGGGGCAGGAGCCCAGCAGGCACTGACCTTGTCTCTGCTTTCAGCCAGGCCCGGCACCCAAGCGGAGCCCTCAGCACCCCATGGCCGCACCCAACAGCACAGTATTCAGTCACCTCACCTTCGTCCTGGTTGGCATCCCGGGCCTGGAGCCCTGGCACCCCTGGATCTCCATCCCCTTCACACTGATGTACACGGCAGCTGTTCTGGGGAACTGTGGTCTCCTCCTGCTCATCGCCACCCAGCGCAGGCTGCACGAGCCCATGTTCATTTTCTTTTCCATGCTGGCGGTGGCCGACTTACTGTTATCCACCTGCACAGTGCCCAACATGCTGGCCATCTTCTGGTTTGGACCCAAGGACATTTCCTTCACTTCCTGCCTCACCCAGGCATTCTTTTTGCACTTTGGGGTTACCGTTGAGTCGGCCGTCCTGCTGGCCATGGGGTTCGATCGGTACGTCGCCGTTTGCGACCCACTGAGGTACACGATTATCCTCACCAACGAGAAGATCAGGAAAGTAGCCACGGCCGTTGTCATAAGAACCTTTTGTGTAATTGTCCCTGTTGTTTTTCTCCTCAAGCGGCTGCCCTTCTGTGCAAGCAACGTTATCCCGCACTCCTACTGTGACCACATCGGGTTGGCCAGGCTGGCCTGTGCGGATATATCCCTAGATATCTGGTATGGCTTAGCAGTGCCTATTGCAACCATTATACTAGACGTTGTGTTTATCGCTGTGTCTTATGTGCTCATACTCAGAGCTGTCTTCAAGTTGCCCACCAAAGACGCCCGGCACAAAACTCTCGGCACCTGCGGCTCCCACGTCTGTATCATCCTCTTATTTTACGTCTCAGTCTTTTTCACTGTCTTAACCCACCGCTTTGGCCACAATATCCCTAAACACATTCACATCCTGCTGGCCGATCTCTACGTGCTCATCCCCTCCGTGTTAAATCCCGTTGTTTATGGGATGAAAACCAAGCAGCTGCGGGAACAAATGGTCTGCGTGTTGTCTCGGAAGAGGAGATGGTGCTGAGATAGCGTTGGTGCTCAGGCAGACTTACTAGCAGGGTTCTTCCTCACCACAAGGTGAAGGCCTCCCGGCACTGAAGAATGGACATTAACACTTTAATTCCCTGTAGCAAAACACATTTTCCTCACTGGGGATGTTTCTTTCAAGGTCTAGGGTGAGGTCTGTGACATTCCGCCCCCCTCCCTCTCCCCGCATGCTGTATGTAATGGATGTATGGATATGAAGATACATAACTCAGAAGTGCTTTCAGCAAATTATTTTGTCAACCCATCAATCCTCACGTCACAATCCGCTGGGTCTCTTTCTCTTACATTAACGTGTGTATCATTGGTGTGTGTAAGATTAGATCTATGGAATGGGGAATACTTTGTGAGTTTCAAATGTGTGAATGAGAGACATTGAGGGTGATACCCTCAGCTGTTAAAAAATTGCTTTTTTCCTTAAGGCTGAGCAAGGGTTGGTTGGGAGGGGCCTCAAGACTTTATGAAAAAGAATAGTAGAGCAGAGGCCTTGGTGTTTTGGCTGTGATGCACCTGAAGGAAAGGAGCCGAAGTCCCCAGTTGGGGAGATAGCCCAGGTATGGTGGGGCAGCTGGAGAAGAGCTTGTAGGGTAAGGGAAACAGAGTCAGGAAAACGTGAGAGAGTGAGGTGCAGAAGGAACAGGAGCTGTGCGGACTCTGAAATGCAGCCAGGGAGGTGGAACACAAGAAACTCATTGAGTTAAAGCAGCGTGACATACAAGCCACAAAAGCCTGAGCTGCCCATTATGGAACACTAGAAGTCAGAAAACTTGAAGGAAGAAGGAAGTGTTCGAAGAGCCCCGCTCTAGAGAAGAGGGAAGGAGAGAGGCTGCATGAACTGGTTGTTCTGGCTGAGAACTTAGCGCCATTGAGTCAGGGAAATGACTGTTGTAAGGTGGCTGAGTCCATCCTTGGGATTGTCAGCAGGGATCAGGGTTCTTGGTATGAAATCCCAGAGGGGAAGAGGCCTGGGCCTGGGGAGGGCACAGGAGAGATTCTCTCCCATTCTCCTCCAGCTGACAATTTTCAGGCAAGGGAAGGGGTGGAGGAAGCCAGCCCTGACCCTGAGGTATTTCCCAAGTGGAGCTTGGTCTGTCCAGGCAGTGGTAAGTCCGGGGTAGGATGGGAACATCAGGGGCAGCTCCAACCCCCAGAGGCACAGAGGTGTGAGGTTTGGGACAGGGCCTTCAGGCAAAGGCCAGAGACCAAAAGGCAACTCTGGGAGCTGAGGAATCCAGGAGCCTGGAAACAGGGCAGACTGCTGGGCTTCCCAAGGGAAGGTCTGTCATGACTGGGAGTTGTGTGTTCGGAGCTGGACAGGTGGCAGATGGCCTGTAGGAGAAGGTGTTAGTGAAGATGGGTCCTCCATCTTTGGCAGGGGATGCTGGGAGGTGGATGCTGGGTGTGTGTCCATAAAGCTAAGCTGGTCACCTGTCAGTCATGCTTCACGGGGGACTGGTGAGTCTGGACTCCAAATAGCAGGTGGCTCTGCCTTTAGCCTCATGGAAGCAGAACTTGAGGTACTAGGGGAACTCCCTGGGTCAGAACACACAAGTGCCAGATACTGAATTGCCCCTTGATGTGAGACATGGGGTTAGAAGTCCCGGGCTGTCTGTAAATGCAAGGGAGCCTGCTAATGTAACACCTCAGGGAAGGAGCAAGGAATACTTCAGCAGGGGGAGAGGGACGTCTCTCCTTTGGGAACGCATTCCTTCCCAGAGCCTCCAAGGAGGGCTTGACATGGCCTACACTGATGAGAGAGAGACACCTCTTGTTGAATACACCCCTTGGGACACAAAAGTTGTAAAAGAGGGAAGAAGTACTGCGCCCCACAAATGGTCTAGAGAGGAGTGTGGGATGGAAACCATACTTGGAAATGCTGTTCTAGCATTGGCTTGCAGTTTCTTGTCATCTCTGCTGTTGACTAAGTTACCAGCAACCCTCTTTTATAAACAGCACAGTCATGTTGCACCGGTATGAGACAGGTGGTTGGTACAGACGGCATCTGGGATTACTGTGGGCTGCACGAGAAGCTTTGGGTTTCTGTTGAGCTAATGCCTTTTGACAGCATTGTAAGAGTTACAGCACATGGCGTTGTCCTCCACGGTCATCCTGCTGCCTTAAGCACACTGAATTCTGCTCACCTGATTGCTTCTGTACAGCAGCGAATCGCCGCATGCCTGGGAAAGCCTGAACCAGCCCAGCCACCTCACTGTGACATAACCCTCCACGTTCTTCGTGGAAACGGGCTCATGATATGAACATGGCAGAACTGAGATATGCTTTGTGGAAGATAACTCGTGTGAGGTGTCATTCGAAAGGTTACGATTTGATGAACGTGGCTGTCCTATTTGTATGCCTGTCTCATTTTTTCATGTGAAGTGAGGAATTTTGACCATGTGCTGGTAGTTCAGCTGTGCTACATTGGTTGACACCCCCTGCTAACACTTCAGGTACAAGAAAGGAAATGTGAGACAGGACTGGCAGGCCATCACTGAGGACAATGAATCATGAAAAGGCCGGGCCTCCATGTGGATGTCCCCTTCTGCCACTAACTCATAGACAATGAGGGGACGTCTACACTGCAGAGGTTTTTTGGAAAAACTGTTTTTCTGGAAAAACGTCACTTAACGTCCTGTCATGATCATGAGAGATGGCCAGCAGCCTGGGGACTAAGGGATTAACTATGTCCCTTAGCTAGCCAGGTGGAGCGGCCAATAGGAATATAGGTAGGAATTTCAAACTGGGACAAAGGAATTTTTGGGTTTTCCCTCTCCTTTGTCTCTGAGTAGTTCTCTCCAGCTATTGAGGGGGACAGACACTATCTCTCCCTCAAAGTAAAAATTCCTTCTTCATTTTCTGTAAGTAGGGTAAAGTTTAGATAAATCCGTTAGGCTTTATTGTTTTATGGTGTGGGTATGGGATCTGATGTCTGTGCGCTTTTAAACAATGTAACTTTGTAACCTTTTCTTTGTAACTAAGTTCTAGGCCCATGGAGTTTCTCCATGAGTATTACTTTGTTACTTTTTCATCTGGTCATTATGCTTGTAACAGGAATATTGTGGTGATAATAAAAGATTTTCACTTTTCTTTTTATTAACCTAGTATTGGCTACTTGTTGGCTGCATCTACATTGGCATGATTTTC
>CM057845.1:313257963-313273482 GCA_030068395.1 Apalone spinifera
CACACGCAGGGTTGTGAAGGAGCCTCGCTGCCGGGCCACCATCTGCCTGGGACACGCTTGCCCCTCCGGAGAGGGTCCCGGGACGGGGAGGGGAGCTGCCTTGCCAAGCAGAGAGCGGGCCGGCGGGTCTCCGGACGTCATGTCCTTCACGCTGGAACCCTCGTCCCCGGGCTTGTGGCTGGAGGTTGCACACAGAGCCCATAATCCCCTGGCGCTGCAGCACTCGGCAGGGAATCAGGGGACCTGGCACCGGGAGCACTTACAGAGAGAATAGTGAGTCTGCAGGGCAGCCTTTGCTAAGAAGCAGCTGCCTTTTAGCTCAGGTGTTAGAGACTCGTGTGCTAAGTTCCAGAGCTCGCCGGTTCAAGTCCCTGCACAGCCAGCTGGCACTTCTGTGTAACACTCCCATCCCATCGGCTGCCAATGCACTTTGTAACACATGGCACTGCCCATGCCAGGTGGCCCCAAAGGACATGTCAAGCAGCACAAACCCAGGAGTGTGGCTCTAAACCCCTGAAATAATCCCAAAGAATGAACGCAGGTGCTTTTTCCTTTGCTCCTGGCACAGTCCAATATCTAACCCTCCTGCCACAGAGACACATAACCTTCTCCCCCCCCAACGCACATACACAGAGCCACGGGGGCAGGACCAAGGAAAACTAGCCCAGCCCTGACAGGGTTTGCTCAGCCTGCTCTGAAAACCTGGCAGTGCCAGGGAATCCACAGCCTCCCTGGGAAACTGGTCCCAGAGCATCCCCAGCTGGAGAGTGAGAAAGTTTCTCTGGTGTCTGCCCTGAATCTGCCTTGCTGCAGTGAGCCCATTTCTTGTTTTCCTCCCAGTGCACACGGGGAACTGGCCCCAGCCCCCTTTAGAACGCTCCTCATGTGTCTGACGTCTGTTCTCCGGTCTCCCCTCTCCCCCACCCCCCAGCCTTCTGTTCCTAAGACTACGCAGGGCCAGGGTTTATAACCTTTCCTCCCAGCTCAGGTTTTCTAAACCTTTGATCGTTTTTCTTACTCCCCTCTGGGCTCTTCCAATTTCTCCACCTCTTTGGGGGCCCAGAACTGGACACAGTACCCCCGTGAGGCCTCATCTCTTACAGAGGATACTCCTGTGAGTACCCAGATTGAGTCATAGACTCACAGAGCACTGGAACTGGAAGGGGCCTCGAGAGGTCATCAAGTCCAGTCCCCTGCCCTCACAGCAGAACCAAACACCGTCTAGACCATCCCTGATAGATGTCTGTCCAACCTGCTCTTAAATATCTCCAGAGATGGGGATTCCACAACCCCCCTGGGCAATTTATTCCAGTGTTTGACCACCCTGACAGGTAGGACATTTTTCCTAATGTCCAACCTGAACCTCTCTTGCTGCAGTTAAAGCCCATTGCTTCTTGTTCTATCCTCACAGACCAAGGAGAATAACTTTTCTCCCTCTTTGTAACACCCTTTTTAGGTACTTGAAAACTGCTATCATGTCCCCTCTCAGTCTTCTCATAATAACATAAGAACGGCCACACTGGGTCAGACCAAAGATCCATCTACCCCAGTGTCCTGTCTGCCGACTGTGGCCAATGCCACATGCTTCAGAGGGAGTAAACTCAACAGGTAATCATCACATGATCCGTCTCCTGTCATCCATTCCAGACAAACAAAAGCTAGGAACACCATTCCTACCCATCCTGGCTAATAGCCATTGATGGACCTGACTCCCATGTATTTATCTAGCTCTTTTTTTAACCCTGTTAAAGTCCTAGTCTTCACCACATCCTCTGGCAAGGAGTTCCACAGGTTGATTGTGCACTGAGAGAAGAAAAACTTAAACTCTTTTGTTTGTTTTAAATCTGCTATCTATTAATTTCATATTATGGGAAAAGGAAAATAACTTTTCCTTATTTACTTTTTCCACACCAGTCATGATTTTATAGACCTCGATCATATCCTCCCTTTGTCTCCTCTTTTCTAACCTGAAAAGTCCCAGTATTTTCATTCTCTTTTCATATGGGACCTGTTCCAAACCCCTAATCATTTTTGTTACCCTTTTCTGAACCTTTTCCAGTGCCATTATATCTTTTTGAGATGAGTTGATCATATCTGTATGCCATATTCAAGATGTGGACGTACCATGGTTTTATATAGAGGCAATAAGATGTTCTCTGTCTTATTCTCTATCCCTTTTTTAATGATTCCTACCATTCTGTTTGCTTTTTTGACTGCTGCTGTACACTTAGTGTACGTCTGCATAGCCGGGCTAAAGTCGAATTAAGCTATGCAGCTTCAGCAATGTCACTTGCATAGCTTAAGTTGAAATCACTTAATTTGACTTTTGGCGCTTTCTACACAGCAGGAAGTGCAAGAAAGAACACACTTCCTTCGACTTCCCTTACCCTCATGAAATGAGGGTTACCAAGAGTCAGAGTACGAAGTCCTCCAGCTCGACATTATTTCAGAATAATGGCTTGTAGTGTAGATGCACACTTTGTTATTTCGGAATAACTTTAGTTATTCCAAAATAACGCTGCTGTGTAGACATGTCCCAAATGGATGTTTTCAGATAACTATGCACAATGACTCCAAGATCTCTCTCTTGAGTAGCTGTAGCTAAATTAGTCACCGTCATATTGTATGTATAATTGGGAATATTTTTTCAATGTTCATTACTTTACATTTATCAACATTACATTTCATTTGTCATTTTCTTGCCCAATCACTTAGTTTGGTGAGATCTTTTTTAAGCTTTTCACAGTCTGCTTTGGTCTTAACTATCTTGAGCACTTAAGTATAATCTGCAAATTTTGCCACCTCAGTGTTTACCACTTTCTCCAGGTTATTTATAAATAGGTTGAATAGGATTGGTTTCAGTATTGACCCTTGGGGACACCCCACTAGTTACCTCCATCCATCCTGAAAAGTTACCATTTATTTATGCACTTTGTTTCCTGTCTTTTAACCAATTATCAGTCTATGAAAGGACCATCCCCATTTATCTCATGTCAACTTACTTTACTTAAGAGTCCTTGGTTAGGGACCTTGTCAAAGGCTTTCTGGAAATCTAAGTACACTATATCCACTGGATCCTCTTTGTCCACATGTTTGTTGACTCCCTCAAAGAACACTAGGGCTACGTCTAGACTGGCATGATTTTCCACAAATGCTTTTAACGGAAAAGTTTTCTGTTAAAAGCATTTGCGGAAAAGAGTGTCTAGATTGGCACGGCCACTTTTCCGCAAAAGCATTTTTTGCGGAAAAGCATCCGTGCCAATCTAGACGCGCTTTTGTGCAAAAAAGCCCCGATCGCCATTCTCGCGATCAGAGCTTTTTTGTGCAAAACAAATCTGAGCTGTCTACACTGGCTCCCGAACGGGAGCAGCATAGTATTTCCACAAGAACACTGACAATCTTACATGAGATCGTCAGTGTTCTTGTGGAAATTCAAGCGGCCAGTGTAGATAGCTGGCAAGTTTTTCCGGAAAAGCGGCTGATTTTCCGGAAAAACTTGCCAGTCTAGACACAGCCTAGTAGATTTGTAAGGTATGATTTCCCTTTACAGAAACCATGTTGACTTTGCCCCAACAAATTATGTTCATCTATATGTCTGACAATTTTATTGTTTACTATAGTTTCAACTAATTTGCCCGGTACTGATGTTAGACTTTCTGGTCTTTAATTGCCAGGATCACCTCTAGAACCCTTTTTAAATGTTGGCGTCACATTAGCTAACTTCCAGTTCTTAGGTACAGAAGCTGATTTAAAGGATAGGTTACAAACCATAGTTAATAGTTTCGCAATGTCATATTTGAGTTATTTCAGAACTCTTGGGTGAATGCCACCTGGTTCCAGTGACTTGTTACTGTTCAGTTTATCAATTAATTCCAAAACCTCCTCTAGTGACACCTCAATCTAGCACACTTCCTCAGATGTGTCACCTGAAAAAAATTGGCTCAGGTTTGGGAATCTCCCTAACAGCCTCTGCCATGAAGACTGAAGCAACAAATTCATTTAGTTTCTCCACAATGATTTTATCATCTTTGAGAGCTCCTTTAGCATCTCGACCGTCCATGGGCCCCACTGGTTGTTTAGCTGGCTTCCTGTTTCTGATGTACTTAAAAAAATATTTTTATTACTTTTTGTGTTTTGGCTAACTGTTCTACAAACTCCTTTTTGGCTTTTCTTATATTTTTATCCTTAATTTGACAGAGTTTATGGTCCTTTCTATTTTCCTCATTAGGATTTGACTTCCACTTTTTATCTCTCACTGCTTCTTTTACTTAGTTATTAAGTCATGGTGCACTGTTTTGGTTCTCTTACTGTGTTTTTTAATTTGGGCTATACATTTAAGTTGGGCCTCTATTATGGTGTCTTTGAAACGTTTCCACGCAGCTTGCAGGGATTTTACTTTTGTCACTGTACCTTTTAATTTCTGTTTAACTAACCTCCTCAATTTTGTATAGTTCCCCTTTCCGAAATTAAATGCCAGTGTTGGGCTGCTGAGGAGTTTTTCCCACCACAGGGATGTTAAATTTGATTACATTGTGGTCTCTATTCCCCAGTGGCCCAGTTGTATTTACTTCTTGGGGCCTGACATCGAGGAACAAAGAACATTGGTTGAAAATGCGGGGCTCTGAGTACGAATAGAGAGGTTTTATGACATCTGTGATTGGCTCTCAGGGCAGCCTGGCTGGAAAATTGTGTCTGGTTCTGGGGTCCAAATTCAGGAAGGATGTGGTTAAACTGGGGAGGTTTCAGAGCAGAGCCATGAGAATGACTGAAGGGTGAGAAAACCTGCCGTATAGTGACCGATTCCAAGTGCTCACTCTTTGAACCTAACAAAGAGAAGGTGAAGGGAGAACATGAGCACAGCTGAGAGGAAGCTTCACCCGAAACAAACATTTGACAGTGGGCTCTTCAGTCTGGCAGGTGAAGGTAGAACTCCATTGAAAGGTTGGAAGATGCAAATACATTCTGGAAATAAGGCCTATGTTTTGAAGAGTGAGGGTGTGATGACGCGTCGGGGTTCCCCTGACTTCTGCACCCCCGCAATGGCATGAACAGACTTCACCAGCCAGTAGAATAGAGGGAGTTTATTGCTTCTCCAGGACACAGCACAGCACAGATGTAATCTGGTTACAGGGCAGGCCTAGGATGCCTCAGCCCCCCTTGAGATGGGGGAGACTGGCCCCTAAATTCCAGATCTTGCTTAGGCTGCTTCTTCCATGATACCAGACAGAAACTAAAAACTCTCTTCCTGCCCTGCCCCCCAGCCAGGTGTTGGTCTCCGCCCTCCTCCCTTTGTCTCTCTCCCTGGGAGGCTGAGCCTGGGTGTCTGGGTTAATACACATTTGGGAGAGTCAGTGAGAATCTCACATCACAGCGCAGGGGGACCCCGGGTCACAGAGCAGATAGCACCCCCACTACGCCACAGAGGGTAATTAACCCTGGGGATCAGTTACCCAAGACCATAGCGAATTCTCCATCACTGGTGCTTTTCATATCAAGGTGGGTTGTTGTTTTAACAGCTCAGCTCCAAGGACTATTGTGGGACAGGTCTTGGGATACAGGCAGGCAGACTGCGTGCTCACAGGGGTCCCTTTTGGCCATGGGATGGAATCTCTGAATACCTCGGACCTAACAGGGTGCCCAAGTCTTTAAGGGTGTGTTCTACAGCGTCCTCTCCAGGTTTCCGATCATGGTCTCCTGCCTGAGACTGAAAGGCCACAGAGCTATTTTTAGTACTGTCATGCAAACCCCCATTGAAGGCTTGGGATCTGAGACTTGTTGCCAAGGGGATTTTGTATATTTATTTTTTTGGGGGTAGATGTAGCTTGTGTGGGACCATCGGTGCCCGGAGGTGAATTTTTCCTCATGGGCCTCTCAGTTAACCAGATAGTCATTGCCACTTGTTTTGTCTACAGGGAACCCTTGTGAACTGGACCAGAGCTCTACCCAACCATGGCCACCCTCAATCACACTGGCTTCACTCTCGTAAGCTGCACCTTGGTCGGCATCCCAGGCATGGAGGACTCTCAGGTCTGGATCTCCATCCCCTTCTGCTCCATGTACGTGGTCGCTCTACTGGGGAATGGTCTCCTGCTCTTCGTTGTCATCAAAGACCCCAGCCTGCACGAGCCCATGTACCTCTTCCTGGCCATGCTGGCGGTCATAGACATTATGCTGTCGTCCACCACCATACCCCAAACGCTCAGCATATTCTGGTTCGGCGCCAGGGAAATCGCCTTCGGTTCCTGCTTCACCCAGATGTTCTGTATCCATTTTGTTTTTGCCACCGAGTCGGCCATCTTGCTGGCCATGGCGTACGACCGGTACGTGGCCATCTGCAACCCCCTGAGATACACCACCATACTAACCCGCGGGAAGGTAGGGAAAATCATGGCAGCTGCTGTCATCAGAGGGTTATGCCTGGTGGCCTCCTTGACCTACCTCCTGAGACAGTTGCCGTACTGCGGACCCAATGTCATTCATAACACATACTGTAATCACATGGGCATAGCCCGTCTGGCCTGTGCTGACATAACCATCCATGTCTGGTATGGTTTAACCGTGGCCTTTGTAACCAAGGGACTAGACGCTGTGTTTATTGTTGTGTCCTACCTTCTGATCCTTCAAGCCGTCTTCCGGCTCCCGTCCAAGGACGCCCGGCTCAAGGCCCTTAGGCACCTGCAGCTTCCACGTCAGTGTCATGCTGATGTTTTACATCCCTGCCTTTTTCTCCATCTTTGCCTACCGCTTTCTTGGGGCTCACCTCCCTCCTTATTTTCAGAGCCTCCAGTCCAACCTCTTTCACGTTGTTCCTCCCATGTTAAATCCCCTCGTCTATGGAGTGAGAATGAAACAGATTCAGGAACGAGTGATTCACGAGCTCTGCAAGAAGGGCAAAGGGTCCCGAGGGCTGCAGCCGGCCCAAATACCCGAGCAATTAAACTCGCTAACGAGCCTCCCCCAAAGGGGGCCACAGTAACATTTATCAGGTGTCCGTACAGCACCCGGAACAATAGTTAATCCTAGCATCTTAGAATCATAGAACTATGGAGCAGGAGGGGATCTCGGGAAGTCATCAGTCCAGCCCCCTGCTCTGTGACAGGACGTAGTAACCCTGGAGCATCCTTGTCAGGGTTTGTCCAACTTGGGTTCAAAAGCTTCTGATGATGGGGCCTATTCCAGACCTCAACTGTCCTTAGTGTCGGGATTTTTTAGTTCCCTTTCTAAAGTCCAACCCTCCACTTCTCTGGTAGTCCTGATTTCTTTTTTCGGCACCTGCTCAGGCCTGAATTCAATACTGTTGTTTAAAAAATAAGCAACACACATGCAAAGAAATATACGATTGGAAATCTTTTGGCTTTACTATGGTGGTTATATCAAGGACATGCATATAACAAGCATCACAGAAAGTAGATGGAACTTGTTATAAGCAGGGCTCAACAAATAATACAATCTACTCACCATGGGTAGTAGACTGTAACCCGGAAGAGCCAGGTTCGGGTGATCTGCGCATGTGCAGATTGCCGGACAGTGCGGCTGGCAAGCGGGGCTCGCCGCAGTTCGGCAAGCCCTGGTTATAAGTAACGGGGCAGAGTACAGGTTGAGTACGCTTCTTCACACAGCGTGTAGTCAACCTGTGGAACTCCTTGCCAGAGGAGGCTGTGAAGGCTAGGACTATAATAGAGTTTAAAGAGAAGCTAGATAATTTCATGGAGGTTAGGTCCATAAAAGGCTATTAGCCAGGGGATAAAATGGTGTCCTTGGCCTGTGTTTGTCAGAGGCTGGAGAGGGATGGCAGGAGACAAATCGCTTGATCATTGTCTTCGGTCCACCCCCTCTGGGGCATCTGGTGCTGGCCACTGTCGGCAGAGAGGATACTGGGCTAGATGGACCTTTGGTCTGACTCAGTACGGCCATTCTTATGTCTTATGTTCTTATGTCAAGAACTCCTTGGTCTGGAAACATCCGTCGTGCAGAATTATTTTAGTGAGCCGGATGTCCGCTTTTCATGGGTGTGGCCAAGTTTCCTGAGGTCCCATACTGTTTGTTCCCAGACACCAGTCCTGGCTTTCTGTGTTCTGTGCTGTTATTTAGCTCTAAATTACCGTTAAATATCCTCTAACAGCCCAGTAAGCAGTGAAAGTGTTGCTAGTGCTGCTAGACAATATTGAACTTCTCTGGTCCGGAAAATTCTCTGGTTCAGAACCAGTCAGGTGCCAGACTAGAGAAGTGCTACTTGTATTAACAAGATTCAAAATCAAGAGGACTAGCAGAGTAGATTGTCTTGCTGGGGAGGGGTACTATGTCTGACAGAAAACAGAGTCACATATAGTAACAAACTTCCGTGAATCAAACAGGACCATAGAGGGAAATACAGAAATTCCATGCTTGAACGGGAAAAGGAGAGCAACAGGAATATGCTACCGACGCCTGACCCAGGTGGTGATGGGGAGTGTGAAATGAATAAGGAGATTAAAGAGGCTACAAAAAAAGAAACTGCAGTAATAGAGGAGGTTTTCAATATCCCCATGCTGACTGGGATGTCCCTTCAGGACAGGATGCAGAGATAAAAAAGTTTAAACATAAGAACGGCCGTACTGGGTCAGACCAAAGGTCCATCTAGCCCAGTATCCTGTCTGCCGACAGTGGCCAGCACCAGGTGCCCCAGAGGGGGTGGACTGAAGACAGTGATCAAGCAATTTGTCTCCTGCCATCCCTCTCCAGCCTCTGACAAACAGAGGCCAAGGACACCATTTTATCCCCTGGCTAATAGCCTCCATGAAATTATCTAGCTTCTCTTTAAACTCTGTCATAGTCCTAGCCTTCACAGCCTCCTCTGGCAAGGAGTTCCACAGGTTGACAATAATTAACACCATTATTGACTGCTCCTTGGAGCAACTCCTCTGGGAACCTGCAAGGGGAAAAGCAATTCTTGACTTTGTCCTAAAAGGAGCACAGGGTCTGGTCTAAGAGATGAATACAGCAGCATTGCTTGGTATTAGTGATCATAATGTAAATTCATTTAATATCTTTGTAGAGGGGAAAATAACAAAGAAACCTTTCCGCAGTAGCATTTAACTTCAAAAAGGGGAACTGCACCAAAATGAGGAAGCTAAAGGACCAGTCACAAGAGCAAAATGCCAGAGAGCTGCATGGAAACTGTTTTAAAACACTAGTAGAGAGGTTCAAACTAACTGTCTTCCCCGATTAAAAAAAGAAAAGAAAAAAAAGGAAGACCAAAAAAACCCACCATGCCTAGATGACAAAACAAAAGACATGGTTGGAAACAAAAAGGCATCCTTTAAAAACTGGAAGGCAAACCCTGCTGAGGAAAATAGAAAGGAGATTAAATACTGGCAAGCTATGAGTAAGATAAGATAAGAGAGAGGTCTATAAAAGCATGAATGGTGTGGAAAAAGGAATAAGGAAGTAGGTCTTTTTTTTTACCCCTTCCCACAACACAAGAGCAGGGATCACCCCATGAAATTCATAAGCATCATGTTTAAAACAAACACAAGTAAATATTTCTTCACACAGCACACAATTAACCTGTGGAACTCCTTGCCAGAGGATGTTGTGAAGGCCAGGACTTTAACGGTATTTTAAAAAAAGAGCTAGCTATGTCTATAGAGGAAAGGTACATCAATTAGCTAGGATGGGTAGGAATGTGACCCCATGTTCTGGGTGTCTCTAACCCGCTCACTGCCAGATGTTGGGAATGAATGACAGGAGATGGGTGGATTGATAATTCTCTCTAAAGCACCTGGTGCCAGCCACTGCCAGAAGACAGTGCATTGGGCTAGGTGGTTTTTTTTTTGCTTTGGCTGAGTATGGCTGCTCTTCTGTTGTCCTTAGTCCGAAAGAAAGGTCATTTGGATGGGAAGTTTCTGGCTGGTGTCTGTGTTTGGCAAAACCTGTTTGTTACTGAGATCAGAACAGAGAGAAGAGGGGGACGATCCAGAGGAATGGCCCAGTGATCAGGACACAAAGCAAAGTCCCCCTATGTTGCCTGCATTTCCCTAGAGCTGTCCCAGGGCGAGTGGTGGGGCAGGTGTTCTCCCCTCCCTCCCTCCCGCCCAGCGTAGCTCCCTGCCCTCCCCCAGACTGTTCCTGCCTTCCCAGATAAAATCAGCCAAGCCGCTAAATCACCCAGGTGCCTGCAATAAATCAGCCCGGTCACTGCCTCTCCCACGGCTCCTGCAAATCAGCAGCCCCCTCCTGCCGCCACCCCCCACACGCACACAGTGCTGTGCTCACCACCCCGTCCCACGGCCCACTCCCAGGGTCCCCCTTGTGCCCTCCCTGCCTCCTGGTGCCCCTGCCATCACCAGCTGCCCCCAGGGAGCCGGGGTGGGGGCTCTGCTCTGTGAGGCGAAACGCCAACCTCCAGAGATGCCGGGAGCAGCCTCTGCTTGAGCATTTGGCAGGAGGATGCAGCTATTTTAGCAACCCACCCCCCTCTTCCCTTTATGGTGCTGCTGTGTGGACCCCCATCCCCTCCCCTCACCCTGCTGCTCTCTCCCTGGGGAGGAAGAAAGGATGGGGGGGGACTGCTTGGCCCCTCCTTGCTGGCCGCCGCTCTTGCAAGACCCCTAGAATATAATTTGGTGCTGCCTCTGTACAGGTAGCAATGTCTGTGCCAGCCCCAGGCGCCTGACAGTGTAGGGACAGCGACTGGCCCGGCAGCACAGCCATGGCTGGCAGCAGCTCTGTTGCCCAGCAGCATGCCTGCCCTCTGCTCCTTCAGTCCACGGCCCGGGAACCCAACGGGCGTCTGGCTACCGCGATCAGCGGGGGGTGCTCAGAATCAGGCCCGGTGACGGGGGATGGGGCAAAGGGGGCAATTGTCCCGTGGCCCGGAGTTTCAAAGAGGCCTAGAGCTCTCCATCACCACAGCCACCGCTACTATGGCAAAGGCCCAGGCCCCAGACCCATGTGAATTGCCACTGGCGCATTGCCACCCTAACCCTAAAACCCTAACCCTAACCCTAACCGCACTGCACTGAGGGCTGGGGAGTGAGGCAGGACCCTTGTGGCCTGGGCAGCACTGAGTTTCTGGCCTCTCTGGTCTCCCCCAGAAACATGGAGGTCATTCGGCGTATGCACTTTCAGAGAGCAGTGGCGAAACTAGGCAGCCTTCTGGGTTTTGCCGCCGGCACAAAGCACCTCCCGGTATCCCGGCCCCTGTCTAGGCTTCACTCTTGGGGAGTTGCTGCTGTAGGGTTGAGTCAGGCAGAAACTCGTCCCTCCCCAGCAGCAGCTGTCACACATAGCGGATGTTTCTGGAGGGGAAAATTGTATCCTAGACAACGGCAACACCGGGCCCGAAACAAAGTGTCTGGGCTCCGAAGCCCTTAATGCCCGTCCGTGCCGGCCCCAGACCTTTTGTTCTTGGTTTATGTGGTCAGCTTAAGAGGCACTCAGGCCCTGGCAGGTTGGGCAAGAAAAGCCACTTGTAATGCAAATCATGGAAAAGCAGGAAATGGCTGAACCAAACTGACTGGGTGAGTTCCTGTTAATCTTTAATGATTTACCATTCAGCCAGGCTGGGAGCTTACTACGTAAGGAGGCAATATTAATATCCCCGCGTGCCCCAGTCAGTGCGGATTCCCCACCACCTGCCACTTCCATCCCGGATCACCCTCCCAGCCAGCACAGGGTGAGTTGTTTGCATTGAATGTTTGGGTTTGGGGCCACTCAATGTTATTCTAAAATAAATGCTTAAGACCGGAGATCTTCCACTGGGAGGCACTTCCAGGCTCAGAGATAGGCAGAGACATCAACACGCTGAAAGCAGTCTGGCCTGTAGGATTCTAAACTCAATGCACGTGAAGATGCCGGGAGGGGACCAGCCTCCTGTCGAGGACGTGGGTGAACGGCAGGGTGTCCTGGGAAAACAGCCACGGGCTTTTCCCGACAGAGCTCAGCATATGACTTCCAGTGTTTTCGGCTGGTTTATGAGAAACCTAGACAGCTGGATAAACTGAAAAATAGTCTGGTAGCACTTTAAAGACTAACAAAACATGTAGATGGGATCATGAGCTTTTGTGGGCTGTGCAGGGTCTCAATATGTGGATGAGACAATGGTGGGAGAGGACGGATTTATGTTTATTAGGAACTGGGGAAAGGAGGCACCTATAGAGAAAGGATGGGCAGCCCTCTACCTAGACCAAAATGGGACCAGATTGCTGGCATATTAAATTCAAAAGAGCAGAGGGGATTTTTTAATCAAAAGGTGGAGAAGACAGAAGTGGATGAAGTATAGGTAGGAACTGAAGAGAGAAACAGTCGCAGGAAAAGAGTGAAATGCAGGTATATCACATGGAGGCAGACTGCTAAATACGGGCAGATTTGATAAGCACTTGTCTACCAGTGTTTACACAATAAGATGGTGAATTTGAGTGCCAAGGATTCAGTAATACCAGGGTTCAAAAATCTCAGAATGACAGAGTAGGTCTTGCGGCTGGTGGAACAGCACGATGTGTGGAAAAAACAGAGCCCGATCAAGTAAAAATCTTAAATGACTCTCACTTGAAGGAGAACAATTCTGTGCTGGAATACGAAGCCCAGGGGCTGTACTACCAGACACCTGACCACGGTGGGGACAATGACTGAGATTAAAGAGGCTACAAAACCAAAACCCACTAATAATGCAGGATTTCAAAGTATCGACTGGGTACATGTCACCTCAAGATGGGATGCAGCCAGAGCATTTCCAAAGGCCGCTAAGGACGGCTTTGTGGAGCTGCCAGTGTGCAATTCACAAGGGGAGGGACAATCCTTGGTTTGGTCCTAAGTGGAGCGCAGGATATGGTCCAAGAGGTGCATATAGCTGGGCCACTTGGTAATAACGACCACAAAAGTCCCGTGGCACCTTTGACTAGGTTTACACTAGGGGATAAGGCCGAATTAAGACGTGGAACCCCAGCTACGTGAATTGCGTAGCATGAGTTGAAGTATCTTAACTCAAATTTTGGTGCCGTCCACGCTGTAGGAAGTCGAAGGAAGCACAATGTCCCTTCCATTTCCCTTACTCCTCGTGGGAGCAGGACGACTGGCATTGACCGCAGCGCCCCTCTCGGTTTGAATTAGCAGGTCTTCACTAGATCCGATAAGTCAAACCCCAGAAGTTCAACTGCCGCAGCTTTGATCTTCTCTGTAGTGTAGACGTGGCCTTAGAGACTAACAAAAATATATATAGTATCAAAACCCACTTCTTCAGATGAGCTTAAGTGGAGGAAAAAAAATCTGTCCACAAAAGCTCATGATACGCTCTCTGGGTATGTCTACACTAGCTCGTTAGTTCGAGCTAGGTAAGCAAATGAGGGCAACCGGAGTTGCAAATGAAGCCCGGGATTTAAATATCCCAGGCTTCATTTGCATGTTCCCGGGCGCCGCCATTTTTAAATCCTCCTTAGTCCGAACTCCGTGCCCGCGGCTACACGCACACGGAGTAGGTAGTTCGAATTAGAGATCCTAATTCGAACGACCGTTACTCCTCGTGGAACGTGGAACCAACGCCCCCGCAGTAGCATTTCACTTCAAAACGGGCAACTACACAAGAACGAGGCAGCTAGTCACACAGAAGCTAAAAGGAACAGTCACAAGAGTCAAATGTCTACTCTGCAGGCTGCACGGAAACTATTTACAGGTGCCATGAAAGAGGCTCAAACCAAATGCAGAAGGCCCCAAGCTACCAAAAGAGCCCGGTAAGAGGGCCAGACAACACTGCCATGCCTAACCAGCCAAGTAAAACAAGTGGTTTAGAGAGGGGGGCTGCTGGATGAGCGTGGCGCCAAAGGACAACTCAAGGAAGAGTCAGCTGCTGTGGAGCATGGGAGAGAATTCGTTCCATTGCTCTTCGTGGCTGAGGAGGTGAGAGCAATCCCTCCTCTCGGTTGTTGTTTTTAGACGATCAATCTGAGGCTCTGTCCCATGAGAGGAGGTGTTGGAGCAAAGAGATGCACATTGAGCAGGGATACGTCACTGGGACCCGATGGGATCCACTCAAGAGCACCGGAGGAGCTAAAATAGGACCCTACAGAAGAAATAACTGGGGTATGCAGCCTATCTGTTAAACCTGGCTCAGGACAAGATGGCTGGAGGACAGCTCATGTAGTGCTGAGTTTAAAACATCTCCAGCGGCAATCTTGCCAATGGCCTGCAAGCCTGTTTTTCAATAGGGCCGATGCCAGAGGGTTCACAGGGAATGAGCAGAACAGGGCACATGCATGGAGTGACCTATCCCCTCTCACCAACCCCCCAGTTTTGGGCAAGTAGAGGCTTAGAGCATGGGATTATATTCCTGCCCATTCTGGCTATTAGGCACTAATGGATCTGTCTGTCATGAACTTATCTAATTCTTTTTTTGAAGCGTGCATTATCTTTGATCTTCACAACATCATGTGTCAAGGAGTTCCACAGGTTGACTAGGGCTTGTGTGACTAAAGACTTATTTGTGTTTGGTCTAGAGCTGCTGCCTGATATTTGCAATAGGTGACCCCTGGGTCTTGTGTTAAGTCAAAGAGCCCCCAAGCTTTTGAATCTCTCCTCATTGGCCCAGGTGTCCTTGCTAAGCGAGGGCACAGTGCTACACAGGGATGGGCAACCATGAATAGTGGGTGGGCTGCATGGGAGGCTCTCCTACACCTCAGTGGGCGGCAGCAACCTGCAGCACACTGGGGTTCCACTAGCGGCCCCGCAGTCCCCCTGTATACCCCCTCCTGCACTCACCTGGGGCAGCTGGGACCCGCTCTTACCTGCTCCTCCCTGCCTGCATTTTCAGAGCACATGAATCACCTGATTCATGCTCCGTCCCCATTCCTCCCTCTCCCCCCCACAGCCGGAATGTCATGAACAGCTGATCCGCAGCATTCCAGCTCTGGGAGGCAGGGGGAGGGGCAGGGATGGAGCATGAATCAGCCAATTTGTGGGGCCTCCAAAAGTGCTGGGAGGGAGGGGAGGTGAAGGAAGTGCGGGACTCCGGTGCCCCCGTGCGCCTCTCTCGAAGCAAAGTCTTTTCAAAAGGTGTAAGTAAGGCAAAGTTAGTTAACCCGTCAGGCTTTATTGTTTTCCTGGGTTGGGAATGTGGAAATGAAGTCTGTGCTGTTAAAAGTGGGGTTTTCCTCTCTTTTGTAACTAAGTCCTGAGCCCACAGGATCCCCCTGAGCATCTAGATTAATTGGGGGCAAGTAGGGGGCTGGAGCACATGACCTATGAGGAGAGGCTGAGGGATTGGGGTTTGTTTAGTCTGCAGAAGCGAAGAGTGAGGGGGGATTTGAGAGCAGCCTTCAACTTCCTGAAGGGAGGCTCCAAAGAGGCTGGAGAGAGGCTGTTCTCAGGGGTGGCAGATGGCAGAACAAGGAGCAATGGGCTCAAGTTGCAGTTGGGGAGGTCTAGGTTGGATATTAGGAGAAACTATTTCCATAGGAGGGTGGGGAAACACTGGGAGGGGTTCCCTAGGGAGGAGGTGGAATCTCCATCCCTCGAGGTTTTTAAGTCCCAGCTTGACCAAGCCCTGGC
>CM057845.1:313282556-313297933 GCA_030068395.1 Apalone spinifera
CGATGATGTCACAGTGCAGATGCCTGAGGCTGCGGCAGCATCAGCAGCTGCTGTGGGTGCAGTAGAGGAGCAGAGCCAGACGGGAACCTGGAGACCTTGAGGTGGTTCCTCTTGGTCCTCGCCAGAGGCCCATGAGTAGAGGTGGCGTGTAGCGGGGAAGCAGAAGACGTGTCCTATCTCTCTCATCCCCACCCCCGTGCCGAAGCTGGCAAATGCCCCATGCCAGAGGCCCCTTCTGCCAACCATGGTCAGAAGCGGAGACAACCCCGGAGCCGATCCAGAGCCTGCCACCTCTCCCCGAGTCATCAGGGTGACGGTGAAGACCCCCCGGCAGAAGGAGGAGTTTGTGGTGCACGAGGACAGGCCCATCAAGGAGTTTAAGGACAACGTCTCTGCCCGTTTCTCCTCTCCCACCGACCAGCTGGTGCTGATATTCGCCGGCAGGATCCTGAAGGATCACCAGACCCTGCGCCAGCACGGCATCCATGACGCCGCCACCGTCTACCTCGTCATCCAGTCGAGGAGATCCCAGGAGCATGCGGGTCAGAACCCCAGCTCCCCGAAAGGTGACGCTGCCACCCCAGGGGAGGACAGCATCCTCTCCAGGCCGGACTCGACCGGCAGCGTGGCCTTCGGCACGGATGGCCTGCAGGCGTTCGTCAGCAGCCTCGGCCTGAACACAGCCAACTTCTCCGCCTTCCAGAGCCAGCTGACGTCCAACCCCGAGATGATGTTCCAGCTCCTGGAGAACCCCTTCATCCAGAGCCGGCTCTCCAACCCGGACCTGATGGCCGATTTGATCGCGGACAACCCTCTGACGCAGCAAGTGATCCAGAAAAGCCCGGAGATCGGCCGCTTCCTGAACACGCCCGACATGCTGGGGCTCATGGTGGAGCTCGCTCGGAGCCCAGCCACCGTGCGGGAAATCATGAAGGACCCCAGTCAGGCCTTGGGCTTCCTGGCCAGCATCCTGGGGGGAGGCAGCGATCGCCCAGATTTCCTGCCGACGGCCACGCAGACGCAGGGGGCGGGGAACTCATCGGCTTCTCCGAGGAATGGCTCACCCCTCGCCAGCAGCCACGCCCCTTTGCGTGCAGGAAGGAGACCTTCACCCCCAGTTTCTCCCACGCCCTCCAGCTCCCCCAGCGACAGCAGCAGCTGCAGCGGCTGCAGCATGAGTGACTGCCCTGCCCCAAGCTGCGTCGGAGCCAGCCCAGAGCCAGGAAAAGGAGCCGGAGCTGACATCTCGACCATCGTCAAGAGCTTGCTGCAACAGACCATCAAACCACTGGTGCAGAACATCCTGGCTGCCTCCGGTGCAAGGGGCGAGCGGCAGCCGTTCAGCCAGAACCCCGACCCGGGGCCACAGGCGCTGCCGCAGGGCCCCCCACCAGATGGGAAGCCTCCCACGCAGCCCCTCCTGACCTTCCATCCACCAATCTGGCCCCCAGAGGTGCTGGCAGACCTGCCAGCCCCTCGAGAAATGCCAGCGCTGGCACAGATTCAGCAGAGGCTGCAGGCCCTGGCGATGGGAGAACCCGGGGTCCCCCTGCAGTTCCTCTCTCCTTTGGTGGGGCTGGAGCACCCTGACTCTGTCTCTGGGCTCAACGAAGCTGCCCCCCCAGCCTCCGCCACGGCCAGCCCACCGTTCACTGTTCAGCAGATGCTGCAGGCGCTCGCCGGAGCAAATCCTCCGGGAGCCCAAAATCTCTAAAAAGGTGCCGGGGTTGCTGAGCACCAGGGGCTTCCCACGCCACCGTGCAAATTTCCCCAGCTCCGCCAGCAGCCAGAGAAGATGTGGATGTGACAAGAACAGACTCTTTTGTGGTCTCCCAGCCATCCCAGCAGCACGGTGGTCGCTTCATAAGAAAAAAAACAAACCCTAAAGACACAAAAACCAAAGAAGAATGTCATGATTTCTGATAAAAAGGCCTTATGTCTTTGAGCCCCTCCTTCGTGCATTTCATTCTGGCTCGGGTCTCTCTGCCTAAGGTAGGAGAGCAGCAGCCGTAGCCATAAGGGGGCTCAAAGCAGACTCTGAAAAAGGGGTTTCCTGCATCAAAAACAAATAAAGTGAGAGGAAGAAAAAAAAATAGAGCTGAAAAAAAACCCCTGTCTTATTTACCAAGAGAAAAATGCAGAGAAAACCATTTCCTGGTGGTGCTTAGCAGCTGTTTCATGAACCCCAACACATGGGGAGAAAATAAGGACAGTTTCTGGTTGATTTTTTAAAAATTAAACATTTTCGACCAGCTCTAATAACAATCAGTTCCCAGGTGTAGTAGAAAGAGAGAGCTGAAAGTGTGGGCCCCGTGGAAGGCCTGAGGCCACAGCCAGGGCCTGGTCAAACATTCCTATGAGAGGTTGGGGTGTCCTTGTGCGGGCCGCTGCGGTGTGTTTGCACAGTCGGTGCGTTCCCAACAGGCTGGCCATCCCTATGCCGAGTTCCTGCCTCCGACACTGCCTGGCAGGCCGGCGTCTGCTTTGACAAGGGCTTGACGGATGCTCATGGAATAACTTTTGCTCACTTTAGTTCAGGCCACTGGTTTGCGTCAGGCTCTCTCCCTATTGCACCAACATGCGCCTGTTGATATTTCAAAAACATCGTTATCCTGAACATTGTTCCTCACACGCCTCACCGACTGCTCCCTGCAAGATCAAGATCTGCAGCAATGTGGCTTTGGCCAGTCATTGAAGTTAATCATTGAACCCCAGGGCTGGCAGAGACCTCAGGAGCCATTGCGTCCAGCCCCCTGCCCAAAGCAGGGCCAACCCCAACTCAATCAACCCAGCCAGGGCTTGGTCAAGCCGGGACTTAACCTCTAGGGATGGAGATTCCACCCCCTTCCCTAGGGAACCCATCCCAGCGCTTCCCCACCCTCCTAGGGAAGTAGTTGCTCCTTTCTCCTGCAGTATGTCATTGAAGGACAGTTGGCGTTGGTCCTGCTTTGGGCAACAGGTTGGACTTAATGACTCCTGGGATTGAAGGACAGAAGAAAACAGACCCCTCCTTCCTTCCTAGGCCGCTCCTGCAACCACAGGGAAAGGGTCCCAAGAGCATGTGGCTATAGGCCCTGCATGACATCCTCACAGGCTGTGAATCAGGACAGGGACGAAGGAGATCGGGCTTTTATCCCCAAACTGTGCCTGTCATGTGACTTCCCTGTACCTCGGCTTCCCCATCTCTAAATAGGAATAATCAGAATCCCAGGGCTGGCAGAGACCTCAGGAGTCATCGAGTCCAGCCCCCTGCCCAAAGCAGGACCAACCCCAACTCAATCATCCCAGCCAGGACTTGGTCAAAGTGGGACTTAAAAACCTCTAGGGATGGAGATTCCACCTCCTCCCTAGGGAACCCATCCCAGGGCTTCCCCACCCACCTAGGGAAATAGTTTTTCCTACTATCCAACCTAGACCTTCCCCACTGCAACTTGAGCCCATTGCTCCTTGTTCTGCCACCTGCCACCACTGAGAACAGCCCCTCTCCATCCTCTTTGGAACCTCCCTTCAGGAAGTTGCAGGCTGCTCTCAAATCCCCCCTCACTCTCCTCTTCCGCAGACTCAACAAGCCCAAATCCCTCAGCCTCTCCTGGTAGGTCAAGTGCTCCAGCCCCCAAATCATTTCTTTCGTCCTCTGCTGGACTTTCTCCAATGCGTCCACATCCTTTGTGTAATGGGGGGCCCAGAACTGGACGCATTACTGCAGGCGTGGCCTCATCGCGCACACCCAGGAATCAGTCAAAGTCTTGGCCAGACTTGGCAGCCACCCTGCGAAGGTGGCAGAAGCATTTCCGAACGCTGCTGGCTCTGCCTCCGCTCGGGGGTGACCGATCAGCCTCGGGCTGGTTTGAGCACGTTCAAAGGGAGGAAAGGTGAAGAGCCACTTGGTCAATCAGTCACTCGCTCTGCAGTGCCGGCCAGCTCCCTGGGACATAATGTGAGCTCAGGCAGCTCCTTAGGGAGATTTATACGCGCCACTTGGTTGAAAGGTGAGCTTAATGGGCCGTGCGAGGCCGCTGGGGGAGTCGCTGGGCTGGCAAGGCTGGTTCACAAAGCACACGCCCGGGCTGTCGCTGAAGGGTGCATTCCGGCACGCCTCCCTCGCAAGCCAGCCTGGCAGCGAAGGAGCCGAGCGCAAAGCCAGGGGGATATGGGGCCTCCGCCAGAGACGGGTGACGGCCACGGCCACGCTCCTGGTGGACTTTCCAGTGGGCCCCTTTGGGATTATTCTCATGCAGACCCTGGCTTGGCAAAGCAAGGCAGCCCACGCTGAGCATTCACACCTGCTCCCGGCCAGCTCGGGTGTATGTCTACATTGCAATTGGACACCCAGGGCTGTTCAGTTGTGGTGTGGACCTCTGGGCAGCGGGTCCTGGGTCCAGCACGGGCCAGCCGTAGGCTTTTGGTGGCCGTGTAGGCCCGAGTATTCTCGTCAGCGGTACGGCCATGCTTCAGTGCTGTACAGAACCACGCCGGAGCTCAGTATATGCTTAAAGTAAAGCAGGGTGGGTCAGGACCCCGACATGGGTCAGGAACCTATTTCAATGGGCTCACCTGGGCTGGTTGAGACTTGGGGCCTTCGGTGCTAGGCTACGGGGCTCAGGTTACAGGCCCCTTGCCTGGGCCAGAAGCCCTTGGGTCCCCCCCTCAGCCAAGGGCTCCATCGGGCTGGACTTCAGTGCCCCCTGCATTGACAGATTTGCTGTCAGAAAGTGCTTGTGGTAAAATGAAGTTGGAGACCCCCTGAGGCAATATGTGTGCTTATGCGTTTTGTGGTCCAAGGCCTTACTAGGTACCTTTCTTCCCGACACTCCTCTGGGAGAGACAAGTTGGGGGTGGGGACAGCATTCTCTTTTGGGGAGACCAGTGAAGCGGGTCCCCTAAAGGATCTGGCCTCCCTCATCTTGACTCTGTAAGATTCTGGGACTCCCGTAGTGACAGAAATCACCAGGCCTTAGCATGCCCATTTCACAGCTTGGCAAACAGGGGCCGTGCTTGTCCTGCCTCAAATTACGCAAAGGCAGAGCTGGGAAGGAGCTATTCCTTGAGGTACTCAGCCACCTGATAATTCCCTGATATTTGAAGATTCCAGCGTGGCCTCTCCGAGCTCCCTGCCTGCTGGCAAGTCGGCTGAACCCAGGACTCCTGGGTCCTCGCAACAGGGCTGCTGTCTCTCCTCCTGTGATTTCAGCCTCCCTGCAGCATGGCCGCTTGCCCAGCAGAAATGCCAGCAGACTCCCTTCCAGCCCTCCCGTTTCTCCAGGATGGTCAGCGGCCCCTTGGGACCAGAGTCCTGATAAATCCATGGTGCCAGAGCTCACAACCAGAAAACCTGCCTCTGGGCCTTCCACCGGAGTTAACTCTTTGTCCCCAGGCTCTCTGGGCATGGAAAAGTCTGAGAACCGCTGACAGAACAGTTCGCCGCCACCAAGCGGTAACTGTCTCCGGCCAGGAACAGCCGTGATGTGCAGAGGGACGGATACCAGCCTGCCTGGTGACGGTCTACGTGTGTAGAGCTGTTCAGAGTGGGTACAAACTACTGCCTCTCTCGTTGCTTTGCTGAGGGGCTGCAGGCTTGGGAGTGCCGGCCGAACAGCCTAGGTCTGGACAGCTTTCCCCAACCAGAACCGGGCCGCGCATGGCAGAGATCTCTCCTTCCCCACCTGAGGCTGATGACAGCTGCTTAGACAACCCGAGGGGGTAAACACAGGGCCTGAGACTCCATCACTGCCGGCCTGGCCTGTTCATTGCTGCTAGGGGTGCTGGTGAGTAGGACTGGGAAGGATTTCCTGAGCCCCCGATTTTCGCAGGCAGCCCGGTCAGATGCTGAAATGGGACCCTGGCTCAGCCAGACCACCCCTTGGACTCTACGAGGGGAGAAATGCTGATGCAAATAATGCTAACGTAGAAACACGCAAAGGGTTAAATCCTTCTTCTTCACTATCCTAGTCACAGACACCAGGTCCCGGGGGCTCCCTGCTGGCTCCGCGCCCCCGCTGGGATTCCCAGGGCTGCTGTATAAACCCCCCTGTCCCTCAGCCCTGCGCAGTGCGGCTTCCCCATCCCTGCAGCTCCCTGTGTCCAGGCAGCGATCGCTCATCCCGGCCGGGGCAGGAGCCTGGTGAGTCCTGGGCATGAGACCGTGGGGCAGCTCCTGGGCCTGTGAGTAGCATGAAGAGCAGGAATTGGAAGCTGGTGGAAAAACCACTCAGGAGACGCCAGTTCTAGGCTGGGAGACGCCACTTGCCCTGACCAGCGTGAGGATAACACGGTGTTGCTGTCTGGGACGCACGTCCATGCCCTGACCTGACAGACGCTCTGCCTGGGACGTTCCCCTGCTCTGGTAAGCACTCCAGGAGCCTGTGGTTTTGTGGCAGGGGAGCCAGCTGCTCAGGGATTAACTGGGCAATTCTTCTGCATGGAGTGAGTCTGTCTGTGAGTTCATAACTCTGCACGTGGTCATGCGTGGCAGAAATGCCGGGCGGCCTGAGCCAGAACACGGGGGGAAGGCATGTAGTGAATTCTGCTTCTTAGGTGTACATTTTGTACTGCAGAGGGGCCCAGCTGGAGATCAGGGCCCCGTTGCACTAAACCAGGGGTGGAGAACGTCAGGCCCAGAGGCTGAATGCGGTCCCGGCTTGCCTGGATCTGCACCTAGCGCTCAGGGCTCCCCACCCAGCTCTGGAGAGCTTACACTGGTTCTCCAGCCCCTGCCACTCCCCACGGGGCTGGAGCACACAAAATCGAGTAGCCTGAGCCCCCGGAGACTCTGGTGTGTGAGGGGAGTGTGGGGAGTGTCTTTCTGCTCCTCAGTCAGGGGCCACGTTGGCAAGGGTTTGTCTTCCTTATTTTGCTTCTCATTTGTGCGAAGCCCCCAACTGATTTTTCTGTGGGTCTGGGTCCCCCAGCCCCAGAAAGGTTCCTCGCCCCCTGAACTGACACGTATGAAAAAGCCAGTCCCCGCCTCAGAGAGCTGGGTGTCAGGGTGGGACCCCACGGAAATAGCAAACACCCACTGGCCACGGGGGTTTGCGTCCCACACCGGGGCTGGGAGCGTCTCGATGTCTTCTCCTCATTAGGGACTAGAAAGAGAATTTCTAAGAATCTGCAGGTCCCTGTGATGGAGCATCTGCCCCGCGCCGGCCCTACCAGGGTTAAAACCAGTCGAGGGAGGCTGAGTGGCAGGCAGCCCTGGGTGGGGCTGCAGTTACTTAAGACCCAGCTGAGGGCTGTAAAATTGGACTCCTGGAAGGGAGGGGAGAGACACACAGTCACACTCCAGCTGGGGAGCAGGAGGGACCTGGCTGCCAGGAAAGTGGAGGCTGCTTGAGACACAGCAGGGCTGGGGAAAGACAGGCAGAGCCGGGGAGCTCTGGCCTTGCCTCACTCCCAGGCGTCAGGGCCTGAGACAAGGCCAGAGGATACTAAGGGCTGCGGGAGGCAGCCAGGGCAGGGGATGACAGCAGGTCCACACCCCTGTCCAGTGATGAGTGGCCATGTCAGACTGCAGTTAGCCCCTGAGGCAGGGGGTCACTGAGGCAAGGTGGGCCTAGGGGGTTGGAGGTTCCCTGAGGGGGAGGATCCCAGAGGGTGGGGCACTGCGGTAGGGCAGTACCCAAACAGGAGGGTCCTTATACAAGGTGGAAAAGCAGGTAAAGGAGGTGAAACACCGGCCAGCAGGGGGCGCTCCAGCACTGAGCGGCGCTAATTCCCCGAGTGTCCAGCAGGTGGCGCTGTGGGGGGGGGTCATGCTGCATGACAGTCCCCTTGAACTGCTGGGCGGTCGGGATCCGATGCTGGGCGGTAGGGAGTCGATATGCGTAAATCTGTCGGTGCAGTTCAAAGGGAAAAAAAGTGGGTTTCCCCTTCTCTAACACTTTTCACCCCGCGGCTGATCCTTTCCGGCCTGGCCCCGTGTGTCATCACGCACCTGTGTGCAACACGACTGGGACTCAACCACACCAGGGGGGAGGGCCACACACCACGACCCAACGGAGGCATCTTACCCTCTTATTTGCAAACCACATTCAAGAGGGTGCGATTCTGTGACACCCTCGCGCGGGTGGGACAGAAAGAAATGGAGGCAAGGAGGTCTGGGCACAGCAAAGCAGCCAGTGGGACTCCCAGGGTGAAACCATGCATTGGAGCAAGCCGCTGGCGGGTAGGCATTGCAGATGTGAAGGTTTCCTGCATTTTCCCGTGAATATTTATCCCTCCGAAATACAGCCGAGAAGGGCATTATCACACCCGTATGTTTCTCCGTAAGGCCCCAGTCAGGGAGCAAACAGGCTTCTATGTGGCTGGGAGGAAATGGGAATTTTCTGTCATGTTTTTATAAAGCCTAGGCGTGCCTCAGTTTCCCCTCTATTTTGCACCACTAGCCAGGGGCGTGGGGGAGGACTGTTTGCTCTCAGGTGAAGAGACACACAAAGGAATGTGGCCTGGCTCTCAGAGCACGAATGAGTCATTCGAAAGGACTGGTCGAGGGAGATCTTGTCCCTGGAGAATCAAAGTAAACAATGGCCAAGGCAGTCACCAGGATGTGGACAGAGAGATGGATGGAGCCGTCCCTGCAGCTGGGTTGGGTGTCACTCGCAAATGCTGGGTGGGGAGCATGAATCCCTGTAGCATGGACCGGCCTCTCTCAGGTCGTGCTGGGCAGAGCTCACAGGGTGAAGCAGGAGGGCTGAACCCCAGAGGCTCGGCCTCGGAGGCACTGAGGCCTCATTGTCTATCCGGAGAGGGAGTGAGGCCCCGTGGGGTGTGGAGGGATTTCTCCAAGGCACGATTCCAAAGCTGGGGGCCAGGCCCGGGTCCTGTGGGGCTGTGAGAACGGCCAAGTGCATGGCCCAGTGAATAGCTGGGGGAACCAGCCCCTGGCCAAACCCCGTCTGACAATCCTTCTTCCAAATTGCTCAGGGTCTGTCTGCGAAGAGAATCACAGAATCCCAGAGCTGGCAGAGACCTCAGGAGTCATCGAGTCCAGCCCCCTGCCCAAGGCTGGACCAACCCCAACTCAATCATCCCAGCCAGGGCTTGGTCAAGCCGGGACTTAAAAACCTCTAGGGATGGAGATTCCACCCCCTCCCCTAGGGAACCCCTCCCAGTGCTTCCCCACTCTCCCAGGGAAATAGTTTTTCCTAATATCCAACCTAGATCTCCCCCACTGCAACTTGAGGCCATCTCAAAAAAGATATCTTGGCATTGGAAAAGGTTCAGAAAAGGGCAACAAAAATGATGAGAGGTTTGGAACAGCTGCCACATGAAGAGAGATTAACAAGACTGGGACTTTTCAACTTAGAAAAGAGCAGACTAAGGGGGAGATATGATAGGGGTCTATAAAATCATGAAGGGTATTGAGAAAATGAACAAGGAAAAGTTATTTACTTGTTCCCATAACATAAGAACTAGGGGTCACCAAATGAAATTAACAGGTAGCAGGCTTAAAACAAACAAAAGGAAATGTTTCTTCACGTAGCGCACAGTTAATCTGTGGAACTCCTTGCCAGAGGATGTTGTGAAGACCAGGACTTGAACAGGGTTCAAGAAAGAGCTGGATAAATTTGTGGAGGTTGGGTCCATCAATACGTATTAGCCAGGATGGGTAGGGAGGGTGTCCCTAGCCTCTGTTTGTCAGGGGCTGGGAATGGGTGACAGGGGAGGGATCACTCCATGGTTCGTTGTTCTGTTCTCTCCCTCTGGGGCACCTGGCATTGGGCACTGTGGGCAGACAGGACACTGGGCTGGATGGACCTCTGGTCTGACCTCGTCTGGCCGTTCCGATGTTCATTGCTCATCTGCCACCCCTGAGAACAGCCTCTCTCCAGCCTCTTTGGAACCCCCCTTCAGGAAGTTGAAGGCTGCTCTCAAATCCCCCCTCACTCTTCTCTTCTGCAGCCTAAATAAGCCCAAATCCCTCAGTCTCTCCTGGTCAGTCATGTGCTCCAGCCCCCGGACACCCTGAGAACACCAGTTCACCCAAGCAGGGAGGGGGAAGGGGACTTGCTAATGAATATTCCTGGTTCCATGTGGCTTGTGCTCCTCTTTGCTTCTCTTCTCTCACAGGCCGGGGGCCCTGCATCGTACCATGTCAGCGCTCAATTCCACCAGCTCCCACCCCGCCACGTTCATCCTGGTGGGCATCCCAGGCCTGGAGCAGGCGCACGGCTGGATCTCCATCCCCTTCTGTCTGATGTACGTCGTGGCCCTGCTCGGGAACTCCGTGCTCCTCGTCACCATCCTGGCAGAGCCCCGCCTCCACGAGCCCATGTACATTTTCCTCGCCATGTTAACCGTGGCCGACCTGCTGCTCTCCACCTCCACGGTGCCGAAAGCCCTGAGCGTCTTCTGGTCTCTCTCCAAGGAGATCTCTTTCCAGGCCTGCCTCGCCCAGATGTTTTTCATCGACTTTGTCTTTTTTACCGAGTCGGCCATCCTGCTGGCCATGGCCTTCGACCGGTACGTGGCCATCTGCGACCCCCTGCGGTACGCCACTATACTGACGCACTCCGTCCTCGGGAAGATAGCCGTGGCGGCCCTCACCAGGAGCTTCTGCATCATGGTCCCCACCCTCTTCCTCCTGACGCGGCTTCACTACTGCGGCCGCAACGTTATGCCTCACACCTACTGCGAGCACATCGGCGTGGCCAAGCTGGCCTGCGTGGACATCACCGTCAACGTTTGGTACGGGGTCACGGCCAGCCTCCTGTCAGCAGGGCTAGACGCTGTCTTCATCGGCGTCTCCTACACCCGCATCCTCTGCTCTCTCTTTAGCCGGCCGGCCCGGGGCGTCCATCTCAAGGCCCTGAACACGTGCGGCTCCCATGTGTGCGTCATCTTGATGTTTTACACCCCGGCCTTCTTCTCCTGGTTCACCCTGCGGTTTGGCCAGGGCATCCCCCGCCGCACCCTCATCCTCCTGGCCAACCTCTATGTCGTCGTCCCCCCCATGCTCAACCCCATCGTCTACGGGGTGAGGAGCAAGCAGGTCTGGGAAGGAGCCGCCCGCGCATTCTCCCAGCTGGGAGCGCGGCGCTGAACGGCAAGCCGGGTTGGCGACGGAGCTGGGGCGAGGGGACATCGGGTGGACGCAGCGGCGGGAGGGCGACATGACGAGGCTGGAGCCGGCAGGCTCCGGATTCCTGGAATGGGTCGTTTCAGGGGAGCGTTCCCTGCCCTGCCCTAAGCCGACTTGCTCGTCCATCAAAGTCCTTTACCAATCGAAAATTGCCCCTCTGCTGCGCCCCTCCTCCCCCAGCAGCTCGGCTAGGTGGCTGACGGGCACCTGAGACATCTCTAGGAAGGGGTCAAATGCAGAAGAGACTACCCACGGTGGGGAAAGACCATTCGGCGGGTTGCAAAGCCAAGCATTCACTCACTGGCCCGGGCCAGACGGACAGGGGCCCAGGCAGGCTGAATGTAGCTCCCGGCGGGTATGTTTTGTGATGCTGCCTTTGACCGATTGATTCATCTGCCTGACTCAGAACAACCCCTCATTTGGGTCCCCCGTATTCTGGGGTGTCTCCTAGCCACCAGGCTATGGGCTACCCTGCAGTGGGGCTTGTAACAGGCCGGCATGTGTGCCTGCCTCAGTTTCCCCTGGAGTTGCCGAGGCAAAGGGATATTGTCTCTCTCTTCAGCGCAGTTCAACCCCCGAACTATATAAAGTGCCACCATTCACAGAACCCCTGGAGTAAAAACAGCTCCCCTCAAATCCGCCCAGTGAACGACAGTTTCCAGGTGGCAGCTCATCAAGTCCCACACAAGGGTCCCCAGCTGCCTGCCCATGAGCTGGTCACCTCTCTGTCCTATTTGCCAGCTCCCGTTCCAGGACCCCCCTATCCAGGCCTTCCCGAGACACCCCAGACCCACTTCTCTCCACAGCCCCCAGGCAGGTGTCCTGCCAGGGGCCCCAGCCAGATTCAACCCCCCCAGGCCTCCCGGCTGGTGTCCTACCCCTGTGCAGGGGACTCCCTCTTCCCTGGGCTCCTCCCAGCACCCTCCACATGGGGGTCAGGCCACCTGCCAGGGGGCTCCCTCCTTCCTGCCCCCTGCTTCTGGGCCTGACCACTGGCTCTTCCCCTCGCTCCTGGGGACCTGTGAACAAGCCTCCCCGCCCCTCAGCTCTGGCCTACGCCCCCAGCTCTCCACTGGCAGCTGTTTCCCTCGGGGAGGCCTCTGCTGACCGTGGGGCCTGCCTTGCTCTCCCCCGCCTCCTCCTCCAGCCCCGGTGTTCTCACTTAGGCAGGGGATGGGTCACAGGCTCACTGGCCCCTGCGTCCCCCTCATCAAGTTCCCGAATTCCTCTTGGAGCTGGGGCAGCTGGAGCAGAGAGAACAACCCAGGCCTGGATGCTTGGTCCCTAGCTCTGTGGCCTGAGGAGCATTGAATGCACGACACCCGTGGGCAGACAGAGGCAGCCTGAGCCCCCGCGGTCCAACCGCTGCAAGTGGAAAGGATCATTCCCCTTGGTTCTTCCCTTAGGCGCCCAGGCAGTACCTCAGAGCCGCTCTGCCCAGCCTCTGAATGGACCATGTCAAGCCCCTTGGTAAGAAGGACGAGGAGTCCGGTGGCACCATTTATTTGGGCCTCGGCTTCCTCAGACGCAGCCCACCTTCCTCAGACGCAGCCCACAAAAGCCGAGGCCCAAATAAATGTGTTACGGTGCCACCGGACTCCTCGCTGTTTGTGCTGAAACGGATTAACCCGGCCACCCCTCTGAGACTTGGTTGGAGCAGCTCCCCAGAGCTAAACTGGTACTGCGCGGCAGTGAGAGCCACCTCTCTGGAGGGGGTTACTTTCCCTTTCCAATGAAGACTAGAACACCAGGCCTAGGTGTAGCTACAGTCCTGGCACACGGGGAGAGGAATACACGAGAGGAAGTGAGGTCTAGTAGTTAGAGGATGGGCCTCAATGTTTGGGGACCTTGGCTACACCCAGTTTTGTTACCAACCTACTGTGTGACGTTGGGCAAATCACCACCTGCCCTTGTGCCTCAGTTTCCCTTCAGTAAAATGCAGCTTACACTGCTGAGAGTGGGAAGAGGGAGACTAGGCTGATCCATGGGTGTGTATGGGTCAGCCCAAAGGCCCATCTAGCCTGTGTCCTGTCTGCTGACAGTGGCTAATACCAGGTGCCCCAGAGGGAGTGAACAGAACAGGGATCACCAAGTGATCCCTCTCCTATCATCCATTTCCAGCCTCTGACAAACCCAAGCTAGGGACACCATGCCTACCCTACCCACTGATGGGCCTAACCTCTGTGAATTTATCTAGTTCTTTTTTGAACCCTGTTTCGAGAAATCTGGGGGGAAATGGTTCTGCCCTGCTCTGCACAGTACGCTGGGATGTTATTCCAGTCGCACGGCTCCATCGCACGAGGTGCTGGAGGAACACAGAACTGTCCCAAAGATCCCGCAAATCCAGAGTCCCCGTTCCCAGCCGAAGCCTGCCTGTAGGGCTACGGGGGCTGGAGGCAAGGAAGGCTTTCCACCAATGCAGTGAGGCTTAGACTAGGAGGCAGGTCCCGGCCCCCAGCTGTGGCATGGTGTGGAGACACGCCTAGTGCAATTTGATAGGGTCTGGCGGCAAGACGTAAGGAGCACGTGAGCCAATAAACTACAAAGGTTACACAGCATCTCCGCCCATTGCCAATTAAACATCTTATCACCAATACAGGTAATTATCCCTAACAAGCTAAATAAGCCAACATACACAAGACAAGCATTTTAATGGCAACTTTGTTGAAATTATGATGCGTCTACAGCGAGATGATACGGCCTCGCGTTGGCGGAGTCCTTGGGTCGCAGGCTTATCGAGGATTAAAGGAGATAGTGAGAACGACTTCCGTGAAGTTTGTTTTGGCACCAGCCAGTGGCTTATCGGAGTGAGGCCCTCCAGGAATGTGGTTGCCAGGGCGACCAGGGGCATGTTGGCTGCTTGTGCTGTGCGTTCCCAGGCCTACCCCGAATTTAGGATCGCGTACGGTTTCTTAGCGAAATACCATGGACTGCCTCAGTTTACCCCTACAGGGACTCAAAAACCTCTAGGGATGGAGATTCCACCCCCCTCCCTAGGGAACCCAGCCCAGTGCTTCCCCAACCTCCTAGGGAAATCGTTTTTCCTAATATCTGACCTAGACCCCACCCACTGCAACTTGAGCCCATTGCTCCTTGTTCTGCCACCCCTGAGAACAGCCTCTCTCCAGCCTCTTTGGAACCCCCCTGCAGGAAGTTGAAGGCTGCTCTCAAATCCCCCCTCACTCTTCTCTTCTGCAGACTAAATAAGCCCAAGTCAAGCAATCCTCAGCGATATGAATGGTTCACCAGTTAACCAGTAAGTCTGACCTTCAATGGGTGAGGCATACCAGCCAACCCCCCCCCCCCCCCCCCCCCCCCCCCCCCCCCCCCCCCCCCCCCCCCCGCACCTCCCTTTAATCAGTTAAATATAGTTATCCAATTCAATGGGGTTGCACATCCCTAGTTGGGGCATGGCTGGAACTTGAACCACAGCCCAGGGGCTTTTTTACAACCACCTCCTGAAAGGGACCCCAGGCCAGCCCCCAAACTGAAGTGCTCGCTCGGCCAGGGGTTCGCTGGCTGCCCCACCCTAGTAGGTGGGAGCTTGGAGCTGCGTGCACAGTGGCTGCCTCTCTGCCATCAGCTCTGGGCACTCCGGCCTCCAGCACGGTCCGTGCAGCACCTTCCCCCAGCACACAGCGTGCAGGACACATCACGCCCCCAGCAGGAGATCCATGTTCCCTCTGTATTTTTCCATCCATGCGCGGAATAAATGTTGCGATGTGCACTAGGGTGTGTGATTGTGCACCACCCGTAGAGAAACATGCTGCTGGCTGTGGGCACTTTGCTAATCCATGGGGCGGCTCCTGAACCTCTCCTTCCTGCAGCCCCCTCACCACGGAGTCTGAGCATGGGCCAGGGACAATGTGATTGTCAGGAGTAAGGTCCCCAGTGGCTCTTCTGGAATCTCTGACTCCTCTTGGGCAGGCTGTTACTCCTGGATGCGGCACCTGGCAGATGTTTTCCACGGGCATTGGGCCGACAAAAGGGGGGGCTATTGGTGGCCTGAGGATGCCACAGGAGAGCTGGTGGTGGAAAGGAACCTCTGCTGAAACGATTGCCGTTTAAATTAAATGGGAGAATCAAGAAGCATTTCAGAGGAGGTTCGACAAACCCCTGTCAGGGAGGATCTAGATCAGGGGTGGGCAAGATAGCACCCGTGGGTTGATTTGGCCCACGGCCACCTTGCCGCTCCCCTACCCCCGGGCCAGTCAAGACCTGGGGGCAGGGCAGCAGGTAAAGTCTCCTTCCCCCGCCAGGGGCGCATGGCACCAAAGGGAACCACCAGCTGTTCAAAACA
>CM057845.1:313485013-313503874 GCA_030068395.1 Apalone spinifera
ATTTTTTGAATTGTCCTGGGTCACCAAGTCTTCCTGAATTGTCAAAATGGGTCCTCATCTGGAAAAGGGTGGGAACCACTAGTCTGTAAGCTCATTTGAAGAAGTGGGTTGTGCCCAGGAAAGCTCATGATCTACATCATGGGTTCCCAAACTGGGGTGTGTGAAGAAATTCCGGGGGGCCCCCTCCCCCCATCAAGTTTTGCTGCTCCAGTCAGTTCCTTTTTTTTTTTTTTTGCTCAACAATTTTGCTGCTAATTTTTTGGGGGGCGGGGGCATGAGGGTTTCTCAAAAATAAAAAAGGGGGTGTGATGGGAAAAAGTTTGGGAACCACTGATCTACATGTTTTTTTAGTCTTTAAGGTGCTCCAGGACTATTCTTTGTTTCTCCATATCCCAATGACTTAATCAACCAACCAAACAATGGAGGTGCTAATTGTTCTTATCAGCTTCTTGTTTCTACTTGAAACATCTGCTCACTGTCTCTCTTTCCTCCCCCCCCTTCTTTTTTTTCCTCTTTTCACTTCCCCCCACCCCCTTTCCTTATTTATTCTTGAACCCAGACTTCTAATACTCCAGTCATCTGAAGAAGCGGGTTGCGCCCACTAAAGCTCATGTACCATTTACATGTTTTGTTAGTCTTTAAGGTGCTATGAGACTATTTGTTGTTTTTAAAAATTTTCCTGTTACAGACTAACTTGGCTACCCCTCTGAAGCCTTTAATCTATAGTAAGGGTTAGATCCACTCAGCTCTAATGCTAATATATGTTGACATCTTGTGGCAAGTCACTTCAGGGACTCTGGTTACGCTGAACATGTGAATGTACACTCTGTGTGACTAACTCTGTGGAGAGAAAGACAGTCAGGTCTCCTGGGCTCTATCTGGGAGGGGAGTGGGATCAATCAGCTTACAGCAAGAGGCAGATACTTCTGGGTTCTACATAGTCACATCAGAACGGCCATACTGGGTCAGACTGAAGGTCCCTCTGGCCCAGTGTCCTGTGTTCCCACGGTGGCCAATGCAGGTGCCCCAGAGGGAACAAACTGGTTATTGTCAAGTGATCCCTCCCCTGTCATCCATTCCCAGCTTCTGACAAAGAGAGGCTAGGGGCACCATTTGTGAAGCCATTGAGGGACCTGTCCTCTCTGAACTTATTTTGTTCTTATTGGAACCTTTTATAGTTTGGGCCCTTCCACCATCTCCTGGCAAAGAGTTCCACACATTGACCATGAGAAAATAATTTGTTTTGATTGTTTTAAATCTGCCTATAAATGGCATTGGCTGAGCATCTTGTGTTATGTTAGTGAAGGAATAAATATAATTTGATTATTCTAGTTTTCCACACCATTTATAATTTTCTAGACCTCTAACATATCCCCCTGTTAGGCCACAGAAAATTGGGCCTAGGGCGGTTATTCTAAGACAGACCGAGAAGAGTCCAGCAAAAGGTTCTGGGTAGTCCCTGAACAAAATCTGAGACATGAGTTGAGCAAAGGCATGAGATAAGTGAACAGCTGCATTTTTGTACTTGCTGAGCTGAACAGCTTGCTTAAGAAACTGATAAGAAAACTCCCTGTCTCCTCATTGTCTGGTACTTGCTTTCTGTCTTAATAAGAAAGTTGCTAATGTATCAAGGCCACCTTGTATAGTTAGCAAGGTATGCATCCATGCTAAAAGTTTCTAACTAACAAAGGGGGGTGGGTTGCTTAAGTGACTAGTCGATGACGCGACGGAACTGTCTATATAACCCCATTTGTTACAGAAATCGGGGGCTGGTTCTCGGTAGAGATGGGCTGCTCTCTATTGTCATGTGCACTCTTTAATAAAGAGCTTCATGATTAGACCTTGCTGGTGTTGCCTGTCTCTTTGCGGTCAGACAACGAACTGAAGCCGTCTGGGTTAGAAGTCCCCTACACCCCCATTCCTTAGTCATTTCTTTTCCAAGCTGAAAAGTCTCAGTCTTGTTAGTTTCTTCTCATATGGAAGCTGTTCCATACCCCTAATTACTTCTGTTGCTCTCTCTGAATCTTTTCCAAATCCAATATATCTGGTTTTTTCCACATGGGATGACCAGATCTCCATGCAGTATTCAGGATGGGGGCATACCTATATAGAGGCAACATGCTATTTTCTGTTTTATTAGCTATTCCTTTCCTCATCAGTACCAATATTCTGTTACCTTTTTAGACTGCTACTGCACATGTAACCCATGCACATAGTAGAGAGCTGTCTCTTTAAGAGACCGCTGTGGGGGAGGTAGGAGTGAGTTGAGTGTTTCTGTTGCTGGGCAGATTTAGCCTCCACCCAGAAGCTTCTGGAGTTGGGGGTGGTAGTTTGGGGTCAGACTTCATGAGCAAGTAGGCAGGGCAGATGATTTTCTGAGGCTTGTGTGAGCTGGAAGAAGCTCAGCCAGGAGCAGAGAACTGGCTGCTGTTTTGCACTCTGTAGCATTTTGTCATGTTGTTAACCCTGCACCAGGGCTCAGGGGCAATGCTACTAGAGCTAGGAGAACCTGGGAGGGGCAATCACTTCTGTGTTAATTGTCTGCTTTCCCTGCTGGTTTGATTTTAGTCAGACTGTTCTAGTTCACCTTCTCAGTCAGTGGGGTTCTTCAGGTCCTCTGTAAATGTAGCAACGGGGAAAGAGCCATTTCTAGTTTGTTATTCTCTGTTTTTCTATTTTCTTATAATAGGGTTTCTTTAAGTCTGTTCGGTTCTGAGCTAACTGACTAGTTAATCAGTGGGTTGGCTGCCTAGCAGCAACCATAGCAGAGGAAGAGTCTGTCTGGACTCCAACTGAGGATTCCCTACAAGCAAGTGGAGAGAGAATTCAGACTCAGCATATGGTGCAGATTTAATATCAGAGGCACAAACTGAGCCTTTGGTGAACTAAATCTCAGCTTTTGGGACCTCTCAGCCTTTTCTTACTGTGTTTGTGTGGTGTGAACTATGCAAATTTCACTTTTAGTTTTCTCTTTACTTAGGTTTACTGTAACTATGGACATTATTTGTGGGTTATAAAATAGCTGTGTTCTCTTGTAAGAATTAGATTATTTCTTTCTTCATAAGATTTTATAAAGTTATTTAATTAAATTCATTTCTTTAGTTTCCTTTGGAACTTGAATGTAGGGAGGCTGACACTGGGCGAGCCTTGCTGAAATTTCTTAGTCTGAACTCTGGGTCTCCAGTACTGCTGTGGGAGAGGGGGTTTCTTTCAGACACTGGAGAAGGGCAGTGGAGTCTAGCCCACTGAAGGTTCCCCACACTCAACAGATGTTTTCAGGGAACTATTCATATTGACTCCAAGATCTTTCTTGAGTGGAAACAAGTAATTTCAGCCTCATCATTCTGTGTGTATAGTTGGGATTATATTTTTCCATGTGCACTACTTTGCATTTATGATCACTGTATTCCACCTGTCCTTGTGTTGTCTAGTCACCCAGTTTTGTGAGATCCGTTTGTATTGCTTTTAAGTCAGCTTTGGACTTAACTATTTGGAGTAATTGTATAGCATCTGAAAATGTTGAGACCTCACTGTTTACCTGTTTTCAAGATGATTTATGAAGAATTTGCACAGCACTGCTTCCAAAGCAGACTTCTCTTTTATTATTAACTTTTACTTGGAGTACTAGGGAATGTTTTCATATTCATTCAATCATCCTTCAATTACTTTCAATTCATGTAATGAGTCAACAGTGTGCCTTTGTAGCCAAGAAGGCTAACAGCATGTTGTGGTGCCTTAGTAGGAGCATTACCAGCAAATCTAGGGAAGTGATTATTCCCTTTCATTCGGCACTAGTGAGACCACATCTGGAATACTGCATCCAATTCTAGGTTTCCCATTACAGAAAGGATGTGGAAACATTGGAAAGAGTCTAGCAGAGAGCAACAAAAATGATGAGGGGGCTGGAGCACGTGAATTATGAGGAGAGGCCGAGGGGTTTGCACTTGTTTAGTCTACAGAAGAGACGAGTGAGGGGGGAGTTTGAACCTGAAGGGGGTTTGAAAGAGGCTGTTCTCAGTGGTGACAGATGACAAAACAAGGAGCAATGGTCTCAAGTTACAGTGGGGGAGGTCTAGGTTGGAAATTAGGAAAATCTGTGTCACTAGGATTGTGGTGAAGCACTGGAGTGGGTTCCCTAGCGCTGGGACTAAAGAAGTTAATGTAAAAGCCATTCAAAATGGAGGCGGTGAACTTTTGACCTAAGGACTCCATTTTGAACAAGGTGCCTGTCAGCAGCTGGGGGCTCTGAGCGGGGCTGGCTCTGACCGGCTCAAACTGGTTTTTCCCGCCTCAGCAGCCCCTGAACATTCCATCACTTCAGAGCGTTGGCGCCGCAGAAGGGGCCTGAGGCTCTGGGCAGCCGCTGGGGGCGGGGGCTGGTCTTTTCCATCGACGCCCCATCCCCCTCGGCCCACCACAAACCAGCAAGGCTGTGAAGGGGAAGAGTTACCATCAGTGATCCACCATCACCCAGAGAAGTTCCCCGCTGGGATCTTCCTGAACTTCCCATTAGCTCAAGGGTAGAAGGTCCCAGGCCTCGGGTGCACAGCACCCATCGGCGCTTCTCAGTATAAAAGGGGTTGATTACTTCTAGGGCCTTCGCTGTTATCTCATCTCTACTTTCTGGCTAAAGAGGGCTTTGGGGCTGAGGCTTCATGTGTCATTGATCAAATCCCTGAACCCCTACATGGTTATGGTTGATTTGAGGATGCTTGCTGTTCTTTGATTTTGGTTCTAGTTTGAATTTCCCCATTTTTCCCAGTAGTTGTAATTGAATCCCATAAACCTAGAGTGTCATTAATGATTTACTTCGTCACACTGGGAGGGGGCACATAGTAATTATTCCAAACCAGTGATAGATACAGCAAAAGGGTACTTGCATCCTTTGAAACAGGGGCTACCCTGATACACGGGTCACCTTCTTGCTTCTTATTTTTCACTAGTTGCCTTTATCCCCTGGTAACACTAGGGAGGTGGGGGAATCTCCATCTCTGGAGGTTTTTAAGCCTCCGCTTGGCAAAGCCCTGACTGGGATGTTTTAGTTGGGGTTGGTCTTGCTTTGGGCAGGGGGGTGGACTCCATCACCTACTGAGGTCTCTTCCAACCCTAGGATTCTCTGATTCTATATCCAAATGACAAACTTTGGTTACTTTAATCAGCTGCTTCCTTCTTGTTTTAAACAAACTCCCTGCTGCAAAGGCAAAGCTGGGAGTAGCCCAAGGTCTGTTGCAGTTAATAGCTGCCTCTGGAGCTAGGACATGGGCTTGAAGCAGATCTCAAGTATAAAATACAGGGGTTCAAACTTTGGGAGGGGGCTACAGCCCCCCTCTACCCTAACTTAAAGGGTGTCCCTGACCCCAACCTCTTCCATTCAAGCAGTTTTTCTCTGTTTCTGCCAGAGGACTCATCTCAAGGGTCGACATTTGAAATTGTTTTGAACAGCCAGATCTGAGACGGGGGGCGATTGTTCAGCTGGGAGATGTACATGACTTTGATCTAGTGCCAAATCCAGATGGGGCTGAAGCTGTTGTTGCTGCTAACTGGATGCTGAGGACTCCTCCTTGTGTTCTCCTTTGCTCCTTTTCTGTTTTACCGATGGCACCAAAACTCACAGGGCTGAGTGCATGGGTGGCTAGAACATTCCCTGAAACTGGAATTGGTCACCTGCAGCACTCAAAGGGCATCGTATTACAGAAAGATAAACAGAGATAGGCCATTGACCTGTGTGTTTGACTGCCCTGTGCTTAGCTATAGATTTCCCTGACAGATGAATGGCTTGAGGAATAAGGAGGCGATAAGGGATAATGTCCTAAAGCATATGAGGCTCTTTCTTAGCCTGAAAAACAGCAACAGAAAAGGGAAGGAGAGAACAGTGTTGCAAAGTGGTGTCTGTTTCACTCACTTGGCATTTTCTGCCTTACCTCTCAAAATGGCTCTGATCTCCCCACCAAGAGAGGCTGTGTAAGGGAAGGACGAGTCCTGTCGCCTCCCAGCCTGGCCAGGCTAGCAGCTGGGTGCCCTAGGCGCCTCACCAGATGGGGAGATCAGTTTTCATACTCCATCACACATTGCTTGGCTGTGAAATTGGTAGGGCCCAAGTCAGGTTCTCAGGGGCCTTTTTTTCCCCATGGAGCAGGGATGGGGAACCTTTATTAACTCAGGGCCCTGACCCACTGAAAAATCAGTCGGGGACTGAATACAAGTGAGAAACAAAACCCCATCCTCCACCAGTGTGGGCTCCCCAATGCTGGGAGCCAGATCTAGGCAAGTTGGGGGCTGCATCTGGCCCCCAGGTTTCAGGTTTCTCATACCTGCCACAGAGATCAGCACTGGATAGGAGACTCCATGGAAAGAGTGTGGTCAGGCTTTGAACACCTAGGGAAGGACTTCAACTCCTTCTATTTGCTGGTGCTTTTTGGTGCAGCATCATGGCTGAAGGACGCTGGCAGCCCGAGCTCAGGTGCTGGTGAAAGGCTTGGCGAGGAGGTCCTCTTGGTCTTAAATAGGTCTCTGGTACAGCTTCGGTCCCGTTGCTATTCCCCGGATACCAGGTTTTATCCTCAGCTGCTCTTGTCCTGTCTCTCACCTCAAATGGCCCTTGCCACTTGGCCAGCAGATCTGACTTCCAGAATGGCAGAAACAACACACCCTATCCCTGGGTTTGAATTGTCACCCTCAAGCCCCTTGTTTCCATCCTGTTCCTGGCTCTAAGATTACAGCAGGTTCTCCCACAACAACGACTGGCGGGGAGCCAAGTGTCCTCTCTGGCAGAACATGGCTTGAGCCATAACCTTCCCCTATTCAAAGAGCGGAGTGGCCCAATGACTGTAGTCAGTAACTCCCTCCCTCTTCGCAGGGCAGTGCAGCTCACTGGCTACAGTCAGTAATCAGCCCCTTATTCACAGGGCAGTGTGACCCAATGGCCTGAGTCAATATGCTTGTCCCTACCCACAGGGCAGTGCGGCCCAATGGCCAGAGTTCATAACCTCCTTCTTTTCACAGACCAGTGTGGCTCAATGGCTAACATCAGTAAATTGCCCCTTATTCATTGGGCAGTGCGGCCTAATGACTGGAATCCATAACGTGTCTCTATTCTCAGGGCAAGGGAGGCGAATGGCTATAGTCAGTAATTCGCTCCCCTCTTTGCAGGGCGGTGCGTCCCAATGGACAGAGTTCATAACCTGCCCCTCTTTGCAGGGCAGTATGGCTCAATGGCTACAGTCAGTAACTCGCCCCTTATTCACAGGGCAAAGCGACTTAATGGCCTGAGTCAATATTCTTGTCCCTATTCACAGGGCATTGTGGCCTAATGACCGAAATCCATAACATGTCTCTATTCTCAGGACAGGGTAGCCGAATGGCTATAGTGAATAATTTTCTCCCCTATTTGCAGGGCAGTGCAGCCCAATGGCCAGAGACCTAAACCTGCCCCTCTTTACAGGGCAGTGAGGCCCAATGGCCAGAGTTCACAGCCTGCACTTCTTCGCAGTGCAGTGCGGCTCAATGGTTACCATCAATAACTTGCCCCTTATTCACAGGGCAGTGCAACCCAATGCCCGGAGTCCATAACCTGCCTCTTTTTGCTGGGCAGTGCGGCTCAATGACTAATGTCAGTAACTTGCCCCTTATTCACTGGGCAGTGCTGCCTAATGGCCAAAGTCCATAACCTGCCCCTATGCACTGAGCAGAGCGGCCCAATGCCTGTAGTCAGCAAATCCGTCGCTATTGACAGGGCAGTGCGGCCCAATGGCCAGAGGTCATAACCTGCCCCTCTTTGCAGGGCAGTGTGGCTCAATGGCTACGGTCAGTAACTCGCCCCTTATTCACAGGGCAATGCAGCCTACTGGCCGGAATCCATAACATGTTCCTATTCTCAGGGTAGCGGAGCCCAATGGTTATAGGCAATAATTCACTCCCCTATTCGCAGTGCAGTGTGTCCCAATGGCCAATGTCCGTATCCTGTCTCCATTTGCAGGTCAGTGTGGCCCAATGAGTACCGTCAATAAGTTTATCCCAACTCACGGGGCTGTGTAGTTCCCTCTCGTGGGAAAGGAGGCAGGGGAGAGGTTCCATCCCCCACAGGGGTGGGCCAGCACCTCCCTCTCCACTGGAGCCCAGCGCAGGGCCAGAGAAATGGCTGTAGCTCTAGTCACTGATTCAGCAGGGAGAAGCTCCGACTGACACACGCTGACTTCTGTCGGCGGCTCACTCCCCAAGCAGCCATCGCCTGTCCTGGGTTGCGGCCTGCTGCTGGAGCCACAGGTCTGGTGCAGATCTGAGCTGTGCGCCCCGTCACCATCCCCTTCCTGCCCAGTGCGCCCCGTCACCATCCCCTTCCTGCAACAGATGGGTTGCATGGGAGCCTGGGCCATCTCTCCTCACTGGGTATCTGGCCATATTCCTCACCCAGGATCCTGTAGGTTTCAGAGCAAAGGGGCTGTGGGCTCCAGCAAAGACCAGCCCTGCTCTCAGACTTGGGTACAGGGTGGTGGCAGAATTTCTCCTGAAGCCAGGACTCCTGGTGCACCGTCTCCAGCCTCTCCCCCTGTCTAGCTCTTGCTCTCTGGGTTCTCTCTCTGGTCAGAGCTGGCTGCTCAGTGTCAGGGCACATGGGGAGGACGTGGCTCTGGCTCGATGATGGATTTTAGGCTTCCACTGCCAGCCAGGGCCCTGACTTGGAGTTCCATCTCCTGCCCCTGTCCCTGAAAGAGGAAGGGCACAGCCTAGCCTAGCCTTGCCCTGCCCTGCCGGCCCTGCACAAGGCTGGCCCACTGGGTTGCAGGCTAGCAGCACAGACTGGGCTACCACTTTCACCTTTCCCGTCCCCCCTGGGCTAAGGTAAAACTGCCCTGCCCCTTCTGGCCCTGCACACCTCCAAAGTGTACGAGAGCCGGTCTGAGACTCTGCCCCGAAATTCCCCTGCAAAACCTGCCTGAGGTCAGACGAGGCCTGTGCAGAGCCTGCAAAAGAAGGGCAGCCATGTGTCCTAGCTGGGAAGCTGGGAAAACTCCTCCCTGGAGGTAGCCTCCTGCTTGGCCAATCAGCATTGATACTCGGAGAGGCGGGAGTCTGAAAGGTCTCACGAGACATCCCAAAAGCCCCTGCCTTGAAACTGATGTCAGGGTCTCTCAGCGAGGTCAGCACCTACCCAGCATCTTTACACAACAGCCCTTTGTCATGTCACTACCACCCCCACCCTTCCCCCAGCCCACCTCTTGGGACAAACTGACAATCAGCACCCAGAGCTCTCCAATGGGCTACAGACCCACCACTGCTCCTAGCCACCGTCCAGCAAGGGTGGGAGAAGACTTGTCACCTTAGAGAGACTCAGGAACTGCCCAGAGACAAGAATTGCAGAGAAGCTGCATGATCAGCCCAGACTATGTCGGCTGGAGACTGATTGGTGTGGCCTTACAGAGAGCAAAAGGACCCGAGTCTCCTCCGTCAATAACCATCCGTTTGGCCAATCAGCATTGAGAGCTGGGGGGCAGAGGGATCTCAGCAGAAGTCCAGAAGCACAGCCCAGGTCACCTCCAACTCCAAGGGCTCTGTCAGCCCCACTTCTGCGTGAGGGCTTCTTACAGCTACAACTGTCCCCCCCGCTCCCCGACTGTTGCGCGTGATGGTAAGGGTGTATGCTAATTAATTAAATGCCAATTAGCCTAATTAATCTAAAGAAGATTACAAATGCGGACCCTCTCCCATATCTTGTCACCGGGGTAGACTCAGGAGCTGGCGCAGAAATAAAAACTTACAATTTGTGTAAATTTTAAAACCACAAGAATATATGATATAAACAAAATAAGTGATTTAACAAACACTCTATTGGGGAAGTCCCAAAGAGGAAAGAAAATAATACCACAATCTGAGGCACAGGAGATGATGGACATGGAGCTGGCGACCTACAAGCTTCTGGCTAATTTAAAGCCTCGGGCGAGGAACAGCCGGGAGGCCCTTGATGGATGCCTCAGGGTCGAAGCTGGCGACCTCGATCCGTTGGGTAATTTAAAGCCTCGGGAGAGGAACAGCCAGGCGTCCCATGAAGAGCTGAGCTGAATCGCTGGTTTGACCTTGCGTGAAGAACGATTCTTCCTGCACTTCAGCACAGCTGGAACAAGACGATTGTGGAAAGCTATCCTAAACCTAACCTAACCTAACAAAAAGAAAAACTAACTGAATTGCGACGCGCCCGCCATACAAACTCGACGACGGCCGACATGTGTGGACCGACGTGAACCTGACGGAGAGACTCGACGACGACAGCTAACCTAACTAGCCCTATCTAAACCTAAGGCGAGGAATAGACCTTCCATCTATCCTTAAGATAAGAACCTAGGCTGGGATGCTTAACCTAACTAAGCCCGACGCCCCGACGTAACAGCTTGCAACTGCCACTGCGTGATCTTATAAAAGCTGGGCTGATGAATATTCATGAGTATTCCCCTTTGAAATGATTGGTCAAATTGGAATGCTCATTTACATGATTTCAAATCTATTGGTCAATTGACCATAACATATTACCATAAAACAGAATGTTTACCTTAACAAATATTTAAATATAGACAGGTAGTTGACCATGGTACGTGAGGTACGTGCCAGGTCTTAAATCAGTAATGGCTTCCACAAGATTGACATTTAGAATGATTGACAGCATAGATGATTGACAGTTCTTACATTGATGTTAACAATGGTGACATAACACAAGTTCACATAAGGCTATACATGAGGCTATTTACATAGATATTGGATATTAATGACAATATAGTACATAATAAACATAAATCACAGTTGTTTTACAATAAGTTTCAATTCAGGCTAACACCACACACATACACACACACACACACACACACACACACACTCACACACTGCTGCTTGGTGAGGTGGGGAGAATTGAAAAGGGGGGAAGACACAAGAGAAGGCCAGAAAGAGGGAGGGAAGGAGGCAAAGAGAAGCCAGACTGAGCAGGCTCCAAACATCTCTGAGGCTCTCACCTTCTAACCAGACCCAAAACAATCAGCAGCAGGGAAGGAGAAAACTCCAAGAAGGTTCCTCTTCCTGCCCACGTCCATTGATCCTAATTCTTCCCCAGTTGCCCAGGAGAGACCTTGAGAAGGAGCCTCTCTGTGGCAGGGCCACGGGAATCTCTGAGTTTGCCCCCTGCCTTGTGCCTCTATCCTGATTGGCTGTTGTCAGGGTCTCTCTGTGAGGTTACCACTGTCCCCCAGTCGGATGTGGTCCTGCCTCAGGCCTTTGTGATGACACTGACATTCCCACCTTACCCAACATCCTGCACCTGGCCAGCCTCTGTGAATGTTTGAGTGGTTCCCCAGGATCACCCCACTGAATGCAGCTGAGTCTGGGGCCTAGGCTGGCTGGGCAGTAATGCCCCAGAGGCTGCTCCCTCAGCCACAGCGAGCTTTTCATTAATTAGTAGAGCGTAAGGACAGAAGGGACCTTTAGAACATCAAATCTGAGCCCACCTATTCCAGCCCCCTGTATATTGCAGTAGGTCAGTAGTTCTCAAAGCTTTTGGCCCGTGGGTCACCTGGCTGAATGCAAACCTCTCTGTGGACCAACAGTTGCTAATGGAAACTCAGAGTTAAATACATTATTATGCCCGAGCCATTTTGCTAGTGCTGCAGGGAGAATGGTTTAATTTAAATTATTAAACAGATTAAGCATTTTTACTTCCTTATGTTCATTTATCAAACTTCCTTTTAAATAAAGTGAAATATTAATTTATGTCCAACAAAAGAGGTGTCAATGTTCTTTTTATTTATGGAGATGGTCCAGCAGAGGCCAACCAAAATAATGAGGAGCCTGAAGCACATGACCTATGAGGAGAGGCTGAGGGATTTGGGCTTCTCTAGTCTCCAGAAGAGAAGAGTGAGGGGTGATTTGATAGTAGCCTTCAACTTCCTGAAGGGAGGTTCCAAAGAGGCTGGAGAGAGGCTGTTCTCAGGAGTGGCAGATGACAGAACAAGGAACAATGGTCTCAAGTTGCAGTGAGAGAGGTCTAGGTTGGATAGATAAAAATATTTCCTTTGGTGGGTGGGGAATCACTGGGATGGGTTCCCTAGGAAGGGGGTGGAATCTCCTTCCCTAGAGATTTTTAAGTCCCGGCTTGACAAAGCCCTGGCTGGAACAATTTATTTGGAATTGGTCCTGCTTTGGGCAGGGGGCTGGACTAGATGACTCCTGAGGTCTCTTCCAGACCTAGGATACTATGATTCTAATCCCAGTTTCACTTCCAAGCAGTCTTCAGAGCAGGGCTAGAGTAGTTGCAAACTTTGTTCTGCTCTGCCTCTCAAGGTGGCTCTGATCTCCCTACCAAGAATGGCTGTACAGGGGAAGGACATAGGCTATGGTCATGAATATGTATGAGAGCCTGACTTTAAAATGATTGGCTAATCAAGATGCATGAGTTTAAAACAATTGGTCCATACACAATGCTAATACATAATTATGAGAAACAATCTTTCCTTATGAATATTCATGTGGTCAACATTCTGACCCATGAATATGAATTTACAGTTGGAATGATCTAGATTCAAACATGTCAGCATGACTCAGCAATCTTTTGAAATATGAGATGACGTATACATATATTGATTCAAATGGCTAATACATCAGTTTTACTACATAGGTGTTATATGGCTAATACATATTAGGCTCATTACATAATCAGATATCATTACAAACATTAGGCTTATTAAGCAATTTATACAATTCTGCTAACCGCTAACACTGATAGTTCAGACCACCTAAGGTACCGAGGTACAGAACACCTATGTGCGACACCCCGCTCCTGCCATAGAGGTCTGCACTGGATGGGAATCTCCATAAGAAGGGTCTGGCCAGGCTCTGAACACCTAGGGAAGGACTTCGACTCCTTGTGTTTGCTGCTGCTTTTCGGTGCAGCATCATGGCTGAAGGGCTCTGGAAGCCCAAGCTCAGGTCCTGGTGAAAGAGGCTTGATGCAGAGGTCCTCTTGGTCTTTTCAAGTCTTCAGGAGGTCCCTGTGGCACATCCTCCGTCTGGCTTCTCTTCCCTGTTACCCGTAAGGGGTGACAACATATGATAATTACTACCAATTAGCCTAATTAGAATATTAAGAAGTTAAGGTGCGACTCCAAGAATCCGTATCTATTTACCGGTGTTTTTGTTCTTACCCATAGACAGTGGCGCGTAATGAAAATGTAACGATTTAAATAAGTTTTAACAACAAAACTATATTGTAAAACAGAACAAGGGGGCAGTCCCCTCTTAATAAACAATAATCCTACCAAAGTCTAGCGGTGCAGAGACGATCGATGGGTTGCTGGCGACGTCGATCCTTTGGCTAGTTGAAAGCCTCAGGAGAGGAACAGCTAGGAGTCCCTTGTTGGTTGACAGCGCCGATGCTGGCGACCTCAATCCTTTGGTCCTTTCGGGCCTTGGGAGAGGAGCAACCAGGAGTCCCTCGAAGAACTGGAATCGGGAGCGATGTGTTCACCTTCCATGAAGACCTTCGGCCTCTTCCTGCTCTTCGGTGCAGCTGGACGGCAATGGACGCTAGACTCTGAACTAATCCTAATCTAAACCTAACCTAAAACAAAACCTTAACTAAACCCCGATGCACCCGATGAACAAGCATGACGACGGCCGACGTGCGTGGACCGACGCTGCCTGACGTACAGACTCGAAGACGAGGATCTAACCTATCTAAAAGCTAAACTAAACTAATCTAAACCTATACGTAAATAGAGAAAGAGTAAAGCTTCCATTTATCTTCACTCTAAAAGATGCTAGATTTCACACATTCAAATATACCCGGGACAAGACTCTAGACCACACACATAGGACTCCTCATACATGCACTAAGCCTAACCTATGTCTATGCCCAACGCCCCGACGTAACAACCTCAACGGGCGTGGCACAAGCTTATAAAGGTTATGCTCATGCATATTCATGAGGGTTCTGATTCAAATTGATTGGTCAAAGATAAGATTCTCTTTTGCATAGATTTAAAATGATTGAATATGACACCTATTAATTACATAGTTATGAGGAACAGTCATTCTTATGAATATTCATGTAGTCAACGTCTAGACTCATGAATATTCATTTACAGTTGGTTTTCAAATAGACACCAGTCCCACAGTAAACAACAATGACTCAGTAATCTTACAAACATCTGATGACGTATACATGCAATTGGTTTTACTTGGCTAATATATATTAGGCTCATTAGACTCATGATATTATACTAATTATATACACAACAATTAGATGTTATACAAATCATACAAGCATTCAATTCTAATTATACAATTCTGTTAACATCTCTGCATGGCAGGGTTCATCCTCAGCTGCTCTTGTCCTGTCTGTCACCTCGAATGGCCCTTGCCACTTGGCCAGCAGATCTGACTTCCAGGTTGGCAGCAACAACACACCCTGTCCCTGGGTTTGAATTGTCACCCTCAAGCCCCTTGTTTCCATCCTGTTCCTGGCTCTAAGATTACAGCAGGTTCTCCCGTTACAAAGCCTGGAAGGGCGCCAAGTGTCCTCTCTGGCAGAACATGCCTTGTGCCATGCTCAGCCTGGCTCCTCCCATGCCTGGTGGAGGAGATCTAGGGACCTGCGGTCTGCCTCCCATAGAGCAGGGCCAGTGCAGGTAAGAGGAGGCATGGGATCAACCAAGCTCAGTGATGGGATCTGAGGCTTTGGCCGTCCGGCTGCCCAGTTGATTTCCAGATTCTCAGAGTGCAACACAATGTATAAGCAAAGTCAGCAACCCCACCCTGCGCCTCTTCGCGGGTTCATAGGCTAGAGTCAGTAACTCGCCCCTTATTCACAGGGCTGTGCGGCCCAATGTCCAGAGTCCATAACTTGCCCCTATTCACAGACCAGAGCGGCCCAATGACTGTAGTCAGTAACTCCCTCCCTATTCACAGGGCAGTGCGGTCCAATGGCCAGAGTTCATAACCTGCCCCTTTGCAGGGCAGTGCGGCTCAATTGCTACAGTCAGTAACTCGCCCCTTATTCACAGGGCAGTGTGACCCAATGGCCTGAGTCCATAACTTGACCCTATTCACAGACCAGAGCGGCCCAATGACTGTAATCAGTCACTCCCTTCCTATTCACAGGGCAGTGTGGCCTGCAGCCTGATCTAAGGTTATGTTAAATTCTAATTACCCACCTTTTGGGTTAACAAGTTCTCTGTCCCAGGGTCAGGCCCAGTATTCAATTATATTATGTAACCCTGATGAGCACGATTGCAACACTCACAATATAGAAACTCTTGTATATTTATAATATTTACAGTTTATTAATACTTTTGGCACAGTCACAAACACCTCCATTTCATAAGACAGTGAATGTACATTCATATTTCCTTACCAAATGCTGACATCATTCCTTCTAGAACAATCTTAGGTGTTAGCTCATCATCTTCCTCATTACCTTCACTTTCCCCATCATCACCAGGGGCCATCATTCTGGCCCTTCCAAGGATGACATCTTCTCCTCCCTATCACCCCTGGGCTGGGGTCTCACTTTTATACCAAGTGATGCTGACGATAACATGTTTTATGCATATTCAATAGCGGGTGTTTCTAATGCTGAAATGTTCTTTTCCTATTGGACAATATATCATTGCTCTTAACTTATTATCATATATGTCAATTCATTGCCATGGGCCTTTGTGGTTATCTATCGCAATCTGTGTCCCAATTGCTCAACTCAGCCGGAACCAATTACTTGGGACTTGTATTTAATAATACATCTGCTGAGTCTGAGGGTATTGTTCCTGCCATCCTGTGTGGGTTAGAGGTCCAGACCTAAGTTCCCCTTTTTCAGGCCCGGGAAAGCATAAATAAGTTATGACCTGTATCTGGGCAAGACCAAGTCCCAACAATGGAAGTCTGCAAATCTCAGCTCCTGCTGATCTTGCAAATGGCCTGTTGAAGCATGGACAAAAGATAAAATATAACCTCATATTACTTGACCTGGACTGTGAGCTTATGTCTGTTCTCTCATTCAAGTGGAAGCCTGTCTTTTAATTGATTGTAATCAGACATGGCACTCACTGGAAAGGGCATTCAGAGGCTGTACCATCTTGTTATATTCTAGAGCAGGAGCCACTGCACTGCAGGGGAACCCGACTCACCAGGCAGGCTAGGGCTGGGCTGTACCCAGGTGGGCTAATGGCAAAGCCCTCCCCCAAGGAGTAGAGCGCTGCTGTGTTAGTATTAGCGGCCTTCAGAAACTTGGGCAGACAGGAGGCCTAGTGTATTATACCTGAACCTAGACATCAGTCAAGCTAACTAAAAGGGCCTACAGGAATGCTGAGGGCAGTTTTTAGAAGATTTCTTGCATTACAGCTTTTAACTATTACCGAATTAATCTAAATTAACACAAACATATGATTAGCATGTTAGGAAAGTAACTTGATAGACTACAGGCCCAGCCAGAGTCCATAACCTGCCCCTATTCACAGACCAGAGCGGCCCAATGATTGTCGTCAGTAACTCCCTCCCTATTCACAGGGCAGTGCAGCCCAATAGCCAGAGTTCATAACCGGTCCCTCTTCGCAGGGCAGTGCGGCTCAATGGCTACAGTTAGTAACTCACCTCTTAGTCACAGGGCAGTGCGGCCTAATGGCCAGAGTCCATAACATGTCCCTATTCTCAGGGCAGGGTAGCCCAATGGCTATAGTCAATAACTCACTACCCTATTTGCAGGGCAGTGCACCCAAGGGCCAGTGTCCATATGCTGTCTCTATTTGCAGGTCAGTGTGGCTCAATGGCTACAATAAGTAAATTCACCCCAACTCACGGGGCTGTGTAGTTCCCTTTCAAGGGAACGGAGACAGGGGAGAGGTTCCATCCCTCACAGGAGTGGGTCAGTCCCTCCCTCTCCACTGGAGCTCAGCGCAGGGCCAGAGTAGTGGCTGTAGCTCTCATCACTGATTCAGCAGGGAGAAGCTCCGATTGACACTCACTGACTTCCACCAGGGTGTTACACGAGGTAACGTGAATATTTACTTAAAATTGCCAATTAGTCTAATTAAATAATAAAGATATTAAGGTGCCACTCCAAATCCGTCTCTGTTCACTGGTTTTATTCCTTTTACCCTTGGATCGTGGCGCGTAAATTAAAATTTAACTCTTTGGATAGATTTTATAACAACTAGACTATATTCTCAAATAATCAAATTACATTAGTTCTCACAACAAGATAATAACTGTTTACCAGAGTCTACGGCGAACGATGATGGATGGGATGCTGGCAACCTCGATCCGTTGGCTATTCCAAGCCTCGGGAGAGGAACAGCCAGGAGTCCCTCGAAGCAGCTGGTTGAATGTGATGATCGCCTTTTGCTGATCTCGATTCTTCCGGAGCATCAGGACAGCTCTTCCTGCTTTTTGGCGCAGCTGGAACAGGCGATGGAAGCTACAAGCTAACTATCCTATCCTGACCTATCCTAAAATAAAACTCTAACTAAATCGCGACGCGCCCGCCGAACAGACACGACGACGGCCGACGTGCTGTGACCGACACTGCCTGATGGACAGACACGATGACGAAAACTAATCTATCTAATTACTAAACTACCTAATCTATACCTAAATAATTAGAACTAAGCCTTCCGCTTAGTCTATGTCCTTAAACTATCCTAAGATTCAGTCGTGCGTCCCGTTACAATGTCGCGATCCTTTCACACCCTCTCAAGCTATTCTAGCCTATCACGTCTAGCCCGACGCCCCGACGCAACACTTGAAACGGGCGTTGCACAGGCTTTTATAGGATATGCTAATGCATATGCATGAGGGGTTCTGTTTAAAATGATTGGTTTACATGGATGTGACATTCACATAAGTTTAAAATGATTGGTCCTCCAATCATAACATTTACTTATTAAGAAGACAACGTTCGCTCCCTATGAATATTCATCAGCCAACGGGCTACACTCATGAATATTCATTTACAAGTTGAAATTCAAAACGAAAAGAGGCAGTAAACAAAACATTTGACATTTCAAAATGATGACGTGACGTATTTAAATATCCATACATGACACATGGCTAAGTTAATACATATTAGGCTCATTATCATTACAACACAACTAATTACATGTAATCACACAAGCATTCTATAATTTATGCAAGCAATACAATTCTGCTAACAGCGGCTCACTCCCCAAGCAGGCATCGCCTATCCTGGGTTGCTGCCTGTTGTGGGTGCCCCAGGACTGGTGCAGATCTGAGATGGGTTAACCCTCTCCTGCCCAGTGCGCCCCGTAACCATTCCTTTCCGGCAACAGCCTGTCGGAGCCGCCTGCCTACGCTGGAGTCAGGAAGCCGGGGTCAGAGGTCACTTACATCACATCCCGGTATGGGGGTGGTGAGTTAGAACAGGCTCTGCTGTTCCCTATGGTCTTGGCTCTCCCCAGGATACTCTGGCCCTGGTGCAGAAGTTGATGTGCCGTGGGGGAGGGAGGCAAACCAGGCTCAATAGACCAGTGCATGTGCTTTGCAAACAAGCCCACCTCCCAACATTGCTTGGCAATGGTGCTCAGGGGGCCATCTCTGATTCACTGGCCATGGTGATTTTCACAATGTGCCTGAGAATAGTGTCCTAGTCTCGAGAGACAGAGTCTGGGCTGCTCCCATCCTTTCTGAACCGATCCATGGGCAGCCTATAAGATGGAGACAGACCCCGTGCCCCTCGCTTGCTACAAAGTCTTGCATCAGATATAGGGAGCGACTGTGAGGAGCACGGTCCCCCACCTCCATTTCAGTGTGGGTAGGAGAGAAGAGCTGACCCTTCTGGCCCTGCAGGGTCTCTAGGTTGGAGTCTGTGACTCTTCTGTG
>CM057845.1:313516124-313530613 GCA_030068395.1 Apalone spinifera
GGGATCAGCCACCTGCACCCCCAGCACAGGAGGCCCCCAGGAGCCGGAAATGGAGAGCCCCCTTCTGGTCGTCTGGGGAGCTGGAGACCCTCCTGGACTTATGGAAGGAGGAGGAGGGCCTCCATGAGACCCGGTCCCGGCGTCGCAACGCCGACATTTTCGGCCGCATGGCCCAGGCACTAGCCCAGCAGGGACACCCAGCCCGGACCCTGGAACAGGACCGGGCTAAAGTGAAAGAGCTGCGCCTGGGCTACGTGTGGGCCAGCGTGGGCCGGGGGGCAGGACCAGACATCTGCTCCCACTATGACCAGCTACACACAATCAACTCAGGATTAAACAAAGACTGTGAATGGCTAGCTAACTACAAAAGCAGCTTCTCCTCTCTTGGAATTCACACCTCCAGATCAGCTACTAGAAGTGGGCCTCATCCTCCCTGATTGGACCCACCTGTCATCTCCAGCCTGATTCTGGCCTGCATATTTATACTTGCCTCTGGAAATTTCCACTACATGCATCTGACGAAGTGGGTCTTTGCCCACGAAAGCTTATGCTCCAACACTTCGGTTAGTCTATAAGGTGCCACAGGACTCCTCGCCGCTTTTGCAGATTCAGACTAACACGGCTACCCTTCTGATACTACACTAAATCTAAACTAACTAAAGATATTAGATTGTAAGAACAAGCCTTCCGCCTGTCTTAAATCTAGATGCCTACCTAATACATTCACGCTTGTGTACCTAGGACTAAGACTGGACCTCTTTTGCTCTCTTAGCCTATCCTAGACTCGACGCTAAGAGCAACCCGACGAAACTCGATGCCACCGACACAAGAGAGCCAACTGCTGCGGGGCAGAGACTTATATAATTTGGTCTCATGAATATTCAGGAGTCCTTAGGTTCAAAATGATTGGTCTGTGAAGGATGCCCTTCCAGCGTACCTTCAAAATGATTGGATACACGAAGGATGCCATTCCGGCATACTTTTGAAATGATTGGTCAAAAGATTCATAACTCAAGCATATCATTAACTTTCAAATCTTAACAGATAAGTTCTGTTACGTGGGCTACGTGACACTTGCTTATATGGCTATGGTTTCCTAGTTTGATTGACAGATAACTTGATATATACATAATGGATTACATAGGCTGTATACAGACATTTGCAAAGGTGGATACAATAGGCTCATCTCTTTACCTAGATGGTTACAATTGCAATAAATACAATCTTAGTTACATTGTTGATACATTGTTGACACATACACATTTCTTACAATTCTGCAATTCTGCTTACATGGTTATGCATTTCACTATTAATTTTGCAACGCGTTGGGAAGAAAGTAGTTGTCCCTTGGAACGGGCTGCAAGTGAGACAATGAGATGGTCCATTCTGCGGAAAACCCGTGTTCTGTCCACATAAAAAGCTAGTGCCCTGCTCTCGTCCAGGGTATGTAAAGGTGCCTCACGTGATGAAGTATGCAGTTTTGGACAAAAACAGGGAAGCATGATGGGCTTGTTGATATGAAAGTCTGAGCATACTTTAGGAAGGAACGCTGGGTGAGACCTTAACGTGACCAAATCTCTTGTAAACATGGTATACGATGGTGATGACATAAGGGCTGCAAGCTCACTCACTCTACGCGCTGATGTTAAGGCCAGTAAAAAGAGAGACTTAATTGTAAGCAGATGCAGAGAAGTTGTAGCTAGCCATTTGAATGGGGGGTGTGTCAACATATCCAGCACCAAATCGAGATTCCACGAAGGTGGTGGAGGTCACCATGGTGGGTTAAGATTCATAAGCCCCTTCAAGAACCGTTTTGTCATGGGGTGGGAAAACAAGGAAATCCCGTCTATCATGTGACAAAAAGCAGTAATTGCTGCTAAATATATTTGTATGGAGGCTAAAGATAGGCCCCTTTGTTGCAGGTGTAGTATATATTCAAGTATTTTGTGTAATGGTGAATAGTGTAGATTGAGATCATTTCTGACACACCAGGCCTCAAATCTAGTCCACTTTGCTGAGTATGTGGCTCAAGTAGTGCTTTTCCTACTAGCCATTAGTACATGCTTGACTGGATCGGAGCAGAGGTTCTCCGATGTCCCGAACCACTTAGCATCCAAGCTGTCAAGTGTAGAACCTTGGATGCCATAGGAAGCCATTCTGTTGGGTCAGCAGGTTCAGGGGACTGGGCAGACGGTATGGGGTCTTGACCGACAACTGATGAAGTATTGAATACCATGGGTGGCAAGCCTATGCTGGAGCTATGAGGATCACATGAGCCTCATCCATGGTGATTTTCTCTATAACCCTGGGTACAAGGCCCACTGGAGGGAAGGTATAGAGTAGAGGTGTTCCCCAATGAAGGAGAAAGGCGTCTCCCAGAGAATAACGACCTATTCCTGCCCTGGAACAATATTTCGGACATTTGGCGTTGGTTTGTGTGGCAAACAGATCTATTGTTGGAAAGCCCCAACACCGAAAAATCCAATAAAGAATGTTCGTTTCAGATCTCTCATTCATGATCATTGGGAAGCTGTCTGCTTAGTGAATCTGCAATGACATTGTTTACACCAGGCAAATACAATGCTATGAGGAACATCTTGTTGCGGATACACCATTCCACAAGCAATTGCTTCCTTACAAAGAGATCGAGAATGGGCCCCGCCTTGCCTGTTGATGTAATACATAGTTGCAATATTGTCTGTGAGCACCCTGGTTGTTGTGCCCCTTATGTACAATTTGAAAAGCTTGCAAGCTCAGAATACTGCCTGTAGTTCAAGTATATTGATGTGCAGCAACATTTCTGCTCTGGATCACTTGCCCTGGACCATCAGGTTTTCCATATGGGCACCCCATCCCATAAGGGAGGCATTGGTGGTTATTTGCTTTGACGGCTGGGGGTGATGAAAGGGGACACCCCATAAAAGGTTTTCTGGTTTGGTCCACCATTGCAGGGATGCCTTGACATGTGGTGGCAATACTACCAGCTTGTGGACACTGTACTTCACTGGAATGTAAACTGAAGCCAGCCAGTGTTGGAGAAATCTGAAATGTAGCCTTGTGTGTTGAACTATGAGAATGGCAGCTGCCATGTGTCCCATCAACTGTAAACAGGTGCATACTGGCATCATTGAGGGATGTGTAATGGTGTTTATTAAGTCCTGTATTGACTAGAAGCGTTCTGCTGGTAAGTATGTGCGAGCTGCCTTTGCATCTAGTTGTGCTCCTATAAAAATCAAGTTCTGAGTTGGTTCCAGTGCTGTTTTTATATGTTTAGAACGAGACCGAGATAATTGAATGTTTGGGTTGTTACTTTTACTGCCTCGCTTGCCTCTGTATGAGTGCGACCTCTGAGGAGGCAATCGTCCAGGTTGGGAAAAATCATCACTCCTGCTTTGCGCAGGTGAGCCGCTATAACTGCCAGAGTTTTGGAAAATACGCCGGGAGCACATGCCAGGCCAAATGGAAGTACTTTGTACTGGTAATATTTCTTTGCCACTGTAAAGCGAAGAAATCATCTGTGTGCCACATGTATTGCAATGTGGAAGTAAGCAACCTGTAAGTCGAGGACTGCGAACCAATCTCCCTCATTCAGAGCTGGTATAATTATAGCTAGGGTGACCATTTTGAAGCGTTTTTGGAGGTATCGATTTAAATTTTGTAGGTCCAAGATAGGTCTCCATCCTTCGTTCTTCTTTGGAGTAAGGAAATATCGAGAGTAGAACCATTTTCCCTGGAATTCCTTGGGCACTCTCTCTATTGCTCCAATGGTGAGTAAACGATGGACCGCTTGTTTCAACAGATCCTCATGAGATGGGTTCCTGAAAAGCGACGGGATGGGTGGAGTGGTTGGGGGAAGTGAAATGGAAGGAATGGTGAGACCGGAAGCTACAATTTCCAACACCCATTTGTCCCTGGTGATAGTGGACCAATGATGGTAATAAGGTCTTAGACAATGTTGGAAAAGAAGCGAGATGGAAGTTTTGTTCGCATTCTCGACTACAACTTCAAATTTGCTGTTTCGTAGATGCCTGATTGGAGCTACGGTTTGGCTGCTGTCGTCTGTGTTGAGGACGCTGATGGACTCATTGATGGTCCTGGGTACGAGGTTGCTGCCTATGGAAGGAGAAATCATATAGTCTTTGGTAAGCATAATAACACCTTCATCTGAAGGGGGGTGTATCCATCCCTGGTGTGTGAAATGTAGTTTGGGAATCTTTCCCTGAGTGCAGGACCTCGTCTGTTTGTTAGCAAAGAGCTTATGTTTATCAAAAGGTAAGTCCTCAACCTTATTCTGGAGTTCCTTGGGGACTGCTGCAGATGACAGCCACGAAGATCTTCTTATTGCCGCACCTGTTCCAGTGGCTCTCCAGTGTAGCTATGCATGCCGCGTATCCCTCTTGCACTATAGATTTGAGTAGTAGCCTTTTTGAGTCAGGGAGATGTTGTAGAAGGTCTGACAATTTTGAATAATTGTCAAAGTTATGATTGGAAAGGTGAGCGGAATAGTTGGCAATACGGAATAGTAACGTATCTGATGAATACACTTTCCTTCCAAAGATATCTAATTTCTTATTATCTTTTTCTGGAACGGTATTTCTATACTGTGGCACCTTTGATCTATGTTGCTCTGCATCGACCACACTTATGAGTTAGGTTGAGGGTGGTTAAACAGAAAGTCCAAACTCTTACAAGGGACAAAATACTTCTTATCCACTTTTTTACTTGTTGGGGGAGCAGATGCTGGAGTCTGCCAAATTTCCTCCGCGACCTCCATGATTGCCTCATCACTGGGAAGTGCAATTCTATTGCAATGCTTCGGGCGTAGATTTTTTAAGAGGCGGTGTTGCTTTATACGAACGTCCTCTAACTGCACCTCTTGACTCTCTGCAACACACCTGAACAAATCCTGAAATTGTTTCAGGTCATTTGCTGAGGAGACATCAGCTGGGATCACCACCTCATCCGGAGAAGATGTTGAGTGGTCTGTTGGTGAAGGACCCTGCTGAGGATCCCCTGGGTCAGATAGCTGATGCTCTTCGGGCTCAGAGTGTTCCAACTGAATCGTTGGGCTCCTCGGAGGAGGAGGTGATGACTGGTTGTGTTGAGGTACTGGGGGCAAGTGAGAACCAATAGATGAACGGCAGCATGTGTGTCTCTTACAGCATTGGGAGGTCCAGTCATGATGACGAGGATAGTCGTATCCTCTGTGGTAATGACCATGGTAACGTTGTGAGTGTGCTGGTGATGAATGCCTGGAAGAGAACACACTGCTATGTCTTGGAATACTAATGTCGTCTTGGTGACCGGATGGGCGATCATGAGTGATGTAGTGAGTGCTTTGGAGATGAGGACTGTGAAAGAGAGTGCCTCCTCTCTCTATATCTTGGCTCTCTGTAGCAGGAATAATCATCAGAGGAGGCTGGACTGCCTGCCCTATTGTAATGCTGATGATGAAGTGCTGGCAGGGAGGGGGGTGGCCCCGGTGAGAAAGTTGGAGTCGGAGAATTAAGCTGTGGCTGCACAATTGCCTGTTCACAGGCTTCCCCCGGTGCCGTGATATTAGCCTGCAGCGATGCCATGGGCACTTGTTCAGGTGCCGGCAAGTTGTCCTATTGATTTAAAGCAGCTGATGCTGGTGGCACCAGTGCCGCAGGCAGCAAGACTATTCCTGCTGCTGGTGCTGATGCGCCCGGTGCCGCTGGTGCGGCTGTCAATTTCTGCGGTGCCAGTGGCGCCGGTGCCACAGACAGCGCTGTTCCTGCTGCTGGTGCCAACGTGCCCGGTGCTGGTGGTGCAGCTTTCAATTTTCGCAGCGCCAAGGGCACTGGAGCCGATTGTGCTCTCGGTGCCACAAGCGGCATTTTTTTTTCCATGTGGGACCGGCGCCCGCAGAGACCCTGCAGCAGCTGTCCCTGATGTGCTCAGGCCATCCTTAAGCCCCATCCAGCACTTAAAACAGCTGGAAGTGACCGAGTTGGGGAGGGCTTAAACAAAAAACAGGACTGTGTAGGCAGAGATAATGTGCTTGTGCCCCGAAGGCGGCAGACAGCTCAGCAGGCTGCAACGCCTTGTCTATGGAGAGCACTTTCAAATGCCTCTCCTGGTCTTTAAGAGGTCTCGCTGACAGCTTACAGCAGTGCTGACACCGCTGTGTTACCTGTGCTTCTCCTAAGCACTGTATGCATGCCTCATGCTCATCTGACACAGGCATGGGCTCCTGGCAGCCTGAACACTTCTTAAAGCCCGAGGACCATTCTCACAGATTCTGTTCATGATGATGGAAATGTGTTTGTTTGTTTGTTATTTGTTTGTTTTTAGGAAGAATGTGAAACAATAATAAGAACGAAGTAAGGGAGAATGAAACTTGGAAAGGTGGTAACTATCTACAGTTGGGAGTTAAGGAGAAATCCTGAGAGAGAGGGAACTCCGTTCGTGACTGTGGGCGGTTGGAAGGAACTGAGCGGGGGTTGGACCACGCGCAACAGATCAAAGGCACAACTGGCGAGCTGCTGCTCGCGCATGCGCGGTCCGGCGGAGCATGGCTTTGTAAATCTCCGATCCGCGGCACCGGGACGAGCCCGACACCACCACTGGAGCACCCACGGGAATTACTTGAAGAAGAAAGCAAAGTTACTCACCTTGGTGCAGTAACTGTCGTACTTCGAGATGGTGTCCCCGCGGGTGCTTCACTGCTGGTGCAGGGCTTGCTCTGGCGCCGCAGAACGGAAACATTTCTAGAAGCAGTGCTCGGCCGGACCTTGCACGCGCTGCGGTGGCTTGCAGCGTTCGCGCTCTTTTCTCTGAGTGCGCCATCCAGCCCCCGCCAGTTCCTTGAGGCCACCTCGAAGTCTGCAAGACACAAACAGAAAGCAGACTCCGAAGCGGGGAGGAGGGCAGGTAGTGGAGCACCCGCGGGACACCATCTCGAAGAATGACAGTTACTGCACCAAGGTGAGTAACTTTGTTTTCTTCTTCAAGGATGTCCCCGCAGGTGCTCCACTGTTGGTGACTGAGTAGCAGTAGTTGCCACAACAGAAGGAGGAATACACAAAGGAGTCCCTATTTGTCCGCTGTGGAGAGCACAGGGCCGTCGCCAGTGCCCCATCGGATTGCCTATTCTGGAATAAGTCATAGTATTTTCCAAGATACTGTGTGAGGACCAGGTGGTGTCTCTACATATGTCTTTCAAGGAAACCCCTTTAAGGAAAGCCGTTGACACCGCCATGGACCTGGTGGAGTAGGCCCGAGGTTGGATAGGGAGTGATATACACTTCATTGCATAGGATTCTCTTATGCAATTGGTTATTAGTTTTGAAATCCTCTGAGCGGATAAGGGTTCCTTTTGATCTGTTGGCCAGAGATACACTCAAATGATCGGTTTGTCTGAAGGGTCTTGTCCGGTCAACGTAGAAAGCTAGGGCTGTTCGTACATGGAATGAGTGAAGGGCCACTTCCCTTGAGGAGGAATGAGGTTTCAGGTAGAACACCTGCAGGATTATCGGCTCGTTGAAAGGCGGATGCTATCTTGGGAATGAATTTTGGGTGGAGTCTTAGTATCACTCCATCCTGGTGAAAGATAGTATATGGTGGTGTCGCCATTACAGCTGAAAGTTCTCCCACACTGCGTGCTGACGTTATCGCAAGCAGAAATACCGTTTTTATAGTTAGGAATTGCAGCGGTGTAGAAGCCAGTGGCTTGAATGATGGGGCCATGAGGGCTTCAAGGACCGTGTCCAGATTCCAGATGGGAGGGGTTGGATCTTGTGGGCTCATATTTGCAAGGCCCTTGAAGAATCTTCTAGTAATAGGGTGGGCGAAGACAGAGGTTCCCTCAGTTGGTGGTCTAAATGCTGAGATTGCTGCCAAATGTACTCTGAGAGATGATAAAGATAACCCTGTATCTGGTGGCTCTTCTCTCCATCATCACCCTTATGCTGAGATAAGTGTAAGTATTTCTAGTTGTTTGTCATCTGCTCTGTATGAGGATTTGTTTGACTGGTGCCAAGCATAGGGATTCAGAAGGGTTTAATCAAGTAGGAACCACGCTGTGAGGTTCAGGGTGTGGATTTGCAGATGTCTTAGATGGCACCGGTTCTGAGTCAGAAGGTCTGGAGGGAGGATAGGTGTGTGAAGCGACATTCGGTGAAGGAAGGGAAACCAATGTTGACGAGCCCAAGCTGGGGCTTTCAATATGATCTTGGCTCAGTTTGTCCTCACCTTCTGCAAGACTCTTGAGATGAGCGGTATCAGAGGAAAGGTATATAGGAGGGGTCCTTTCCAGTTGAGAAGGAAGGCATCTCCCATAGATCCCAGGCTGAGGCCCTTTCTGGAGGAGTAGTTGTGGCATTTTCTGTTGCGGTAAGTAGTGAAAAGATCCACTACGGGAGTCCCCCAATGTTGGAATATTGTGTGAAGGACCCAGTTGTGAATCTCCTACTCGTGCTTTGTGTCGAAGTGCCTGCTCAGGAAGTCGGCGCTTACATTTGTAGCTCCAGGTAAGTAGGATGCCATAGGTGTTATGCCGTGGTGAATGCACCAATTCCAAAGTCGGATAGATTCCATGCACAGGGAGTGAGACCGAGCTCCTCCCTGGCGATTTAGATAGTACATGGCTGTAACATTGTCCATAAGGATCCTGACTGTGGAGTTCTGTATCATCATGCAGAAGTATCTGCAGGAGTTGAAAATTGCACGCAGTTCTAGAAGGTTTATGTGAAGACTTGTCTCCAGGGGCGACCATTGGCCTTGTGCTGAGATAGCACCCATGTGAGCTCCCCGTCCTAGTAGGGAAGTGTCTGTTGTGATGTGGTACTGGGGCTGCTGTTGCTGAAAGGGCACCCCTGACAGAAGATTGTCGTGACCTGTCCACCAAATAAGTGATTGGAGGATGGTTTGTGGTATGGAGACTGACCTGTGGAGGTCGTGTCTGGTGTGAATGTATACTTGTGTGAGCTAGTACTGGAGGACATGGAAGTGCAGTCTGGCATAGCGCACCACGTAAGTTGTGGCGGCCATATGGCCCATGAGGCTCAGGCAGGTAATGACCTGGACTGTAGGGCTGTCTCTGATGACCTGTATGAGATCTTGAATGGCGTGGAATCTTTACAGTGGTAGATAGGCCCTGGCTGTAGTTGAGTCCAGGCAGGCTCCTATAACTTTCAGATCCTGGGTCAGGTACAAAGTGGACTTTTGTGCATTTATGAGGAGTCCTAGGGCGTGGAAGACTTGTTTGGTGGCCAGGATCATATTTCGAAGTTCGGCTGCTGTATGACCTTTGAGGAGGCAATCGTCCAAATACGGGAAGATAATCACCCCTTGCATTTGAAGATGGGCCGCAACCACGGCCAGGATTTTTGAGAATACCCTGGGAGCGGAGGAGAGGCCGAAGGGGAGGACTTTGTATTGGTAGTGGTCTGTGCCGAGAACAAATTGTAGGAACCTTCTGTGGGCTGGGTGGATGGAAACATGAAAATAGGCATCCTGGAGGTCGAGGGCCGCAAACCAGTCGTCGCACTCTAGCGCGGGAATTATGGCAGCTAGTGTGATCATCCTGAATTTTTGCTTTCGTAGGAATCTGTTCAAAGAGTGGAGGTCCAATATCAGCTGCCAGCCTCCCAATTTTTTCTGAATTAGAAAGTAGTGGGAGTAGAACCCTTTGCCCTTGAAATTGCTGGAAACCAGTTCTATTGCTCCCAGAGCGAGCATATGATTGACTTCATGGCGTAGTAGGACCTCGTGAGAGGGGTCCCTGAAGAGGGATGGGGTAGGAGAGGTGTGTGTGTGGCGGGGTGGGGGGCTAGATTGGAGAGGAATGGTATATCCTATTTGAATGATTTCTAATACCCATCTGTCTTGTAATTTTGGCCCATTGTTGGAAGAAGGGCTTCAGACGATGGTTGAAGATGCAGATGGGTTGACTCTTGGTGCTGCTTGGGAATGATTGCGTTCCCTCGACCAAGGCATCAAACTTGTTGCTTGGCGGCAGGTGTGAGCTGGGTACAGTTGTTATCATTACGTGGTCTCTGGGGCCTCTGGCACTGGCTCTGATTATCAAAGGCCCTCTGTGGCTGGTATTGCTGGTGCCACTGGTGACAAACGTACGGATAGTCGAATCTCCGCTGGTATGGGATGTAGCGACGTCTCCTAAATGGAGGGGTGTACATACCGAGCGTTCAGAGGGTTGTGCGCGAGTCCTTTGACGAGTGTAGAACCGTATCTGTTTTTTCTGGAAATAAGTACTGCCTGTCAAAGGGCAGCTCCTCAAATTAGATTGTAGTTCCTTTGGAACTATCACCACTTGTAAGTAGGAGGCTCTTCACATTATTACGGCAGTAGCTGTAGAGCGGGCCGCCGTGTCCGCCACATCCATGGACATCTGGAGGGACGTTCTGGTTGATGTATAACCTTCCTGAATCACAGATTTTAAGATAGTTTTTTTTTATTCTGCTAGATGGTCCATGAATATGGCTAGACGTGAAAAGGTGTCAAAGATGCGGTTGGACAGATGGGCTGTATAATTAGCAATTCTGAGCATCAGAGTTGCAGACGTATAAACTTTTCTGCTGAGGATGTCCAGTCTCTTCATGTCCTTATCAGTGCCTTATTGTTTAAATTGTGGGGCCTTAGATCTTTGTTGGGCTGCATCAACCACAAGGGAGTTGGGTTGAGGATGGGCGAAAAGGAATTCCATCCCTTTTGGCGGGACGAAATACTTGACCAAGCCCTGGCTGGGATGTTTGAGTTGGGGTTGGTCCTGCTTTGGGCAGGGGGCTGGACTCGATGACTCCTGAGGTCTCTTCCAGCCCTGGGATTCTGTGATTCTATGAATATAAAAGGGAAATAGGGAGAAGGAAACACACTTGTAAAATAGAGAACTTGCTGGTCTAACCTGATGTCAGTTCTGCCACACAGACTCTTTGGTTGCCCCGTGTGCTCAGTGCCTGGTACAGGCGGGGCAGAGGGGAGATAGGGTAGCACTGTCTTAATAGCCATAGATCACCAATAGCTGCAACTGGGGAGAGGGGGCAAACACTTTGTCACATCTGTAAACTGAGCCCCTGGCAGGCATCCTGCTGTCCCACCCCACACTCTCATTGTGTGTCTCCCCTCGGACGGAATTCAGGGAACATCCATTTCTTCCCTCCCCCCTTAGTTCTCTTCTTCCTACCAGAGAAGTCTTGGATACAGAGCCAGTACCACAGGTGGCTGAGCCTGCCAGCTTTACAAACCAGACACCAGCGACACCTTCTTGTGGTTCCGTTTGTTCCTTTTCTGTTCTTCTGATGGCACCATTAGACTGTCCCACAAGTGACAGACAGCTGGGACTGGAGTCAGAGAAACTCCCCACCCCACCCCGGGAACGTGTGGGGCTGGAGTGAAACGACATCTCTCAGGTGCCCGCAGCACAGAACAGCTCTTGGCCCTTCTGGGCTGTGCTTTAGGGGCCCTGCTTTCCCGCCATGTCTGTCCCACTGGGTGTCCTCAGCCCCGAGACCTCAGCCCCTTGGAAGGAGAAAGAGGAGAGGCTGGTGTCCCTAGTCCAGCTTCTGGGGGTGAGGAGCTCATCCGCAGGGGCAGCCTGCAGGCCCCACTGTGTGGGCCTGACAGGACCGTGTATGCTGAGGTGGGGGCAGCGTGGGGGTCTGGGGATGTGTTCCTAGGAGGGGTTACAGCCCTGGGGTCAGCGCCCTAGCCAGCACGCTGGGCAATGCCTGACATTTTAGCCTTTCCAAACTCCACCCGGGAATAGACAGAGATGCCTGCACATCGCTTTAGGGACCCGGCCTTCCCCAGAGACACACAGGATGACAGGAAAGGTAACTCTGGCAGGAGCAGAGAGTGTTGCAATTGGCTAAATCATGCCCCTTGCCCAGGGATGGCAGCATGGCCTAGGGATCAGAGAGTTAAAATGGGCTTCAGGGGACCCAGATACTAGTCCCAGCTCCGCCACAGGTTGCATGTTTGACCTTGGGTGTGTCACTTCACTTTCCCATTGTTGGCAGAGGCTGCCACTGTGGTGCCCTGTCAGAGGCTGGGCGACATTTGGCTGCCTGTGTATGCGCTCTCGCTGGGCTGCACTGTCTGTGGCCAGAGAGCCAGAAGCTTGGAGCACTTTAGCCCAGGCCTGAGGCCTTGAATACGTGGGTTTATGTTCCAAGCTCCACCCCCATTACACCCGTGCCTCAGTGTCCCCATCTGTCAAATGGGGCCCATGACCCTGCTCTCCTTAGCAGCGCTCTCTGAGATCCGTGGGCCAAAGGGGCTGTGTAAGAGCTCAGAACTGTAATTCTTCTGGCCCGGCAGCCTGTGCCCTGCAGAAATTCACTTTATTCAATGGTTAGAAAGTAAAGAAAACACCAAGCCAGGCGGGGTGAGCAGAGCCTGGAATCTGGCCGGGCTTGGCAGGGACCCAGCCAGCAGGGAGGGACCTGGCCCTGGCCCCTGTCAGACGGTGGATCCTGGGTCTGACTCACACTGGCCCTGTCTATGTTCCTGGGCAGGCTCAAGGCCAGTGGGCAATTAGCTCTTGCTGCTGTACGAGGCATCTGTGTCTGATTAGCCCCTGGTCACACCTCAGCCTCCGCCTGTGTCCCAGGGGCCGTGGGAGTCCCCGACGCTGCTGCCAGGATACTGTATAAATACTCCCGGTGCCTAGCAGGCTGCAGCCTGTGCTCCAGGCATCCGGGGTCTGGGGGCTTGTTCCTTCCAGGCTGAAGATCATTGTCCCTCCCACCCTGGTGAGTCGGCTGTGCGGAGAGACGGGGGGTGATTCTCTGACACCCTCTGTGGGGAGACTACAGGGCAGAGACGAGCCCCACAAAGCTTAAAAGGATCCGTTTCTCTCGTCTTTGCTGGGCAAATTGTACCCCTCGCTGGTCAGTCAGTTCTAGGCAAGTCCCCTCAGGACAGGAGAGCCCAAACACTGGGTGCTCAGCAAAGCCCCGCCACCCCCAGGCAGGAACCAGGCATCTGGGGAAGAGGCAGAAGTGGACTTTTTTACATGAGTCTCTAAAGGCCCAGATCTCCTCTGCTCTGTGTGAGAGTCCACATCCCTCATCTCTATCTCATACTAGATATTTGTAGAGTTGCCGCTGGCCAATGTTTTGGGGTTGATTGGTGCAGGAAGTGGGTGGTGCTGGGGGCATCGGGCCATGGCAGGAGTGGGAAATCTCATCCAGCTCTTACTGTTTTCCCTGGTATTTCTGCTACCCCCCAGAATTGCCAGAGCCAGGGGGACAAACCTTGCTCCGACCGACCTGCCATCCAGCCCCATTGAACCCTGCTCAGCCTGGGCCTTGTGAGTGCGTGTCGCTGGGCCTGTCTCGTTCCCCGTCTGTACCATCCTGATGTGCCCCTGCTCCTGGGCCCGTCCCATGGGCCGTGAGAAATCTGTACTCCCCCCGTACTCCATGCGCCTGAGAGGGCTGGCGATTGCCCAGCTCCCTGCAGAGCTCAGGGACACGCAGGCCCCATCCTGCTTTCAGCTGCATCCCCTGCCTGACACTCTCGAACCCCCCGCAGAGCTGGGGCAGGCGCAAAAGCTCTTAGGGGTTGTGTCCCTCCTCTTCGTAACAAGCTTTTAGTACTTGCAATCTGCCATTATGTCTCCTTTCACTCTTCCCTTTTCCAAACTAAACAAATCCAGTTCTTACAGTCTTCCCGCATAGCTCATGTTCTCTAGACCTTTAATCTTTTATGTTGCTTTTCTCTGGAACTTATTCAATTTCTCCACATCTTTCTTGAAATGCGGTGCCCAGAACTGGACACAATACTCCGAGACTTAATCAGTGCAGATTAGAGTGGAAGAATGACTACTCGTGTCTTGCTCACAATGCTCCTGTTAATGCATCCCAGAGTGAAGTTTACCTTTTTTACCACAGTGTCACACTGTTGACTCACAATTAGCTTTTGGTCCACTATGACCCCTAGATCCTTTCTGCAGTATTCCTTCCTGAACAGTGTCTTCCCATTCTGTATGCATGATACTGATTCTTCCTTCCTAAGTGCAGTACCTTTTCATTTTGCTTATTAAACTTCATCCTATTTATCTCAGACCATTTCTCCAGTTTGTCCAGATCATTTTGAATTTTGAACCTACCCTCCAAAGTACTTGCAACTCCTCCGGCTTGGTATAATCAGCAGTAAAGTGTAATAAGTGTACTAACAATAATGTAATTAATAAGTGTACTATCTATGGCTATGTCTACACTACATAGTTTTGTAGACATAAGTCTACATAAGACATAAGAGTTTTGTAGTTTTCTAGGAAAAACTTTGCCGTGTCCAGGGAACAGGTCTGCTCTTCCGATTTTTTTTAGGCGTGCTTTTTCGGCATGCCTTTAAACCTCATTTTACGAGGAAGAAGGAATGTTCCAAAAAAGGATTTTTTTTCTGGCATTTAGCCCAGTGTAGACCTTACCTACCAACTCTCTGGGTGTGTCTAGACTGGCAAGTTTTTGCGCAAAAGCAAGTGCTTTTGCGCAAAAACT
>CM057845.1:313662616-313674112 GCA_030068395.1 Apalone spinifera
CCCCCCGAGCCCATTACACCCCCTGCCCTCCCAGAGCAGAGGGAGAACCAAGAGGCCCGGTGGAGTCTCTCTCTCTGCAGCAAGCAGAGAATGTACATTCCCATTTTCAGCCAAACCAGCGTCCTTAAGAGACTTGCCACCAGATGTCAAACATGCACAGGTTAGAGCGTTCATTGTTATTCCTGTACGTTTATTGCATGGATACAGGAATTAGATACATTGCTCCTGTCAGGTAACTGCTAATTTAATTGACAAAAAATTAGAGCTCTCACAGACCTAAGTCACCATGGGAACCGCAGGAAAAGTCCCTCTCCTTCCACCCTGCTCCAAAATCCGCAATGGCCAGGTGTGGAAGAGGTGGAGATGATTCAGTGAGGGATGGGAGAAGGGAGAAGAGCAGGGGACCACATGGGGGTCTGGGTGGAGGGAGGCAGAGGCACGGTTGTGCTGGGCCTTGGTGGAGGACATAGGGCAGTGGACAGGGCAGCAAAGGTCACGTTACCAGAAATTCGAAGAGAGGCTACCCTTTGAGACTAGTGCTGTGACGGACCCCCCTCCATGCTTTATGAAATGGACGTATGGACATGGATATACATAACTCAAAGGTGCTTTGAGCGAATTATTTTGTGTCACCCATCAACCCTCATCTCACAGTCTGCTGGTTCTCTTTATCTTACTCTGTTGTGTGTATCATTGGGGTGTGTGAAATTAGACCTATGGCGCGGGGAATACTTGGTGAGTTTCAAATGTGTGAATGGGGGGCATAGAGGGTGTTACCTGCAACTTCTTGATGAGCAACTGTTAAACAATCTCTTTTGCCCTCATGTCTGAGCAGTGGCTGGGCTCAATTCCTTAACAAAAAGAATAGGAAAGGAGAGGCCTGGGTCTTTTGGCTGGGCTGCACCTGAAGGAAGGCGCCTGTGACCCCAGGGTGGGGGAGACTGCCCTGGTTTGGCGGGGCAGCTGGAGAAGAGGTTCTAGGGCGAGTTTGAGTAAGTTTGTGCTGAGGTTTCAGGGTAGAATTAGCCAAGTGGTTTTGTGTCTTTTGATTTGTAACCTACTTTGCTCGGCCTGTTCTCACTTATTGCCACTTCAGTCCCGCTGCTTGTACTTAATACAATCATTTTTACTTTCTATCGAACCCAGTGTAAACAATGGCTCCCTGGGGGGCAACCTGTGTGCGCATCCCCCCTTCCATTGCTAAAGGGGGCTCACCTATTTCTTTGGGGTCTGATCCCATGTGGGGGGTGCTCTCTCAGGAAGCTGGGCCCTACACTGCACTCCCCTTGGACCTGCGGTGGTTCAGTGTCTGTGCTGCTTCTCGGTGGGGGCAGGGACCTCAGCTTGGGGCCTTGGCTGGGGGAGACCAGGAAGCTGGCCCAGTAGGACCGGGCGGTGAGAAGCCCCAGAGAGCGGGAAGGTGAATGGCAGTGGCCATGTCAGCACCCAGGAGGCTGAGGGGTTGTCTGGGACCTCCCCCCGGCACAGGTGCACAGACTGATTCCTGCAGTCTGTCGCACTGACACAGAGCGTTACGTCCCGGAAGGCCCTGAATTGCTCTGCAACAGAGCCCAACCCATTCTCACCCACCAGAGCCGCATGGGGCTGGGGCTGCCAGGCAGGCCGCCAAGAGAAAACCTTAGGTCCCTTTCTGAGTAAACAGGCGTAGCAGACTGTTCTGAATCTGTCTGGTCCTCACCCCGTAGATGATGGGGTTCAGCGTGGGGGGCACCAGGAGGTACACGCTGCCAAGGAGAATGTGGAAATGGAGGGGCACATTGTGGCCAAAGCGGTGCGTGAGGAAGGAGAAGAGATATGGGATGTAAAAGGCTAAGATGGCACCCAGGTGGGAGCCGCAGGTCCCGAAAGTCTTGAGCCGGGCGTCCTTGGTGGGGAGGCTGAAGACGGCCCTGAGGATCTGGGCATAGGACATGGTGATAAAAAACACATCCACTCCAGTGACTAGGAATACCACAGAAAGGCCGTAGTAACTACTGAGGCGGGTGTCGGCGCAGGCCAGCTTCACCACAGCGATGTGCTCGCAGTGCGTGTGGGAGATGATATTGGTTCTACAATACGGCCACCGTCTTGCCAAGAAGGGAGTGGGCAAAGCGAGCACGCCACTGCGCAGCACCACGGCCAGGCCCATCTTGGCCACCACAGGGTTTGTGAGGATGGTGGAATGTCGCAGGGGGTGGCAAATGGCCACGTAGCGATCCAACGCCATGGCCATGAAGATCCCAGACTCTATTGCTATGAAGCAGTGAATGAAGAACATCTGGGTGAGACAGGCACCGAAATCGATCTCCCTGGAATTGAACCAGAAGATGCTCAATGTTTTAGGCAGGATGGACGTAGATAGGACCAAGTCGGTGGTGGCCAGCATGCAGAGGAAATAGTACATGGGCTCGTGGAGGGTCGGTTCCCTCTTCACAATGAAGAGGATGATGAAGTTCCCCAAGAGGGCTATGGCATACATGGTGCAGAAGGGGATGGAGATCCAGACATGGGCCTCCTCCAGGCCGGGAATGCCCTGCAGGATGAAGACGGAGGGGTTGGTGAAGTCGGTGGTGTTGGAATCTGACATGGAGCCGGGAAGAAGGAGTCCAGCTCTGAGGCAGAACGGAGTCTCCTGCACATACCTCACATTCCCCTGACTTCCTTTATATGCTCAGGCTCCAGGGTGATGGTTGCAGCACAAATGCCTGGATGGAGAGACTGTGTTACTATGTGCTACGACGTGACACTACAGGCACTAGTAGAGCCTTTTCTCATGGGTGACACAGATGGACGGGCCTTCACACACTGAAAAAATGACATTTTCATTATTCAGAGACATGAATCTCTTCTTGCCTCTATATCAATCCATGGTACACTCACGTCTTGAACACTGCCTACAGATGTGGTCACCTCATCTCAAAAAAGACCTATTGGCATTTGAAAAGTTTAGAAAAAGGCTACACAAATTATTAGGGGGTTGGAACGGGTCCCATCTGAAGAAAGATTAAAAATACTGGGTCTTTTCTGCTTCGAAAAGAGGAGACTAAGGGGGGATATGACAGAGGCCTGTATAGTCCTGATAGCTATGGAGAAAGTGAATAAGGAAAAGTTATTTACTTGTTCCCCTAACATAAGAACTAGGGGTCACCAGATAAAATTAGTATCTAGCTGGTTTAAAACAAACAAAAGGAAGTTTTTCTTCATGCAGCCCCCTATCAGCCTGTGTTACTCCTTGCCAGAGGATGTTGTGAAGACCAGGACTTTAACAAGATTCAAAAAGAAACTAGATAAATTCATGAAGGAAAGCTCTATCAATCCTACTTAGCCAAAATGGGTAGGAATGGTGTCCCTAGCCTTTGTCTGTCAGGGCCTGGAATTGGATGACAGGAAATCACTTGTTGATTACCTGTTTCTGGGGCATCCGGCATTGTCCACTGTGAGCAGACAGAACATCAGGGGTATGTTTATACTACAGAGTTTTTTTGAACAAATAGCAATGTTCATTTTGAACAATGAACAAAAAAAATCACCTTTAATTACGTCCACACTGCAATCACGTTCTTTTGAAAAAAAAATCGAAATAACTGAGGGTTTTTTCTGACATTGGTAAACCTCTTTCTACAAGGAAGAAGCCTTTTCCTGAAGGTTTGCAGACAACGCCGCCTGTGGATGGGGAAGAGGGAGTTCTTTCAAAAGAAGAGGAAAGAGGAAAAGTACATTTGGTGGCCATTCCGCCCATAGTAATCCCAGTTTACACGCGAGAGAGCGTCCATTCAGTGTGGACACTATCTGTTGAAAAAGCAGATCGCTTTTTCAATGAGCTTTGGCAAGGTGGATGCTCTCTTTTGGAAGAAGTTTTTTTCAGAAAATCTCTTCCAGAAAAGCTTCTTCCAAAAGATGTCTGCAGTCTAGATCTAGCCTGGGCTAGATGGACCTTTCGTCTGACCCAGTCTGGCTGTTCTTATGTTCTTTTGTTTCTATGAATTATGAGCAACTGACGTGGCTAATGCCAATTCCATATCTGATAGTTCTCCATGAATCAGTAATTCCTATATGTGATGTGGGAAACCTTAATAGACACTAGCCAATAACACATCTACCCAGCAGGACAAAACTCGAAATAAGTCACGCAACTTGAGCTATGCTAATTTTAAATGTTTATATATATATATATATATATATATATATATATTTGTATTTCGTTTAAAAATATTGTAAGCCATCTCGACTATTTTAAATAGAGAGGTGGGTAAAAACATGTAAATAAATGAATGTATAAATAAATAAATCATTGTGCAGCGTGTGTCGAAAGAGATTATTTCGACTTCTGGCTCTGCCTACACCGCACTTATTTCGAAATAGAGCACCCTTCCCCCGACTTCCCTTACTCCACAGCCAACTAGGTTTGCAGAAGTTGGAGTAAGAAGCCCATATTTTGACTTTATTCGGAAATAATGGGCTTGCTCTGTAGACGCGCACTGCGTTATTTCGGAAGAAGTGACATTTTTCCGAAGTAATGCTACTGTGAAGACATAACCTGAGTCTCTACAAAGGAAACTGCAGCTAGAAAGGGGGGTTCTGAGAGAACTGATTACATTCCAATTGACAGACAGAGAAGAGCTCCTAACCAATAATATTGATGGAGATTTAGCGCTTGAAGGGGGATCATTCCCCAAACAGCAGCAAATTTAGTTGTCACTGGTCCTACTTTGAGCTGGGGGTTGGATTTGATGACCTCCCAAGGAAGAGAAACCCTAGAAAAGGTTTAGCTATTTCCTGGAAGGAGAAAGGAAACTTGTTATTGTTACGGAAAAGGTCGCTGGGTTCAAAACCAGCCGTGTTTGGTGTCTGGAAAGAAGCAGTGTGAGATACTCATGTCACATGGGGTGTTGAAATAGATTCCAGGCCATTCTGGCTACATCTACAAAGCAGCTTTATTTCGGATTCACTGATGTTATTCCGAAATAACATAGCCCAGGTCTACACTACAAGCAGTTATTTTGACATAATGTTGGAATAATGTCGAGCTGGAGGACTTCTTACTCCAACTCCTGTAACCCTCATTGTACGAAGAGTAAGGGAAGTCGGAAGAAGAGTATTCTTCCTGCTGTGTAGACAGCGCCAAAAGCCGAATTAAGCTATTTTGACTTCAGCTACGCAATTGACGTAGCTCAAGTTAGAATCGTAGAATCAAAGAGCTGGAGGAGACCTCAGGAGGTCCTCAAGTCCAGCCCCTTGCCCAAGGCAGGACCAACCCTAACTCAATCATCCCAGTTTGTCAAACCTAGACTTAAACACCTCTAGGGATGGAGATTCCACCACCTCCCTAGGGAACCCAGCCCAGTGCTTCTGCACCCTCCAAGGGAAATAGTTTTTCCTAATATTCAACCTAGACTTCCCCCACTGTAACTTAAGACCCTTGTTCTTTGTTCTGCCATTCGTCACTACTGAGAACAGCCTCTCTCCATCCTCTTTGGAACCTTCCTTCAGGAAGTTGAAGGCTTCTCTCAAATCCCCCCTCACTCTTCTCTTCTACAATCTAAAGAAACCCAAATCCCTCAGCCTCTCCTCATAGGTCATGTGCTCCAGCACCCTCATCATTTTGCTCGCCCTCCGCTGCACCCTCTCCAATGCGTCCACATCCTTTCTATAGTGGGGGGCCCAGAACTGGACGCAATACTCCACGTGTGGCCTCACCAGTGCTGAATAAAGGGGAATTATCATTTCTCTAGTTCTGCAGGCAATGCTCCTCTTAATGCAACCTAATATGCCATTCGCCTTCTTGGCTACAAGGGCACACTGTGGACTCGTATCCAGCTTCTCATCCACTGTAATCTCCAGGTCCTTTTCTGCAGAAGTTGCCTAGCTTATTTTGGCTTTACCCCTGCTGTGTAGATGCACCCTCCCATTCAAGGAGGAGTTTAAATAGCATGTATAGCAAAACATTAGCCTTACCAACACCAGAGTCACAAACTAACCAATCACCCCCACATCTCATTCGGAACCAATAGTACACACTCAAGTAGCATCAGTCCCCCGAAATATAAAAAATAAAATAAAAACGTAAATACAGGGCAGTTCTATGTTAACTTTAAAATATAAACAATGAAGGGAAGGTTTTAAAGAAAATATTTAATGAGGCTAGGAAGCAATGGAGAGGCTGGTATGGGATTGTTTTTTAAAAAAACAAGGAATATAATTAATGCCAGCGAACAAGAGGGCTTATGGAAAACCGCTTGTGTCTAATTCCATCCTTTAATGAAAGTAAATGTTTGGCCGATTAAAGGAACTGCGCAGATGCAACAGACTTTGATTTCTGTGAGGCATTTTATTTAGTAATGGAAAACATTCAGGGGGAAAATGAACATTGTACAGTATCACTGGAATGGCGGTAAAATGGACTAGACCCTGGCTCACGGACAGATCTCGGAAAGCCGCTGTCAGTGGGAAATTGTCAGTGAACAGGGCTAGTTCCAGCGGGGTTCTGCGGGAATCAGATCTAGGCCTGAAGCTGTTCAGTGTTTATGCTCACCGATCGGGAAGCAAATAGGAAATGCCTGTGGAGATCATTTAGGTGCCAAAGATTGGCAGAGCGGTGACTGGCCAAGGATGACTGAAGTTCAATAGAAAGTGATCAACTCAGAACCGGGAATGTGGGCTTGGCCCACAGACTGTGGCGCTGTGTTGTGGAACACAGGGACACAGAGAAGTTGGAGCAGGGGAAGGATTTCAGCTCTGCACGTGGCATCAGTGCAACTGACTGTGCCCTGTCCTGGGGTTGAAAAATTGGAGACAGTGCAAAAAAGAGTCAAAAAAAATAACTGGAGACTGCAGAAAGAGACTTAATGAGCTTCACCTACTTTTGTCATCAAAAGACAATCAAGTGAGATGTTCATGAGAAGAAAACCATGGGTGATAAGGGGCTGTTTAATCTTGTGGAGAAGGCCAGCACACATCCCAGTGGCTGGAAGCTAAAGCCAGATGAATCCCAGCTGGAAAGAAGCACAGACGTCACTGTAGACACTACTTACATGGCCAGCAGGAGTTCTCCGATCGGTGTAGGCAATCCACCTCCCTGAGAAGTAGTAACCAGGTCGATGGAAGAATTCTTCTGTTGACCTCATGCTCTCTGCACTGGGGTTAGTTTGCTAGAGGTACATCTCATTGGGCTAAGTTTGCTAGAGGTACATCTTTTAGGGCTGTGGATTTTTTTTTATTGCAAAATAATACAAAAATAAAATGTTCTTGTGGGTTGCATTAATGGAGGCAAAGCAAGTAAATAGCAGGACATGATAGTATTCTTTCACTCCTTGCTGCTCAGAACTCAGCTGGAGTATTGTGTCCAGTTTGGTGCACCAAAGTATTGAAGGGATGTAGAAAAAACTTGGAAGGATCCAGAGGTGAAAGACAAGGCTAATCCAAAGAATGGACTAAAAACCATATGAAAACAATGGTTGAAGAAGTTGGATAGGTTTAATTTGAAAAAGAAGAAACTGAGGAGAGACACGACAGCTATCTTCAGATACTTGAGCAGCTGAAAGAAAGAAAGAAAGAAAGAAAGTTGCTCTCTCTTACCACAGTGAGTGAGACAAGAGACAAGGGGTTGAAACGACAGCAGACTTAGGTGAAATCTCAAGAAGAATGACGTAACTGTAAGAACAGGAGGACAAAGGAGCAGATGCCTCGTCAGGATGAAGGGTATGTCCATCCCTCACAGCTGTGTCCAGACAGCCATGTCACTAAAGTCAGGCAGCGTAACCCTCTTTGTCTGCTTTGTTGCCAACAAAAAGCTTGCACCCTTTGTGAGGGGCCGTCGCGGTGTTGGCAGGAGAGGACTCCAGTGGACAAAGCAATTCTTATACTACTACCTACTGTTCAGCTGGGGGTTAAGCACCCATGAAAGACGAACGTTTTGTCACAGTGGCCTGCATAGACAAAGCCAAAAGCTCCTTCCCTGATGGGTTCCAAAGGAGGCCAGATGGCCACCTCTTTTGGATAGTTTCCATGCAACAAATCCTGCATCTTGGCAGGGGGTAGACTACATGCTTCTTTCTGGGCCTTCTTGCTCTGTGATTCAATGATGCAAAATCCTATTGGAGATCAGGTTTCAGTGAAACACAAGTTACGGAGTCCAGTACAGGGGTAACTGGGTGAAACGGAATGGCCTGTGTTATAGAGGGGGTCAGACTGGATGATCGGATGCTCCCTTCTGGCCTTGAACCCTATGAATCTGTCAATAAGGAAACTAGATCTGGCATTTGAATTCACCTTTTTTTCACAGCACACGAAAGAGGGAGCATTCCATCCCCCTGATGGTCTGAATGGATAACACGGAAGCAGTACAATTATTGACAGAATACCGATTTGCCTGATGGAACTCCTTGCCACTGACAGTATGGCAGAAAAAAGCTTAGCTGAATGGCATTCCCAAATGGATGGGCCATTGAAAATGGGGCTGGCAGCAGCACTTTTTGCTAAGGGGTCTGACAGCTTCAATTAGAAAAACCTCATTGTCAGTTGCTTATCAGTTTGCCAATCTGTACGCTGGGTGTCTGCTTTGCACTGGGAAAGTCCCAGGCCTGAGAGTTCAGCTGACTTCTCAAATGAAGCCAGGAGAGATGATGTCTTGCCCATGAAGAGAAATTCTTCGGATGGCCCCAACGAGAAACCCATATTTTCCAGCAGAGAAAAGTCACAAAACCCAACCCTCCCCCCCCAACTCGTTAACAGCCAGAGCTCAGGAATGCAAGAGGAGGTGAGGCTGTCTCTAAGCATTCACACCCAGCTGGCTCCTGAGCTCTTTACTCAGTTCTAACTACAAGGGGAGTTTTCCCTCAGTGGGGTTAAGTAAAGTCCAGGCTGCAGCCCCAGAATTTGCCCTCATATCACACATCTACTAACCCCTTTCGTCCTGACCAAAAAGAGACATTTTGGCCAGTGACACTGGAGCAAACTCATCCCCGGGGCAAGGGCCTGGGAGGTTTAATGTCTGTGCAGTAGGCGAAGGATCCCAGACTTTCTCTCTGTCCCCTCACACCCACCGTGCACTGGGTCTGTCAGGCTGCAGAGTCTTCCTCGGGGCCTGGGAATTGTGAGACGCGAGTGTCTTCCCTGGGAATCCCGCTCCGTTCACCTTCTCCCACGCCGCTCTGACCCCAGCATCGCCTGGATCCTCCCACGCCGAGAGCCGACAGCGGGGCGTGCACCTTTTATAACAGAGCTCTGTGCAATCCCAGCGGGGTTCACTCAGCCCCGAGTGGAGACGCAGAGTCTGGATGTAAACAGGCTGGAGATGAGCCCGTCCGGGCTTGTGGGCTATTTATCGAGATTTAGGAGTAAACATCATTTAAGGGCCCTTCCCATTGGGTGAGGAGAACTCCTGGGCTCTGGGCTGAGTCAGGGAGGAATTGGCTGCTCTGGGCATTTGCGTGTATTGAACAATGATTGTTTATTGGGAAGAAAATCTTGGGTTACTATGGAGCTAAAATGCCCAGGAAGGACAGGTTGATGGTAAACAGAAAGCGCTGGAGAAAGATGCCTGAGAAGAGATGTGAACTTGCCCTGCAGATGCACAGGCCTGTCGTGAAGGGAGCCGCGATCAGTTGTTCTAATCAGTAACTATCGTCCTTTTTGTGCAGCACCTTTTTTTTAATCCCTTCAATATACCCAGCAAATGAAAGTCCATCCCCAGGATAGACATAGGGAAACTGAGGCGAGGGGGGGGGCGACACGACTGGGCCAAAGTCACACAGAGATTGAATGTCAGAGTGAGAAAGGTCCTGCCTTCTCTGCTGTGTCACCACCATTTCTCCCTCACGCCAAGAGGGGACCGGACTCCTGCCCTGGGGGTGCCTGTGTGTTGGGTGGGAGGCAGAGGAATGGCTGGAAGATGCTGGGGCCGGAGAGAGGCACAAGGGCATTCGAGGGGACGCTGTCATGTCCCTCTCAGGGTGAATCTGAGGGTTTCAGAACATGCCAGGCTGTGGGATCTCCCCGCTCCTGGGGGGTGGGAATTCCCCGGCCTTCCTTTCCACTCACAGAGACCTGCCAATGCATCAGTCCCTGAGTTCACTTGGGGGAAGCGACTCACTGGAGGTGACATGAGCTGTGTTTTTATGGGCAAGGGGCAGCAGGGGCCTCCCCAGGGTCAGAGGCCTCTCCCTCACCTAACACTGTCCTCAAACAAGGGTGGGGGGAGGCAGGACAGAGCCTAGATCAGGGTTTGTATTGGGTTTGGTTTGCCCCAGGCTCTCCCGGGGGAACTGGAATCGGAGGTGCCAGGCCAAGTCAGACTTTCCAGCCCTGCCCCAGCTGGAGGGTGCTTGGATCCCCAGCGCTGGAGTCTCTGCCTGCCCCTCTGGCTCATCGGGGGTATTGCTCTGAGCAGGGCCCCTGGGAAGGAGACAGAACGCATTCTCCTGTCTGTGGTTACATCTAGACTACGATGCTCTATTGGCAATTTGGCGTACCTCTTGCCAATAGTTTTTTCGGAAGAGGCTTTTCCGAAATTTGGCCCGTCTACACAGGGCCAAAGTTTGGAAAAACCTCCTCTTTCGGAAGAGCCCGTCTTCCTCGTGAAACGAGGTTTACAGGGCTTCTGAAAAAGTGTGTCTGCTCTTCCGCAAAAAAAAGCGGACACGTTTCCTGGACGCAGCAGAATTTTTCTGGGATACCTCCGGTCATCCTGGGAAAACCCCGTAGTGTAGACACAGGCACAGTGCCGAGTCCACCGGCGTGCCAGTCACTGGCACTCTGGAGCTGGCAAGCCTGGTTTGATCTTTATCTGAGGCAAAGGCAAAGGGCCGGGGGAGGGGCTCTGATTTGTATCATCGTGGTGATTATTTAGGGTCACTATTTGCAGTGTGGAAGCCTCTAGTGGCCCTGCCCCATTTCGGGGTCCCTTGTGCCAGGCCCTTCGTGAACACAGAGGAAGAAACAACCCCTACCCCAAAGAGCCCATCAATCATATTAGGACAGGACACAGCTATGGGGTGTAACAAAGCAGGCAGGGGGCAGGCGGGGAGATGGGGCAGTAAGAGCAGTGAGGAGGGCCGGTCACAGCAGCTGCTGGGTGGGTGTGAGATGGCCGCACCGCACATCCCTGCCGTAGCTGTGAGAAGAATGTGCTGGACCTTCATGGGTGCAGCGCACGTGCAGGAGGACTGAACTGGGTCTGGTGTGAACGGGTCGCTGTGCGGCAGCTGGACCAGACACACAGCTGGGTAGCAAGTCCGCCCCTAGGGCCGAGCAGGCTCCCCTCTGCCCAAGACGTCCCCCACCTCTTCCCATCGCTCTCTATCCCCACCCCGCTTCATTCCGCTCTTGGCCCCAAGCCCCCTTGCCAAGCCATGTGTCCTAGGGGACTAGTGGGGGTCTGGCTCTGGCAGCAGGGCGCAGCCCTCCTCCACTCACCGGCGGTGGCAGGAAGCAGAGAGGCTAAGAGAGGATATGATAGAGGTCTATAAAATCATGAGTGGTGTGGAGAGGGTGAATAAA
>CM057845.1:313678246-313690524 GCA_030068395.1 Apalone spinifera
TCTAGACTGCATCCCTCTGTTGGCAGAGGGATGTAGATTAGGCAGATCGACATTACAAATGAAGCAGGGATTTAAATATCCTGTGCTCAATTTGCATAAAAATGGCCACTGTTTTTTTGCCGACTCAGCACTTTTCGGCAAAAAGCGGAAGTCTAGAGGGGGATCTGTTGAGAAAGAAAGCCTTTCTTGACTTATCCTGTAAACCTCCTTGCAGGAGACATAAGGGGTCTGTCGAAAAAGGCTTTCTTTCTCGACACATCCCCCTCTCGACTGCCACTTTTTGCCAACAAAGTGCTGAGTCTGCAAAAAAAAAGCGACCATTTTTATGCAAATTAAGCACGGGTTATTTAAATTCCTGAGTCATTTGCAATGTTGACCTGCCTAATCTGCATCCTTCTGCCGACAGAGGGATGCAGTCTAGACATACACAGAGAGACTATTTCCCAAGCAGAAATAGCTGTAGACAAATGGGTGTTAATTCCCCAAAGCTGAGACTTTTTATCAGCACGAAGAAGAAGAAGAAGAAATAGGAGAGGGAGCTAAGAATAAAAATGGGGAGTTTTTAAAGAAGAGTTTATTAATGTGACGGGGGTGGTCACAGATGACCCCTCGGGGGTGACACGGCCACTGCCACTCGCCTTCCCACTCTCTGGGGCTCCTCACCACCCAGTCCTGCTGGGACAGCTCCGTGGTCTCCCCCAGCCAAGGCCCCGAGCTGAGGTCCCTGCCCCCACTGAAAAGCAGCACAGACACTGAACCACCTCAGGTCCAAGGGGAGTGCGCTTTAGGGCCCAGCTTCCTGAGACAGCACTCCCCGAATAGGATCACACCCCAAAGAATTAGGTGAGCCCCCTTTAACAATGAAAGGGGGAATGTGCATGCAGGTCTCCCCTCTCCCGCCTGGTAACAATTACTTACACTGGCTTGGATAGAAAATAAAAATGATTTTATTAAGTACAAGCAGTCGGATTGAAGTGGCAATAAACGAGAACAGGCCGAGCAAAGTAGGTTACAAACCAAAAGACACAAAACCACTTGGCTAATTCTACACTGAAACCTCAGCACAAACTTACTCAAACTCGCCCTAGAACCTCTTCTCCAGCTGCCCCTCCGAACCAGGGAAGAATGACTTCCCGTGTCTTGCTCACAACACACCTGTTAATACCTCCCAGAATCATCTTTGTTTTTTTTGCAACAGCATCACACTGTTGACTCATGTTTAACTTGTCGTCCACTATAACCCCTAGATCCCTTTCTGCCAGACTTCTTCCTAGACAGTCACTTCCCATTCTGTGTGTGTGACACTGATTGTTCCTTCCTAAGTGGAGCACTTGGCATTTTTTCCATATTGAATTTCATCCTGTTTCCCTCAGACCATTTCTCCACTTTGTCCAGACCATTTTGAATTAGGACCCTGTCCTTCAAAGTATTTGCACCCTCTCCCAGCTTGGTATCATCCACATAACCCACAAACGTTATAAGCGTACTCTCTATGCCAATATCTAAATCATTGATGAAGATATTGAACAGAGCCAATCACAAAACTGATTCCTGTGGAACCCACTTCCAATCCCCACCCAGCATGAGTGTGAACCGTTGATAGCTACTCTTTGAGAGCGGTTATCCAACCAGTCATACACCCACCGTGTACTAATGGTGATGAAATACTTTTCAGGCCATTAGCTGTTAAGGAGGATGTTAAACAGCATCCACAGTAGAATTTTAGTATTGTGAAAACCAGAGATCTAAACTAATGGGTCAACCGCACATCCCATTCAGAACCAATCTACAGAATCAGACAGCGGATGAACCAAAAACAAATTTTAAAAAAAGGCAAATACAAGATATTCTCTGTTAACTCTCAAGTGTAAAAATGCAGGGGATGTTAAATAAAAAAGATTTGACACTGTTAAGTATCAAAGGCCATGCGGGTATGGAATTAGTTTTAAAAATGTGGGACCCTAAGCAGTGCCAATGAACGACAGGGTTTTTGGAAAACGGGTTGTCAGATAAATCCAATTGCATAGTCAGCAAATGGGGTTGTTTCCAGCTGGGTTCTGTAGAGGTCAAGTCTAGGCCCAATGCTATTCAATATTTACATCAAGGTTCTGGAAAGAAATAGATAAATCATAGCTGATAAAATTTGTCCTGGCTTGACTAAGGCCTGTCTGGGATGAGTAAAATACATTTGCATTTTAGTCTTTTCCAGCCCTAGGATTCTAAGATTCTGTGTTTACATTTCCTTTGTGTCATAACACACATTCAAGGGAACATTCAATTGCACTGATAGTCTGACTGTATAATACTGATAAAAGACAGTTATTCCCAGAGTACCTATCTGGCCGGTGGAACTCCTTGCCACTGTCATTATAGGGGCAAAGAATTTAGCTGAATGGGATTCAGAAATGGATTGGCTGCTGAAATCCATTGGCCCTTTGGGGGTCTGACACCTTCATTTGTTTCTAGGCAGAGGGGTTGTGAGGGTGTTATGTGCCTTAGGGCAGGGACCCTGAACCTGGCACATGGCTGAGCCCGACTCTGGGAAAGAGGGGGGAACTTCTACCACATCTTCCCCCGTCCCCTCCAGTTTGGGGCAGGGCCCCTGCATGCAGTAACCCGCTAACGAGGATGGAGGAGGATCGGTCTGGGGGCAGAGAGTTGGGGAGGAGGCTCCAGCCGGCAGTGGCGGGCGGAGGAGGAGCAGGCAAGCTGAGGGATGGCAGGGGGAACAGAGGGGGACTAAATTGGCACCTCCGTAATGTGACGCCCGGGTGCAACTGCTCCCCCCCCCCACACACTATGCCACTGCTTCTCGGTTTAACAAAGTCTCAGCGTTTGCACTGGAATTGCTCATGCCAGGGGTCTGTGTCCAGCGGTTTGGTTTGTTTTGGAAAACGTCAGACATGACAGTTCAACCATCATCTCAAATGCAGCAAGGAGAGGAAACGTTCCGGCCATGTTGAGAAGTTCTTTTACTTGTCCAAGTGAGGAGCTGTAGCATGCCCTGCTTTGCAGCAGATAAAATTCGGGTCACAACCCCCACACCCCAGTGCTTAACAGCCAGAGCTGTCCTTTGCAAGAGGAGGAGGGGACAGTCTCTGGGCACTAACACACAGCTGGCTCCTGAGATTCTTCACTCAATTTTTACTCCGAGGGACGTTTCGCTGCACCGGGGCCTGAGCAAAGACTGGGGCCAGAATTTGGCCTTCTCTGTCAGCTAACACCTGAAGGACCCACTGGGCCACTGAATGCAGCTCCCTTCGAACTGGGAGACATCACTCGGGGCACCAAGAAGAGGACATTTTGACAAAGGATACTGGAGCAAACTCATCCCCCAGGGGAAAAGGCTCTGGGATGGTTAGTAGCTGTGCAGAGCAGACCCCAAACTTACTTGCTATCTCAGCATGTCCATATTGTACTGGGTCTGCCGAGCAGGTAATTCTTCAGCAAGAGATGGTACCTGTGAAATTACAGACACAGGGGTCTTCCCCGGGTATCTATCCCCCTCACATCACTATGTCCTGCAACTCTCTGACCCGGGCTTCTCCTGGAACATCCCATGTCAAAAGCTGACACCACAGCATGCACAGCTTATAATACAAGGCGTTGGGCTTCGTGAAGCCTCTAGAGGCAAAGCAGCATCTGTCTGTAAACAGGCTGGAGACCAGACTGCCTGCTCTTCTGTGCTATTTATCTAGCCTAGAAGTAAACAGTAATCAAAGAAAATTCCCCAAGAGAGAGAAGAACTCCTGGGCTCTGGGCTGAGTCAGGAAGGAATTGGCTGCGCTGGGTATTTGTGTGTATTTCACAATTATAGTTGATTAGGAATTAAAACTTGGGAGAATGGCTAGCTCTCCAAAAGGTGGACTATCCTGTAAATGCCCAGGGTGGCTGGGTTGATAATCGAAAGATCGGAAGATGACTGAGGGGAGACACGAACATGCCCTGCAGATATACAGGGCTGTTGCTAAAGGATCAGAAATCGATTTTTCTCTTCAATAACTGAAGCTCATCACCTAATAAACCATCTTGTTAGTCTTTAAAGTGCTACGTAGTCCTGTCTTTTGTTTCAGCTAGACCAGACTAACACGGCTACATCTCTATCACTGCCTTCATTCTGTGCAGCATCTTTGTTTGAAAGAAGTTCAAAACACCTAGTAAGGGAAAGTCCCTATAAGCATATCCCCAGTATACATACATAGGTAAACTGAGGCAAGGGTGACTTGCTTTCACCAAAGTTACACAGCGACTGAGTGTCAGGATGAGGGGCATAACTGAGGATTTATGACTTCCCTTCTATAACCACAGTTTCTAAATGATGTGGAGAAAGGGATGAGCAGTGAGGTGGCAACATTTGCAGATACCGAACTGCTCAAGATAGTTAAGTCCAAAGCAGACTGTAAAGAGCTTCAAAAGGGTCTCACAAAACTAAGGGATTGGGCAACAACATGCCAAATGAATTTTAATAGTGATAAATGCAAAGTAATGCACTTTGGAAAAAATCATCCCAACTAGACACAGAAAGTGATGGGGGCTAATTTGGCTGCAACTACTCAAGAGAGAGATCTTGGAGTCATTGTAGACAGTTCTCTGGAAATATCTACTCAGGGTATGTCTAGACGACATGCCTCTGCTGGCAGAGGCATGTAAATTAGACTACCCGACATAGTCAGTGAAGCGGGTATTTAAATATCCCCCGCTTCATTAAAATAAAAATGGCCGCCGCACTTTGCCGGCTCAGATGATCGTTGGCACAACGCGGCAGTCAAGATGCGGATCGGTCGATAAGGAAAGCCTTTGCTGACCGATCCCTTATGCCTTGTGAAACAGAGGTATGTAGGCTAGACATACCCTCAGTGTGCAGCGACAGTCAAAAAGCAAATAAAATGTTAGGAATCTTTTAAAAAAAGGGATAGAGAATAAGACAGAGAACATCTTATTGCCTCTATATCAATCCATAGCACGCCCACAGCCTGAATACTGCGTACAGATGTGGTTGCCTCATCTTAAAAAAGATATAGTGGCCTTGGAAAAAGGTCAGAAAAGGGCAACAAAAATGATGAGGGGTTTGGAACGGGTCCCATATGAAGAGAGAATACAAAGACTTGGACTTTTCATCTTAGAAGAGGATACTAAGGGGATATAGAGGTCTAAAATGATAAAGGTAGGATACTTTGCATTGATCAGTATTAAAATGCATTTGCCATGTTGTTGACTAAGCCCCTAGTTTTGTGAGAGCCTTCTGAAGCTCTTCTCAGTCTGTGTTGCACTTAATTATCTTGAGCAACTTAGTGTCATTTGCAAATTTTCCACCTCATAGTTTACTCCATTTCCCAGATCATTCGTAAATATGGTGAATGGGATTGGTCCCAGTACAGAGCCCTGCAGGACACCACTAGTTACCTATCTCCATCTCTGACCGCTTGCTGCCCCTCTGTGGTCATTATACGTTATAACGGCCCCTGCAAGCAGATCCCTCCCTTTCTATTTTATGGAAAACAATCCCATTTGAAGCATGACCCATTGTCCTGGCACAACCAAAACTTGACCTTGCTTTACGTTGGGAGAAGAGGAAGCTGAATGCCAAATGGGGGAGTCCTAGCTCTTACTGTCAAACCTACAGACAGCTGGATGGACAGACAGACAGGCACGCATACCCTCTCAAATATGCAGGACTTCATTTCTTCCATCTACATGTGGCTCCTTTGCTCCTTCACCACTGCCCTCCTTTCTCTGCCTCTCCTCTCCTCTCTTTTCGGGTCCCAGGGGTTGTCTCGGGAGTTTATAAAAAAGGAAGCCTAGGCTGAGCTCTAAGAAGGGAAGCCTCATTAGAACTAAATCAGAGTTACCTGGAGTAAGAAAAGTGGATGGAGGCTTCTGTGCTCCGAGCCATGTGTCTGGTACTGGTGTCACTCAACGGTCCGTTTTTGCTAGTGCCAGTCTAGCCCCTAAGGTGTGCTCCTCTCTTCAAGGCTCAGAACATCCTTGTCACAGCCAGGACAGGGCTGTGAAATGCAGCTGTCTCACATCCACCCCGTAGCCTGTGTAACCAGCCGTCCTCAGTGTGGTTACTCCCCCCTCTCTCTACCTGCCCCCATCGCGTTAGTTACACACCGTAGCTGTGTTTTGTCTTAATGTGATTGATGAGCTCCTTGAGTTAGGGGCTGTTTCTCTTTCCATGTTTGCAAAGGACCCGGCACAAGGAGCCCTGAAATGGGGCAGGGCTTCTGGAGACTTCCACGGTACAAATAATGATCGTAAATAATCAACACAATAAACCAGCCAAACCAGGGCTTAAACCCCACCCCATCCCTTTCCGTCCAGGATGGATGAAGGTCAAAACAGGCATGCCAGCTGCAGATGCTGGTAACACATGTGGCCAAAATAATATCTGCCCTGTCCCTCACAGCTGTGTGGGGGCAGTGGTTAGAGTGAACAGCTGCCCTCTCGGTCAGGGCTCTGTGGCCCAAAGGGATGATTTGTGGCTGTGGGTTCCTCAGTAGCTCCACCCACCCGTGGCGTCTGCCTGCCTGGCCCCAGGGGACTGAATTCTGCCCTCTGGGGCCTGTAGCTGGCGATGTGCCTCCTCCCTTCCTGAGCCCTGCCCTGGTCAGCACAGGGCGAGCTCAGCCCGCCAGAGACACTCGTGGCTGGACAAGGTACCTGCGGGTGCAGCAGCTGTACGGTTGGGGGGCAGGACCCCAGGAGGTCTCTGTGCCTCTCTCACCCAGGTTCCTGTGGGGCTGGGTGCTCCCAGCCTTTTCTCCAGCAACAGCACTGGGCTCCAGGTACTGCCTTGGCTGGCATACCTCCAAGATGGCCAGGAGAGGCTGTCCACTTAAAGGAACCCACTGTTTGGTGCTGGGGTTCTGGCTCTCACAGTGAGCTTGGTGCAGAGAAAGCTGATGAGGTGACTCTTCTCTGCATCAGATCCTGGCCCATCACAGAGCTATTTAATCCTGTGTCTGTGCTCACTGAGACACTGGGAACAGGGCAGGACATAGCTCTTGGACATGTCAGGCCAGCATCTTGCTCTTTCACGTGTTTGTGTAACCACCACTGGCCAGATTTGAGCCTGGAACCTCTGGAGCTTAGTGTAGGAGCCTCTGCACTATGAAGCCAGCTGGTGCTCAGCTTAGGCTGCGGAGTTCAGTTGTTCTTACCTCTTGCTGTCAGTCTTCTAAGTGCCCCTTCATGAGACAGTAAGCCACACTAGGGCTGCGTCTAGACTGGCAAGATTTTGCGCAAAAGTGGCTGCTTTTGCGCAAAATCTTGCCGCCTGTCTACACTGGCCGCGAGTATTTGTGCAAGAACACTGACTTTGTACTGTACAAAATCAGTGCTTCTTGCGCAAATACAGTGATGCTCCCGCTTAGGGATAAGCCCTCTTGCGCGAGTATTCTTGCGCAAGAGGGCCAGTGTAGACAGCAAGTTAATTTCTTGCGCAAGAAAGCGTCTACACTTCCACGGATGCTTTTGCGCAAAAGCACTTTTTGTGCAAAAGCATCCATGCCAGTGTAGACTCTCTCTTGCACAAATACTTTTAATGGAAAAACGTTTCCATTAAAAGTATTTGCGCAAAATCATGCCAGTCTAGACGCAGCCTAGGAATTTGGGTTACATCTGACCACCTACAGCCAGGTGATCTACCCCGCCTCTCTCTCATGGGCCTGCCCCCTCCCTGCCTCTTGCCCCAGGGCCAACGTTGCTCTCTCCTCCCTTCCCCATCATTCACTGATCATCTCCCCCTCCCCGGCTCCTCATCTGGGCTGCCTCTGCTCTGGCAGACATGACAGGGAGCCAGCTGTGAGGGCAGCAAGGATGCAGCGCTGGGGCTGACAGGACAGACGGATTCCATCAGGGAAACTGGGAAGCCATAGAGAAATAATTCAGGGCAGTGTGACAGGTGGGTGAGGCTGTGACTCACACAGCTTGTGGGCCCCATAGCTCAGCCACAGAGTCCTGAGGGCAGAGACCTTTTTGTGCATTATTTACTCAGCTTTCTATTTCTGGTCTTGAGGGCTTTCATTTGTACTTTTAAACCATAAAGCATTCATCCTCCAGACATCTAACCTCACACAGAAGAATGACACATTCACCAAAAATGTATGCCCCCTTACTAAAGGGGCCTCTGACTTTCTCTGGGAGGATCCTGTGTGCTGCAATCTAGCCCTAGAGACTACAACTCCCATGAGTGCTTGGGAAAAAGGAAGAAGTGAGGCTTGTCTGAGCATGTTGGGACAGGTGGCTCTCCATTTTGGGAGAGAGGAGCCACGTTGCTATGTTGTAGTCTTATCCAGTCCAGGAGCTGTTGTGTTGTAGCTATAGCCTGGGACTGAGAGCCTGCGGGGCTTGGATACAGCAGGCTGCTTCAATAGCTGCTGATTGTCCTGGTGGGGAGAGACTCTGGCTGGGTCTGTTCACACAGGTGGGAACTGTAAGTAACTCACTGTGCTCTTTGGGGAAATGCTGACTGGGACAGACCTCAGAGATACAAACTAACTCTGGGTCCAAAGAGAAGCAGAGTGACCAGCCCAGGGAACCAGAGCTGCTGGCATTTGGTGGAGCCTGATCCAGTGGCAGAGGGAGCTGGCAGCTGGCTGCCTGTCTGGACTAACACACACAGAACCTGCCCAGGGTTGTCTCAACTCCGGGTACAGATCTTCAAGCCAGCAAGTGTCTGGGACTCTGACTCCAGAGGAGTGCACACTCTGGGGAGGGATAAATGGTGGCAGTGCAAATGCCAGTAGATACATTCCTATTATTTCTGTGTACTTTGTTAATTGTGTTCACTTTTAATTTGTTAAATTCTGTTTCTTTAAGTTGTGAAGTGAAGATGTGTTAATTCTAATGTAATCAATTAGATGTATATTATTTATAATTGTTGTCCTGGAGCTAAATCCAGATTACTGCTGGAAAAATATTATTCCGGGATGCTCCTAAGATGCACCATTAAGTGTGTACATGGCCAGTCAGGGGGAGGCACCAACACTGTATATTCTTTAGGAGCAAGGGACGGCAACAAGGGGGTGCATGGGGAATCCCCAACTAAACAACATCACCACTGGGGTACTCACTCAGAATCTCCTTTTATGTTAAAACCACCAGGTGCCCAGGCACACCTGTGAGTGTGACCTGCTTCTGAGTGACCCCAGGGAAGAAAAAGAGGGTTACACTAAAAAAACAACAAATAGTCTAGTAGCACTTGGTGGGGAAGGGATAATTCAGTGGTTTGAGCATGGACCTGCTAAACCAAGGGTTGTGAGCTCAATCTATGAAGAGGCCATTTGGGGCAAAAATCTGTGAGGGATGGTATTTGGTCCTGCTGTGAAGGCAGGGGACTAGACTCAATGACCCTCCCAGGTCCCTTTCAGGTCTAGGAGATAGGCAATCTCCATTCATTTCACTGTAAAGTAATCCAACACTGGCCATCTGAAGAAGTGGGCTGTGCTCATGATACCATCGGCATGTTTTGTTAGTCTATAAAGTGCTACCAGACCACTGATGTTTTTTAACATTTTTCTGTTACACGCTAACTCGGCCACTCCCTCTGAAGCTTTTGTACATTCGCCCAAGTAAGATCCACAGCTCCGGCAGATGAAGTACCTGTCTCCCTGTATCTATCCATCCCACCTGGGCATTGGCGGGGTATCAGAGTTAACATTATCCCTCCTTCGATCATTAACGAACTTAACTGGTTAACTATCCATAAATGCACAGGGCAGCCGATTCCTCTCTGATGCAGCCCAGAGCCTAAGAGAGCAAGAGTTCTCTCCCTTCAGGAAAGGCCCTTAATTATTGTTTTCTCGTCACGCTGGATAATTAGCATAGAAGCAAAGGCAGGTTTCTCTCCAGCCTGGTTAACTCTAAATGCTGTATTTCCCCTAGAGGCTGAGCGAGCCCCACCGGGACGGCAAAGAGCTCTTATTAAATGTGCACAGCCATAGAGAGGCTCTTGGCATGGGACGCTGCGGCAGAGGCTGGGCTGAGAGAGCTGTGGGACGCGGCTGCCTGAGAGATTCCCAGGGAAGACACGTCCTTCTCAGCACTCACAGGTACCAGCTTTAACTGAGGGGCTCCCCTGCTCTACAGAGCCAGGGCAGCGTGGGTGTGAGGGGGCAGAGAGTCGGTCTGGGGCCCTTTGGCTCTGCAGAGCCACTGAACATCACAGGGCCCTGTGCCTGCTAAAATATCCTGGAGCAAAATGTGCATCTTTGTGTGCCCCTCCCCCTCTTGCTGCTGCCCTCAGCCCAGAGGTGGCTGCATCTCTGTGCACAGAGACCCTCAGGCTGAGCCGTGGGGCAGACGTACGGTGCAAAACCAGTGCTCAGGCTGGGGCCAGCACTTTGCTCAGGCCCCACAGAGGGAAACTCCGCCGGCAGTGAGACCTGCTTAAGAGTGCAGGAGGCAGCGGAGTCTGACTGCCCAGACACCGTCTCCTCCTGCATCGCAGGGCACTGGCTGTTAAGGGGGTAGGGTATGCTCCCTGAGTTGTGTCTCTGGAAGCTATGGAGGGGCCAGAGCTCCACCCTGGAACGAGTCCACGGTGGGTTCTAACATGAGCCAGACGTCTCCTCTCCCAGCCTGACTGGAGACGGCAGGTGCCCTGTTTGGCCTGGAAATGTGAAACCCCAACTCAGCTTGCAGCAGACCCCCAGCGCGGGAAACTTCCATCCAAACACTGAAATTTTGTCAAACTTATGAGCCCCTGAAGGTGAGGTCTGTGTAGGGAAGGTGTCAGACAGACCTATGGGGCGGTAGCACAGCCAGCACCGGCTGCAGTGTCCAGTCCATCTGTCATCCCAGCCAACCAAGATCTTTGCTCCAGTGTCTCTGTGGCAAGGAGTTCCACAGGCCGAACAGGGATTTCCTTTGTCCATGCTGTAGGGTCAGACTGTCTGTGGGGTTGGATGCTCCCTTGGCCCTGTGCTCTGGGCACAGTGAGTATCTGCCTGCTCTGGTTTCTTTATCTCGAGCTCCGTAGGGTATGAGGTCAGAAGGAGACATCACATTGTCCGTTCTTATCTCATGTCTCACACTGTTAGATCCACCCCAGGCAGATTCCGTGGGGTGGGGAGCAGGCAGATCGTGGGCACAGTGTGGGCACAAAGAACTGTAAGTACTTTCAGAGGGGGAGCCCTGTTATTCTGTAATTTCAAAACCGAGTAGCCCCGTGGCACCTTAGAGACTCACAAAAATGTATATAGCTGTCGTGGGCACAACCCGCTTCCTCAGATGAGCCTGAGTGGCTGGTTTGAAGTACGTTGGATTGCTTTAAAAAAAACCCCGTACTTCAGGTTACTACCCCGCCCGTACGACTGCGGAGTCTGCGATCAGAATGCAGGGCCAATGGCCAGCGTGTGGGGAGCTGGCCAAACCCACCTGTATCCAAACTGTGGCTGAACAGGGAGAGGCAAAATACATTGTTTAGAAAGTGGACATTAAATCCTACAATGCAAAATAGAGAGCACTGTTAACTCTGGGGAATCAAGCCGAAAAATATAATTTAGGGCAAAAAGAATTTGACAAACAACCAGCAAAAATGGAAGGACTCCAAATTGCAAATGGCTCAAGAATCCATCTACAAATCTCCCTCCACATCACTGGGTCTTGGTCTCTGTGCTGGAGCTTTTAACCCATTCTGAGCAGAGAGACCTGAGCGGGCCACTATCACTCCAGGGGCGTCCTTTCCTGCCTTTTTACCCAGGGCTGTAACAGCCTCGATGCTCCATCTGTGCTACCACTCACACTCACAACGGGGTTGCTTGGCACATACAGTTCCTGATAGCTCGAAACCTTCTTAAAGTCCTCCTTTGCTTCCCAACAGGTAACACCGGCCGTTCTGTTTAGCCCGTTGCATTCATGCCAGGGCTTTATGGCCTATACCATGTTACGTGGCTCTATGATTTAGCATGAACATCAATACGTTAGCCCGGCAATTCCCTTTTGGAACCACGGTTAACGTTAGTTATTGTATTCCATTCTGAGTTTGGGATCAATTGACTGTTTCATATGATTTATTTTAGGACTTTTTGTGGTTGTTTTATTTGGCAAACCAAGAAAAGCCTAATGAGAATTAACGGAATTATCAATGTGGTTAATACAAGAAGAAGAAGTTGTGCTACCTTGAGAAGAGCTTTGACACGGGGAGGCCATTTTTAAAAAGCAATACACCAATGAAAAATAAATACTGTCATCGGCAATGGCCATTTTGACCTTACATTTAATGGAATCATAGAATCATAGAATACTAGGACTGGAAGGGACCTCGAGAGGTC
>CM057845.1:313735156-313746828 GCA_030068395.1 Apalone spinifera
TCAAGAGAAATTCTCTCAGCCTGTCTTGGGAACTGACTTTCTATCTCCTATATCCTTTAAGGAGACTTGGTGACCACTCCTTTGGCATCTGAATAATTGCTTTGCTTTGACCACTGCTGTGAATGAGCAGGTGTTTCCATGGAGCTGCTATCAATGATGCAAAGGTGTTTTTCCCCCTTGGAGGTGTGTTCCAGTTGGAATGATTTCTCCTGGTACATGTCTTGACAAAGATTTAGATTTTTTGCACTCTCAGATTTTGAGCAATTGGGTGAATGGGGAGCTCCCTATAACATGGGTCTTCTAGCTTCGTTTTCCTTACATTTATGAAGACTGGTGTATCACTAGTATCCATACTCACGTTTCCTGCTGTTTTAGTTTTCCCACTCTACCACCTGTTGGAATTATTGATGAGTGGTAACCATCTCATAGGAGATTGCCATTAGCAGGGTCGGTTGGTCATAATTCATTTCTCGAAATAATGAAAATGTCATTTTTTTCAGTGTGTGAAGAGCAACCAACCTGTGCCATCCATGAGAACAGCCTCCAGTAGTGTGTGTTGTGTCTCATATTATCCTTGTCTCTCCATCCAGCCACATGTACTGTGACCGTCACCCTAGAGCCTGGGCACACAGGAAGTCAGAGGAACTTACAGTACGTGCAGGAGACACCATTGACCCTCAGAGTTACAAAACGACTTCTCTACTCCATGTTGGAATCTAACTCAACTGACTTCACCAACCCCTCCATCTTCATCCTGCTGGGCATACCTGGCCTGGAGGTGGCCCATGTCTGGATCTCTATCCCCTTCTGCACCATGTACACCATAGCTGTTTTGGGGAACTTCACCATCCTGTTCATTGTCCGGAAGGAGCCAAGTCTTCATGTGCCCATGTATTATTTCCTCTGCATGCTGGCCATCAGCGATCTGGTCCTGTCCACATCCATCCTACCCAAAACTCTGAGCATCTTCTGGTTCAATTCCAGGGAGATAAACTTCAGTGCTTGCCTCACCCAGATGTACTTCATTCACTGCTTCTTATCAGTCGAGTCTGGCATTTTTGTGGCCATGGCTGTGGATCGCTATGTGGCCATCTGTGACCCCCTGAGACATTCTACCATCCTGACAAACCCTGTGGTAGCCAAGATCAGCCTGGCCGTGGTGCTGCGTGGCTGCATGCTTGTGTTACCCACTCCCTTCCTGGCAAGGCAATGGCCATATTGCAGAACAAACATCATCTCCCACACACACTGTGAGTACATGGCCGTGGTGAAATTGGCCTGTGGTGACCTCCGTGTCAGTAGTTACTACGGCCTCTTTGTGGTATTCTTAGTGACTGGTCTGGATGTGTTTTTTATCACCACATCCTATACTCAGATCCTCAGGGCCATCTTCAGCCTCCCCACCAAGGATGCCCGGCTCAAGACCTTTGGGACCTGCGGCTCACATCTCTGTGTCATTTTAGCCTTTTACATTCCTGCTGTCTTCTCCTTCCTAACACAACGTTTTGGCCAGAATGTGTCCCCGCATTTCAACATTCTCTTTGCCAACGTGTATCTCCTGGTGCCCCCCATGCTGAACCCCGTCATCTACGGAGTGAGGACCAGGCAGATCTGGGACAGCTTGCTCCAACTTTTTAGTTGTAAAGGGACCTAGAATTTTCTCCTGATGCTCTGGCTGGTGAAATTAGTCTGGACCCTATTCCCTGAGTCACTCCCTAGATACTCAAGGGAGATGAAATGCGTTGTATTCTGTACTGTGCGATTTCATCATGTCAAACTGTAGAATGGGTCTGGGTACAACTCACTAACTCTTATGGTTGTCACATCTCTAAGTGATGGTAGCAGGATATTTGAGCCTCCACCTATTGCCTCGACAGTACCATCAAGGCCTGGCCCCAGTGTGCCTCTTCCCCCGAACCCTTCTTGTTCACGCTTCTCCTCACACTCATCACTCACTGGATCATGGTCACTTCCTCCATACCTTGATGCAGAAGTGCCCTTCCAGATTTGGGGGAGGTGGGGAGGACAGAGGTTGCAAATGTAACTGTGATTCCAGCATCTTTGTGGGCACCTGAAAACGCTATCAGATAACAGAGCAATGAGCTGACTGGAGCTGTGTATCTAATTCCTATATAAAAGAAACAAAATTAAAGCACTAGCAATTAATCTACTAAGCTTGAACAGGACCACATGCTGTCTCGTTGCAAGTCACAGAAGTACATTAGTTAGTTTTAAAATTGTAATGTATATTCTTACTTTATTACTCACTCTGCCTCCTGGGGTCTCCCACAGCTCTGAGAGGGCAGTGGCTGTAGTGGGCTGCAGAGGGGGCAGCTACCTCTGGTACCATAGCGGGTAGGACCAATGGTCTGTCCAGCCCAGTATCCTCTCTTCCAACAGTGCCTAAAACCAGGTGCTTCACAGGGAGTGAACAGAACCGGGAAAGTCTCAGGGATCCATCCCCTGTCGTCCAGTCCCAGCTTCTGGCAACCAGAGGAAGGGACACCCAGAACATGGTTTGGGTCTCTGATCTTGGAGAGCAGCCATTAATTAACCTAGCCTCTGTGTTGGAGTTTGTAATGGAATCATGTTAGACCCTTGGCCTTCACAGCATCCCCTGACAAAGTGGCCCATAGGTCGACTATGAACAAATACTTCCTTTTGTTTGTTTCCCTTCTGCTGCCTATCCATTTCCTAGTTCTTATGTTTTGTGAAGGAGTCAATAATATTTCCTGATTTAATTTTTCCACACCAGCCGTTGTGACACTGTACTCTCATATTGTCAAGATTGTCAAGATGTTATGCAAAAGTGCATCTGCTTTATGTGCAAAATGTGGCATGTTGCTTCTTACTGTAAATCTTGTAGTCCTCTGAATGTGTGTATTCTATTTGTGGGCCTGTATCATTCTTCTATGTCAAGTCAGAAATATGAAGTGTAAACCTGCTTATTAAACTAGGTCTTCTGCGAGAGCCAGTAGTAGTACTTAAAGGACTTAATGGCCTGGTGCTGAAGGCAGTGATCAATGAATGGGTTGGATTTTCCTGTCAGCCTAAGCTTTCATTGGTCTCATAAGGGCATGTGACCATGCCACCTGGTGCTGGAATCCATCTTGAATGTGGTATTTCCCCATGAGGATGGGGGGATAGAGTAAAGCCTTCCCGACCTGGAAGCAATCAATGAGTGTCTTCAACTGGCTTTTGAAATTGCCTGCATAGCCTAAGAGGACACACAAGAACACCTGGAAAAAAAAAACCCCTATAATGGAAGGGGAGAAGGAGAACTGATGGGACCAGGTCAGAAAAGATCTGCCCTGCCTGGTGAGGAACTGGCTGGTGAAGAGCCTGAAATATGAAGTAGGGTGCGAAATATTATTTGTAAAAACTTCTAGAGAATTAGGCTGAGCTGATGTGTTTTCTTCATTTTAGCTTAGTAACTTGCTTGGTCACCACTCGCAATCACTTAAATCCTAGTGTTCATAATTAATAAAACCAGTCTTGTTTATTATCAAGCCCATTGGAAATAATTGTTACCATTGATAAAGAGAGCGAACTCCATACGTTTTCCCTGTGGACACTTCCATACAGAGCAAGATGGATTTATTGGGGTTGGTCCCTATAAATAGGCTGTGCGCCTGGGTGCTCACAATTCCCTGTAATTTAGCTCTCCCAGGGTGTGTCTAGACTACAGGGTTTTTTTGGAAAAACTTCCCCTGTGTCTAGACTGCCTCCAAAATTAAATCCAAAGAACGCAGCGGTTTTTTCAACCTTGGTAAACCTCATTTTACGAGGACTAATGCCTTTTTTCTAAAGTGCTCTTTCGAAAAAAGGCATTATTGAATGCAAACAGGGCTTTTTCAAAAGAGAGCATCCAGACTGCCTGGGTGCTCTCTCTGGAAAAAGCGGCTCGCTTTTTCGAAAGAAGTGGTTGCAGTCCAGACGCTCTCTTTCAAAAGAGGCTTGCAGTCTAGACATAGCACCAGAGCTAAGCTGTTCTCAGTGCCTATGTTGATCTGCTGGGGGGCTGTCACCCCAACTCTGGGCCTTATTGGTGGAGCCCAGAGCTTGTGGTTCAGCAGGACAGGGCAGTGGGGAGCCCAAGAAGGCAGGTAGGTGAACTCAGAGGCATGATCAAAACATCGGCTGACAGTCTCTAGGGGACCTCAGAGATCCAACCCATCACAGTCATGATTTAGCACCTTCTTTTATACGCCCCCTTAGTCATCTCTTTTCCAACCTGTACAATCCCATTATTTTGAATCTCTCTTTGTGCGACGTGTGTTCTATGCGCCTCATCATTTCTGTGGCCCTTCCCTGTAGCTTTTCCAAATCTAGGATCGGTTTTTTTAAGATCATGTTACCAAATCTGGGCACAGGATTCAAAATGCAGGTTATTTCTTATTTTCTCTTCCCTAATGATTCCCCACATTCTGTTTCCTGTCCGTGAGAAAACTGTCCCATTAGCAGGTTGCAGCTACACACGGGAGAACCCCACTGCAGGGAGCATATGGAGACTTGTTCCAGGGAGGAACCCGGACTGGGATGTTGGAATCTTAGAACCACTAAGGAGGTGGCTGATGGTTCCATCGACTTGGGAGCTGGGGAAACACGACTTCTGTCAGGGAGACAGGTGTAGCTCCTGTCAGGGACACACACGTCCAGGCTGTTGGCTGTAATCCCTTCGTGGCTGAGCAGGGGAAAGATCCTGCCCTGCAGAGCAGATGGGAGCCCTGAGCAGGAAAATGGGGACAATAATGGCGGGAGCACAGGACTGTCTCCTCATGGAACACATGAAGAATGGTGCCCAAGGTGCAGCGGTTGATTCCACCTCTAAGCAACCAGCCAACCAACCTGTGGCTGGGGTGTTAAGAGCAAGCTGTGTAAGTGACTCCCACAGGGTGATCTCTCCTGGGTAGAGAGATGGATGACGGAGGCCACCCCGATCCACAACCCAGTTCTTCAGGACTTTGTTCCTGACCTGCTTGTGGATTCTAATGCTGTCTCTTTGAGGCAGGATGGAAACCGTATGGAAAAGTGGGAACCCAGTGAAAATGTGGATGGTTCCCTTGAGAAAGGAGAGGAAGGAAGAATGTCCCAGGCTGGTTAGACACAGAAAGCAGTTGTAAAAGAGCTTCTCAGAACAGACGCATCTCTTAGCTCCAAGGCACAGATCACAGCCCTCCAGGAAAGCAGGTGGTGAACGTCCCAGTGATGGGAGTTGACATCAGAGGGAAACCCTCAGTGTGAGAGGAGGTGATTTTTTGTTAAAATATCATGTACCCCAAAAGATTAAAGCTGGAAACAGAGAATGCCCAATGGCAGGTCTGGGAAGGGCGTACTATAAAATCATGACAGGTATGGAGAAAGTGAATAAGGAAAAGTTATTTATTTGTTACCGTGACATAAGAACCAGGGTCACCAAATGAAATTAATAGGTAGCAGGTTTAAAACAAACAAAAGGAAGCATTTCATCATGCAGTGCATACTGAACCTGTGGAACTCCTTGCCAGAGGATGTTGTAAAAGCCAGGACTTTAAGGGTGCATCTACACTGCGGTGCTACCTTGAAATAAGCTACGCAGTTTTAGCTACGCAAATTGCATAGCTTATTTTGAGCTTATTTTGAGGTAGTCTATGTCAAAATTTGGCACTGTCTACACAAAATTTGGTGCTGTCTTAATCGTCATGGAACGAGGTTTACCTGGACGTCGGAGTACCATGCCCGTTATTTCGCTTGCATTTTGAAATAATGGGCGAGCTCTAAAGACATGTAAAACACTATTTCAGGATACTGGGCATATCTCGAAATAGCGCTGCAGTCTAGATGTACCCTAACAGAGTTAAAAAAAAGAAGTAGATAGATTCATGGAGGGTATGTCCATCAATACTTATTAGGCAGGATGGGTAGGAATGGTGTCCCTAGCCTCTGTGTGTCAGGGGTTGGAAATGGACGACAGGAGAGGGATCAATTGATGATTCCCTGTTGTGTTCCCTCCCTCTGGGGCACCTGGCATTGGCCACTGTCGGCAGACAGGGTACTGGGCTGGATGGACCTTCGGTCTGATCCAATATGGCCATTCTTATGGGACGTTTCAGACTCCTTGTGCCTTTGGCAACAGTGCACAAAGAAATGGAGAATTTGGAAGCTGTATTATTGCTGGGGGTAATGGACAATATCCCTATCAATGTGCTGTTTGGCAAGGATTTGCTCTGTGTACCTCAGGCTTGGAAGGGGTCTCTGCGTGCCCAAAATGAGCATTGTGCAGGGACCCCAGAAGGAAACTGTAAAATCCCTCCGGGGCACCTAGCGCTGGCCACTGTCGGCAGACAGGATAGTGGGCTAGATAGACCTTCGGTCTGACCCAGTACGGCTGTTCTTATGTTCTTATGTTCTAACTTCTGAGGGAAGGTGAGAAAGTCTTCTTGTCTCCTCTGCAGAAGTGTTTCCAGGTGCAGACGTGGTGGAGAGATGCTCCTGGCCTGTGGCTAAAGGCAGCATCCTGAAAGAGGAAGGAGAGCTTGTGGCTTTTCAGTGAGAAGCTTGTTCCACTTCTTGGTGGGAAAGAGAAACCCCAGCCTGTGTATGCAAGACTGGTGACCTGTTTGTGACATCAGGGTGAGACGGTCAACCGTTCTGCCCAGAATGATAAGAAGTCTCAGAGGGGTCGCCGTGTTAATGTGTAATCTTACAATCAAGGAATAGTCTGTGGCACCTTAGAGACTAACAAAAAAGAGAATGATGAACTTTCGTGTGTCTGATGAAGTGGGTCTTACCCATGAAGCTCATGCCACGATGTATTTTTGTCAGTCTCAGAGGGTACGTCTACTCCTGAAATAGCTCTCGGCGCTGTGTAGACAATAAGTCTGTTATTTCGAAATACATTCGAAATTATGGGCATCTTATTCCGGCTTCCTGTAAGCATCGTTGCCCGAGGAATAAGTAAGAGTTCGGCATAGCACTTCACTTAGAAACGTAACAGGACGTCAAAGGGAGCACAATCTCCATTTGGCTTCTCTTACTCCTCATGGAAGCAGGACAACCGGCATTGACCAGAGCGCACCCCTCTCAGTTCAAATTAGCATCTTTGCTACCCCCGCTAATTCAATCCCTGGAAGCTCGACAGTGGCAGCTTCAATTTTCTATGTAGTGTAGATGAACCCGAAGGCGCTACAAGACTACTCAGTGTTTTTACAGGATGATGAGAGTTACTGATGAGAACTACTGATCTCTGATCCCTTCGTGAGAGCCCCGTGTGCCTGCAGAAAGTGCTCATGTCTGCTCTCAGGCGTCTTTCTCTGGAGCTGTTTTCTTATTAATCAACTATCATTGTTAGATACATACAAATGCACCGAGCAGCCAATTCCTCCCTGACTCATCCCAAAGCCCAAGAGTTCTCCTCTCCCTCTGGGAAGGAGCCTTAATTACTATTTACTCCTAACACTGTATGGAAACACAGACAACTTGTGCGGAGACTGTTTACATTCAGATGCTTCCTTGTCTACTAGAGGCTGAGCCGACCCTACTGGGAGAGCCCAGAGCTGTGTTATAACCAGTGCACAGCCCAGTGTCAGCTCTCAGCGTGGGATGCTGCTGCCGATGCTGGGCTGAGAGAAATGCGGGACGTGGCTGCCTGAGGAGGATTCCCACGGAAGATGCTTCAGTCACCAAATTCACAGGTACCATCTCTTGCTGCTTGAGAAACCCAGCGCAGTGTGGGAATGGTGGGAGAGAGAATCGGTCCGTGGCCCTTTCCCGTCTGCACAGCCATTAAACGCCAACGGGGATGAGTTTGCTCTCGTATCATTGGCCATAATGTCTCTTTATTCCATGATCCCCCAGCAGATGGCCTCTGACTCTGAGGTGGCCGCATTTCGGTGGCCCAGTGGGTCATTCAAAACGAAAGGGCTGGGAGGTGTCCAGTAGAAGGCCAAACACTGAGGAAATGGCCTGTCATTTGTTCAGGCCCCACTGAGGCAAAACTGCCTGGAATGAAAAGCGAAGAGGCGAGGAGCCGGCTGTGTGTCAATGCAGAGATTGTCACCTCCTCCTCCGGCAAATAGCAGGACTCCGGCTGTTACCGGGAGCGGATGGGCCATGACCTCACTTTTATCTGCTGGGAAATATGGCGGAGCGTGGCCTTTGAACTCAAGTCATTTTAAGAATTGGTCAGTACGGGCAAGACATCTCTGCAAGCTTCATTCCGGAGGTCAGCTGAACTGCTAGGCCCGAGACTTTCCAAAAACAACTCAGCTGGAAGCAGACACTCAGCATGGGAAAATTCATTGTAAATGGTTGCAATTCAGCAAACTTAGAGGCAGATAAAAATGTCGTCTTTTAATTGAAGGTGCCCAACAGCCCTATCTAGTTCCACCAGCACCACATACCATGGAAAATCCATGTGGGAATTCCCTTCAGCCCAGCTCTTCACCCCAATGAAGTCTGTGGAGACCCAGGCCTGGTATGTATTATGCAAACGATTTTCTTTTCTCAATGTTCTCTGATCAGACTGTCAGTGTTATTGGATGCTTTTTTTTGAGGGGGGGAGGCAGGTGTTTAAACTAGGAACTGGCGGAAGCAACTCTCTGTGCTTTAATCAGTGTTTTCTCAGTTTCTCTACAACATCCAGCAACCAAATATGCTTGAGCAAGTAGATCTCTTTGTTGTGTTAATACAATCACCTTTTTAAAGACGATGATCTGATTCACGTGCCCTGGAAGGTAACAGACGATCTGTGTGCGCATGCCTAAGACTGGGAGGTGAGCTATCAGAGATTAGGATTTTGTCAAGATCTCTTCTGGCAAAAGAACTTGGGCTACCCTTTGGAAGAAGTTCCCAAGTGACCCTTCTGGGATTTAAAAGGGTATTTTTCACTTGATTGGTGGCAACTTACCACCGAAGTTCAGGGAATCTGTGACCTTGGTTTTTTTTTAAACAGAAGCCTGTAGAGACAGGGTATTTTTTAAGTCTCCTGCACTTGGAGTGCGAGAGTGGGGAACAGCCTTGACCAGCCAATATTACGAATGAGCAGCTCTCTGCTATCAGTGACATTCAGGCTGTTTCCCTGTTCCCCCGGGTAGCTGTCTTTGCAAAGGTGTTTTTCAACTCTCCGATTCAGAGCAAACAGGTGCATGTACTGTCTAGCCTGGATTACATGGCATTCAGGGACAAGCAGGGATAACCAATAACCACATTCATGTTTCCTGTTGGAACCTATTAAGGTTTCCCACACCATGATATGAAGGAATTGCTGGCACATAGAGAACCATCACATATGAAATTGGCATTTGCAGGGTCCGTGGTTCATAACTCTTTTCTCTAAATAATAAAAATGACATTTCTTTTCTGTATGTGAAGAGCAACCAATCTCTTACACTCCCAAGAACAGCCTCCAGTTGTGCATGTCGTGTCTCATACAAATGTTCTCTTTCCATCCAGGGGTTTATAACTTGGCCATCATCGTACACATCAGGGGAAGGTACATGCACGAGAAATTGTTCTGTGTCAGGACTGGACACCTTTTCTTCCACACTATGTCAGGTTCCAACACAACTGACTTCACCAACCCCTCCATCTTCATCCTGCTGGGCATTCCTGGCTTAGAGATGGCCCATGTCTGGATCTCCATCCCTTTCTCTGCCATGTTCATCATAGCCGTCTTGGGGAACTTCACCATCCTGTTCATTGTGAAGAAGGAGCCGAGCCTCCACGAGCCCATGTACTATTTCCTCTGCATGCTGGCCACCACCGACCTGGTCCTGACCACCTCCACTCTGCCTAAAATCCTGAGCATCTTCTGGTTCAATTCCAGGGAGATTGATTTCAGTGCCTGCCTCACCCAGCTGTACTTCATTCAGTGCTTCTCAGTGATGGAGTCTGGGATTTTAGTGGCCATGGCTTTTGATCGCTACGTGGCCATCTGCCATCCCCTGAGACATTCCACCATCCTGACAAACCCCGTGGTGAGCAAGATCAGCCTGGCTGTGGTGCTTCGCGGCAGCCTGCTCGTAATGCCCTATCCCTTCCTGGCGAGGCGCTGGCCATATTGCAGAACAAACATCATCCCCCACACATTCTGTGAGCACATCGCCGTGGTGAAGCTGGCCTGTGCCGACATCCGCGTCAGTAGTTACTACGGCCTTTCTGTGGCATTCTTGGTGATTGGTGTGGATGTGTTCCTCATCACCCTGTCCTATATTCAGATCCTCAGGGCCATCTTCGGCCTCCCCACCAAGGACGCCCGGCTCAAAACTTTTGAGACCTGCAGCTCCCACCTGTGTGTCATCTTAACCTTTTACATCCCACGTCTCTTCTCCTTCCTCACACAGCGTTTTGGCCAGAACGAGCTCCTGCATTTCCACATTCTCTTTGCCAACGTGTATCTCCTGGTGCCCCCCATGTTGAACCCCATCATCTACGGGGTGAGGACCAGGCAGATCCAGGACAGGCTGCTCCGTCTCTTTACTCATCAAGGAACCTGAAGTTTTTTGTCCTGGTGCTCTGGCTCTGAGATTGAGCTCCAATTTTAAGGCTGTCACCTTTCTCATTGCTGTTAGTGGGATCCCTCCAAAGCCTCCTGCTTTGCTCACTTCTTCTACCAAGTCCCTCCCCCGGTGCTCATTCCAATTCTCCCTTCTTCCTCTCGCTTGCTGCACTGTTTCCACTCCCTTTCTCGCTGAGCTTTAGAGGTACCATATCTGGATTTAGGGTTAGATGGGATAATGACTGAGAATATACAACTTCCCATTATTGATAACGGACATACCGATTAATATTAGCAGAAGTGAAACACTGTACTCAGAGTTACATCATAAGTGGTGAAATCCAGTTTCATGCACACATTCAGGCTGTCTTCTGTCAATCTTATGGTGGGGGCTGGGGGTAGGGGGTGCAGAAGTTTGGATTGGGCTGTATGAGGGGCTCAGGGCAGGTGAGATTGGATGTATTACAGACTCAGGGCACAGGTTTAGGGTGTGAGGGTGGTGGAGGAGTATTATGGCAGGGGACTGAGGATGTGGGGAAAGAAGGGCTCATGGCAGGGGACTCAAGTGTATGATGGGCTCAGGGCTGGAGTGTGTGTGTGGGGGATGCAGGAGTGTTATGACGCTGCAGCCCGATAGGGGGTTGGACCCCAATTGCAGGCCTTGTTGGCCAGGCTTCATTTTTAAATAAAGTGAAATATTATGTCCAACACAAGATGTTTCAACATTGTCTTTATGGCAGGGGTGAGAAATGATTTTTGCATTGGGGGCCACTGCCTCATAGAAAAAATCAGATGGGGACCACACAAGTGAGAAGCAAAAAACCAGAAACCTCTGGCCTTCACTGATGTGGTCCCCAACGGAGACACCTCACGCCCCTGGTACTCCAGCCTCACATGGGGGTGGGGGAGGGGAGGGGAGGGCAGGGAGGATGCAGGTTCAAGGTTTCAGGCCGGGTTAACTCTTTTGGAGTTCCATGGTTAGTGGATTTTGTGCCCCTCTGGCTCTGGGATGGGGACAAAAATGAGGGGTTCAGTGTGTGGGACAGAGCTCCCAGTGAGTGAGATATGGGTGGAGTGCAGAATCTGTGTGGGAGGTGGGGTGCAGGAGCAAACTAGGAGTAGGTGCCTGGCGAGGTGGGATGGGGCTGGAGCAGGGATGGGTCCATGTTCCCGGAAAGGGCAGAGCTGAAGTCAA
>CM057845.1:313822113-313835442 GCA_030068395.1 Apalone spinifera
AGAACTGGACACAATACTCCAACTGAGGCCTAACCAGCGCAGAGTAGAGTAGAAAAATGACTTCTCATGTCTTGCTCAAAACACTCCTGTTAATGCATCCCAGAATCATGTTTTATTTTTTTGCAACAGCATCACACTGCTGACTCATATTCAGCTTGTGGTCCACTATAACCCCTAGATCCCTTTCTGCCGTACTCCTTCCTAGACAGCCACTTCCCAACTGTATGTGTGAATGGCTATTTTTAAATGAGAGCCCAGATAGTAGGTGAAAATGTGCTCCAACAGGTTTTTGTGTATTACCGTTTCTTATGTCTGGCTTGTGTCCATTTAACCTTTGTCGTAGAGACTGTCCAATGTGACCAATATCCATGACAGAGGGTCATTGATGGCATATATCACATTAGAGGATGTGCAGTTGTATGAGTTTTATAAGTGAGTTTTGCCCATGAAAGCTCAGGAGATTATGTATGTATATATTTTTGTTAGTCTCTAAGGGTACTTCTAGACTACAGGCTTTTGTCGACAGAGGCTTTCTGTCAACAAAGCGTCTGTTGACAAAGCGCATCTAGACTACATCCAGTTCTGTTGACAAAGCAAGCCGCTTTCTTGACATGACAGTGTAGACGCAAAGGACAGTGTAGATGCAATAACGCCTTCTGTCAACAGAACTCTGTCGACAAAAGACGTTATTCCTCATAGAATGAGGTTTACATTATGTCGACAGAACTCGGTGGTAGTATAGATGCAGGTAATGTTTTGTTGACAAAAGTCCACTTTTGTTGACAAAACCCTGTAGTCTAGACACACCCTAAGGCGCTACTAAATTTGTGATTGTTTTGTAAGATTGTAAATGAATGCTATTTAACCCTCTTCTTCACCTCTAATGGACTGGAAAGTATTCCATTACTGCTTATGATAGGAGTGCTTCACGTGGTTTCTTTCCACATAAATAATAAAACTATTTCTTGAACACACCTAGATGTTTTGAATCATTAATGTGTTTCCTTTCCCTATTGAGAAATTCTCTTAATTGTTTCTAGAATTACTTTTGTTCTTAATATATTTAATACCCGTCTTTTTGTGATCCTTAGAGTTGACAAACATGGATTTTTCAATGATATCTTTAGGGTACCTCATCAGTTCTCATAATTTCCAATTTGTATTGCTTGCTCTCTATCTTTTATTTTTTCCCCATTCGTTATGTATTGCTTTCCTCCCAGAACTGCTGCCTACACTTTGACACCTAATTGTGTTTTTAGCCAAAGCTGTCCACTTTCTTGACAGTGGAATGGTGTTTTTTTAACTATGAAATAATATCTTTGAGAATTCTCAATTTTCATTCACATTTCTCTGTCTAAAGTTTTCCTCTCAGCCATTATTGCCGATTATTTCCTCAGCTAAGGGCGATTTAGCCTTTTGAAGCATTGGGTGTCTTAAGATATTTCCGGTTAGGAACTCTTCTCTTTTTGGTCATTTCAATGTAATCTATTCTCCTCTATCGTATACAGTGGAGTCCGGATTAACCGACACCCGGTAATCCGACACTCCGCTTTATCCGACTCTGCAGCTCCCGGGGATAAAATCCCCGGGAGCTGCAGGGTCGGTGCCCCATCACTCTCTAGGAGAAACTGCTGCTGCCGATGCTGCCGGAATACTTCCAGGCAGGAGCGGCAGCAGCAGCAGCTTCTCCTAGAGAGCAAGGGAACAACTGATTAGCTGTTCTGTTGCTCTCTACAGTAGAGTCTGTATCGTCCGACATATTCGATAATCTGACCATGTGTCGGTCCCGTTTAGGTCGGATGATAGGGACTCTACTGTACTCACTTATTTGTCTCTTCTGTAAACTAAACAGTCACAGACTTTTCATTCTGTCCACATGTGGCAGCCTCCTGGAATCTCATAGCCTGTCTCAGAGATCCCTTTTCTAGCTGCTCCACTTGGGGGAGGGATGGCTCAGTGGTTTGAGCATTGGCCTGCTAAACCTGGGGTTGTGAGTTCAATCCTTGTGGAGGCCGTTTAGGGATGTGGGGCAAAAAAAATTTGTAAAGGATGGTACTTGGTCCTCCTGTGAAGGCAGGGGACTGGACTCAATGACCTTTCAAGGTCCCTTCCAGTTCTTGGAAATAGGCAATCTCCATTATATTAAAAAAAAAATTCATTATAGAGTCTAAGTGAGCAAAACAGAGCACATGCCCAGAGCACGTTATTCTCCATCCCATATCTTGGGTATCTGAACAATTGTGGGCAACTGGGTGAATGGGGAACTTCCTACAGCATGGACTCTCTAGCCCGGGTTTCATTTCATTGAGGAACATCAAGGGATAACCAGTATTCACATCCATGTTTCTTCTTGGTGCCCATTAAGCATTCCCGTGCTAGGATATGTGGGAATCGCCAACACATGGACACTATCAAATATGGAATTGGCACCCGCAGGGCCTGTTGTTCATCATTCTTTTCTCTGACTAATGAAAATGCCATTTCTCAGTGTGTGAAGAGCAACCAATCTCCTTCACATGTGACAACAGCCTCCAGCTGTTCATTTAGTGTCTCATATTCACATTGTTTTTCCATTCAGGCATTTCTACTGCAACCATCTCCCTAGAGCCGGGCACATGAAGGAAGTCAGGGGAATGCACAATATACGCAGGAGAGAGTGTTATACTTCAGAGTTGGACGCCTCCGCTGCTCCATGTCAGACGCCAACATATCCAGTTTTACCAAGCCCTCCACCTTCATCCTGCTGGGCATTCCTGGCCTAGAGGCAGCCCATGTCTGGATCTCCATCCCCTTCTGTACCATGTACGTCATGGCCCTCTTGGGGAACTTCACCATCCTCTTCATCGTGAAGACAGAGCCGAGCCTTCATGAGCCCATGTACTATTTTCTCTGCATGCTGGCCGTCACTGACCTGGTCCTGTCCACATCCATCCTGCCGAAAACACTGAGCATCTTCTGGTTCAGTTCTAGGGAGATCGATTTCAGTGCCTGTCTCACCCAGCTATTCTTCATTCATACTTTCTTAGCGGTGGAGTCTGGGATTTTCGTGGCCATGGCTTTGGATCGCTACGTGGCCATCTGTGATCCCCTGCGACATTCCACCATTCTCACCAACCGAGTGGTCACCAAAATCGGCCTGGCCGTGTTGCTGCGCAGCAGCTTCCTCGTATTTCCCTATCCCTTCGTGGCAAGGCAGTGGCCATATTGCAGAACTAACATCATCGCCCATACCTACTGCGAGCACATCGCCGTGGTCAAGCTGGCCTGCGCCGACATCCGTGTCAGTAGTTACTATGGCCTCTTTGTGACATTCTCTGTGATCAGTCTGGATGTGTTTTTTATCTCTGTGTCCTATACTCAGATCCTCAGGACCATCTTCAGTCTGCCCACAAAGGACACCCGGCTCAAGACCTTTGGGACCTGCAGCTCCCACTTTTGTGTCATCTTAGCCTTTTACATCCCAGGCCTCTTCTCTTTCTTCACTCAGCGGTTTGGCCAGAACGTGCCCATACATTTCCACATTCTCTTTGCCAACTTGTATCTCCTGGTGCCCCCCATGCTAAACCCCATCATCTATGGGGTGAGGACCAAACAGATCTGGGACAGGCTGCTCCGGGTCTTTACACATAAATGGATCTAAAGCGTTTGCCCCGGCTCTCAGAGCAAGTTCCATGAGAAAAGGCACCATCATTCTAATGGCTGTTAGCTGCACCCTTGGTGCTCCACCCCTTTGCCACTGCAGCACAACAAACAACTTTCACTTGCTGCTGTCCCCTCATTTCCTCCCTGCAAACTATAAGGCTGCCATTTCTAGTTTGGGGGTGGGTTGTGGCAATTTTAACCCTGATTCCACAGAGCATTTGAAAACTCTCCTTTTTTTTGGCTGATACCTTAGGAATTAGCTCCCAGGAGCACTGAATCTAACTCCTATACAGCTACCTGCAGGGAGATTCAAACTTGGGTACTCAGGAGCTTAATGTAGGAGCCTCTACAGCTTGAGTTATAAAGCCAGCTGCTTCTCAGTTTAGGCTGTAGATCTCCCTTGGTCTTATCTCTCGCTGTAAGTGCCACTCCATGGGACAGCGAACCACACTAGGGCTATGTCTATACTGCGGAGTTTTTCCGGGATATCTCTGGTATCCCGGAAAAACTCTCCCATGTCCAGGGAACACATCTGCTCTTCCGATTTTTTTTGTAGAAGAGCAGCTATGCTCTTTCAGGGAGCCCTGTATACGTTGTGTTTTTTCGGAAGAGGCAATGCAAATGAAGCGCTGATTAGCATTTTGTCGCACTTCATTTGCATAATCTATTCCAATCCGTTTTTGCATAAGAGGTTTTTGCACCAAAACATGCAGTGTGGATGTGTCCATTTTGCTCAAAGACACTTTTGTGCTAGATCCTTATGCCTCTCTCATGCTTGAACTTGTTGACGGTGCAAACCACCTCATCATCCAGATCATTAATAACAATGTGGAACAAAACCAGGCCCAGGACCAAACACTGGCGCATTCTGGTTGATACTAGCTACTAACTGGACATTACCATTGAGCTCAAGCAACTAGCTAGATTTCTGTCCTTCTTAGGGTACTGTGATACCCACCGCTCCATGCTTTATGAAATGGACATATGAACATAAATATACCAAACTCAACGGCAAATTATTTCATGTGACCCATCTATCTTCGTGTCTTAATCTGCTGCTTCTGTTTATCTTATTTTGGTGTGTGTATTACTTCAGTGTGTAAAATTAGACATAGGGGCTGCGTCTAGACTAGCATGATTTTCTGGAAATGCTTTCAACGGAAAAGTTTTCCGTTAAAAGCATTTTCGGAACAGAGCATCTAGATTGGCACGGACGTTTTTCTGCAAAACCACTTTTTGTGGAAAAGCGTCCGTGCCAATCTAGACGCGCTTTTCCGCAAAAAAGCCCCGATTGCCATTTTCGCAATCGGGGCTTTTTTGCGGAAAACAAATCTGAGCTGTCTACACTGGCCCTTTTGTGCAAAAGCTTTTGCGCAAAAGGGACTTTTGCCCGAACGGAAGCAGCATAGTATTTCCGCAAGAAACACTGATTTCTTACAGTAGGAAGTCAGTGCTTTTGCGGAAATTCAAGCGGCCAGTGTAGACAGCTGGCAAGTTTTTCCGGAAAAGCGGCTGATTTTCCGGAAAAACTGGCCAGTTTAGACACAGCCATAGATTAGGGAATACTTTATGTTTCTAAAACATGTAAATGGAAAGCCACCAAGTGGGTCCTCATTGTCTGGGCACTCATACGCAAATAGCCTTTCTCCTTAAGGCTTAGTCATGGTTGGTAGGGAGTGGCTAGGTGACTCCCATACAATAACGGAAGTCTTTAAAAAGAACAGAAGAGGAGGAGTCTAGGTCTTTTGGCTGGGCTGTACCTGAAGAAAGGAGCCTAAGTCCTCAGGGTGGGCAGACAGCCCTGGTTTGGAGGGGTGGCTGGAAAAGAGAGTTTAGGGTGAGTTTGAAAAAGTTTGTGCTGACGTTTCAGTGTAGAATTAGCCAAGCATTTTGGTTTCTTTTGATTTGTAATTTACTTCACTCTGCCTGTTCTCGCTTATTACCACTTCAATCCTACTGCTTGTATCTAATAAAATCCCTTTTATTTTCTGTCAAACCCAGTGTAAATGATTGTTACCAGGGGGAGCTGTCAGTGGGCACATTCCCCCTTTCATTGTTAAAGGGGGTTTACCTAATTCTTTGGGGTTTGATCCCATTTGGGGAGTGGTATCCCAGGAAGCTGGGATCTAAACTTCACTCACCTTGGACCTGAAGATGTTCAGTGTCTGTGCTGCTTCTCGAGGAGGCAGGGATCTCAGCTCTGTGCATTGTCTGGGGGAGACTAGGGTGTTGGCCCAGCAGGATGGGTGGTGAGAAGCCCAAGAGAGCAAGAAGGCAAGTGGCAGTGGCTGTGTCAGGAAGCCGGGAGGCACCCCAAGTGATCTTCTATGACCTCACCCCATCACAGGTATGTCTACACAACAGCGTTATTCCATAATAACTGACGTTGTTCTGAAATTACATAGTGTGCGTCTACACTACAAGCCTTTATTTCAAAATAATGTTGAGCTAGAGGACATCTTACTCCAACTCCTGGTAACCCTCATTTCACAAGGAGTAAGGGAAGTCGCAGGAAGAGTGTTCTTCCTTCCACTTCCTGCTGTTTAGACAGCGCAAAAGGTGAATTAAATTATTTCGACTTTAGCTCCACAACTGATGTAGCTGAAGTTGCCTAGCTAATTCGACTTTTGCCCTGCTGTGTAGACGTGCCTTACAGTCCATTCATCCAACCCATATTTATTTATCTTTCTGGAAAGAATACTGTGAAAGACTATATCAAAAGTATTGCTCAAATCAACGTATATCATATCCACCACTCTCCCCATATCCAAATGTCCAGTTCATAGAATAATAGAATCATAGGGCTGGAAAAGACCTCAGGAGTCATCGAGTCCAGCCCCCTGCCCAAAGCAGGACCAACCCCAACTAAATCAACCCACTCAGAGCTTTGTCAAGCCGAGACTTAAAAACCTCTGGGGATGGAGACTCCACCCCCTCCCTAGGTAACCCATTCCAGTACTTCACCATCTTCCTAGTGAAATAGTTTTTCCCAATATCCAACCTACACCTCCCCCACTGTAACTTGAGACCCTTACTCCTTGTTCTGCCATCTGTCACTACTGAGAGCAGCCTCTGTCCATCCTCTTTGGAATCTCCATTCAGGAAGTTGAAGGCTGCTCTCAAATCCCCCCTCACTCTTCTCTTCTGCAGACTCAATAAGCCTAAATCCCCCAGCCTCTCCTCGTAGGTCATGTGCTCCAGCCCCTTCATCATTTTGGTTGCCCTCTGCTGGACCCTCTCCAGTGCGTCCGCATCCTTTCTATAATGGGGGGCCACAGTTACTTCATCATGTTAGGAGTACGTATGAAAAAGCTCCAGGCAGAGAACTGGAGAGTCCCACTCATAAATGCCAGTTTCTTGGTTCTCAGAGCCCCAAATCAGGTAGAGCTGCATTTCTCAAATTGTGGGTCCTGACTCCCCAAAGGATCATGAACAACTTAGAAAGGAGTTGTGGGCAACTTAGAGGGGGGTTGCAGCAACTTAGGGGGGGGGGGTCACGGTATCACAAAATTTGAGAACCCCTGAGGTAGAGCAATCATTTGTCCACTGCAGTCTCTTAAATCTATCTTGGTTCTCTCACAAGAAAGCACTGACCTATTTGAGGCACCTATTCGAGACAAGTTAGATGGGGCTACTATAACGTTGGTGCATACCTGGCTGGATAACCGTACTCAGGGAGTAGTTATTAATGGTTCACAATCCTGCTGGAAAGGCATAACAAGTGGGGTTCCGCAGGGGTCTGTTTTGGGGCCGGCTCTCTTCAATATCTTCATCAACTATTTAGATATCAGCATATAGTGTACGCTTATTAAGTTTGCAGATGATACCAAGCTGGGAGGGGTTGCAACTGCTCTGGAGGATAGGGTCATAATTCAAAATGATCTGGACAAATAGGAGAAATGGTCTGAGGTAAACAGGATGAAGTTTAAGAAGGACAAATGCAAAGTGCTCCACTTAGGAAGGAACAATCAGTTTCACACATACAGAATGGGAAGGGACTGTTTAGGAAGGAGTACGGCAGAAAGGGATCGAGGGGTCAGAGTGGATCTCAAGCTAAATATGAGTCAACACTGTGACACTGTTGCAAAAAAAGCAAACATGATTCTGGGATGCATTAATAGGAGTGTTGTGAGCAAGACACGAGAAGTCATTCTTCCGCTCTACTCTGCGCTGGTTAGGCCTCAGTTGGAGTATTGTGTCCAGTTCTGGGCACCACATTTCAAGAAAGATGTGGAGAAATTGGAGAGGGTCCAGAGAAGAGCAACGAGAATGATTAAAGGACGTGAGCTATGGAGGAAGACTGAAAGAATTGGGTTTGTTTAGTTTGGAAAATAGAAGATTGAGAGGGGACATTATACCCATTTTCAGGTATCTAAAAGGGTGTCAGAGGGAGGAGGGAGAAACCTTGTTCATCTTGGCCTCTTAGGATAGAACAAGAAGCAATGGGCTTAAACTGCAGCAAGGGAGGTTTAGGTTGGACATTAGGAAAAAGTTCCCAACTGTCAGGGTGGTTAAACACTGGAATAAATTGCCCAGGGAGGTTGTGGAATCTCCATCTCTGGAGATATTTAAGAGTAGGTTAGATAAATGTCTAACAGGAATGGTCTAGACAGTATTTGGTCCTGCCATGAGGGGAGGGGACTGGACTCAATGACCTCTTGAGGTCCCTTCCATTCATAGTATTCTATGATTAAGGGGAGGAGAGAGGCGAGAGTTCTAGGGCTTTGGAGGAAGTGTCAGAACAGAGGAAGTGATAGAGAAGGTTTTGGGGCCTTGGCGGAAAAGGTGGGGCAGGGGACTTTTCTTTGAGGGAACAGGCAAGGAGGGTACCAGGCCTCAGGGTCCTGTTACCAGAAATTAGAAAGGTGGAAAACCCTCTGAATTAATGAGTGGTACCAAGATCAGTCCACCAGGTCGTCTTTCTGACAGATCAGGGCAGGATTAAATAACTCACTGACAACCCAATAAGCGATTTGGGGAAGATGGCCCAGCACCATGTCACCAGCTAGCCCAGAGCACCAGGGGAAAAAACCTCAAGTGCCTTTATGAATAAAGAGATGCAGCAGCCTCTCCCAGATCTGTTTGGTCCTCACCCCATAGATGATGGGGTTGAGCATGGGGGGCATCAAGGTGTAGAGGTTGTTGATGAGAGCATGAAAATGGTGAGGCATCTTCTGGTCTCATCGGGACGTGAGGGAGAAGAAGAGACCTGGGATGTAAAATATTAATATGGAACAGAGGTGGGAGATGCAGGTCCCAAAGGTTTTGAATCGGGCGTCCTTTGTGGGGAGGCTGAAGATGGCCCTGAGGATCTGAATATAGGACAAAAAAATGAAAAATCATATCCAGAACATTAACACAGAATAGCACAAAAAGGCCATAGTAATTACTGGCGCTGTAATCGCTACAGGTCCGCTGCACCACGGCCATGTACGCACAGTAAGGCTGGGGGACCATGTTCGATCAACAATATGACCACTGCCTTGCCAGGAGGACAAAGGGCAGAACAATGAAGCCACCACGCAGCACCACGGCCAGGGAAACTTTGGCTCCCACGGGATTTGTCAGGATGGTGGAATGTCTCAGGGGATAGCAGATGTCCACGCAGTGATCCAAAGCCATGGCCACGAAGATCCTGGACTCCATCACTGAGAAGCAGTGAAAAAATAGAGCTGAGTGAAGCAGGCATTGAAATCAATCTCCCTGGAACTGAACCAGAAGATGCCTAGTATTTTGGGCAGGGTGGAAGTGTGGAGGGTCACAGCATTTACTTCAGCTACCTGCTTCCTCCCAGCACTGGGAATTTTGTTCCAATGTGATCAATGGAATTAAACGGATTAGAGGCTTGGGGTAAAACAGAACCGGGCTTCCAACTAAGTTTAAACCTCTCTATCTGGTTTATTCACAACACATTTTTATGCCTTTTCAAACCATCAACCAGAGAAGCCATCTCATCCACAGCTGTCACCTTTTTGCCCCGTAGACATTGTGTTTCAGCATGTTTGTGTATGTTCAAGAAATTCTTCTGGGCAACAAGAGCCAATATTCCTTCAGCGCTCATAACTCCTTTGACCTTTCCCAATTTCCCATCAAATCTTTCATTTTGCTTGCAGGTTCCACATTACTCCTACTGTGGGTCAGAGGGAGGCCACCCCACCTCTGTACATCTCTGACCATCACCCCAGTAAGGGAGTTACCTTACTGAACCGCAGCCAGTTATGCTCTTTGTCCTGCAACCAGGCCATTCCTCAGGGCAGGGCACCAACGAATCTCTGGCTCAGGCCTGTGTCCAGGGCCGAGCAGCCCACAGCCAGTTCGGAGACCTAGGCCCTCGGTCAGGATGGGCGGTAAAGAGCTGTCCTCTGACGCTGTCCTCAGGACAAGCAGCAAACCAACAGTTAGTAGCCCTAAGCCCTTATAGTGGGTAAGGCAGCAATAAAGTCTGTGGCTCAGGTGCTTACTCAGGGTGGAGAAGCAGAGGATTTGGGCATCCTAGATCCTGTGGAAGGCCGACAATCACAGCTGCTGTGGCCTAGAGATCGGGGACTGATATGCAAAGGATGGGGTGATGAGCAAGGGGAATGTGGACCCTGCCTGCTCCACCGTGTCCCGGTGATGGGCCCTAATTATTGGCACCAGTGTGAGTGTGTGTGTGGGGGGGGGGGGGGGGGGGGGGAGAGAGCAGGTCAGCCTGACAGGGTGGCCCAATGAGGGAGTGAGGAGTCTGGGGGAGGGTCCTGTCCTCTGTGCTCCATTTTAAGCTGGGTTTGCCTGGGTCAGATTGAGTGGGGCAGAGCTAAGGGGATGACATGGGCCTGGGCTGGGCTGGGAGGGGCCATGGCTGCCAGAGACAGAGCCCCACAGCTGAGTCCGGCTGGGGCAGGGCTATAGCCACAGAGCTCAAGCGGCCAAAGAAGCAGCCCAGGAGCCAGAGGCAGCGCAGCAGGGAGCAGAGCTGGGGCTGGAGCAGCCTGGAGCTGGGAGCAGTGAGAGGGAAACTCCGGGCAGAGGCCCAGTGCAGGGGGACTCCACCAGCCAAGAGGCCTGGCAGCCCCTAACAAAGTATATTCATTTTTGTGTCTGACAATTTACTTCTTTAGTATAATTTGCCTGTCGTTGATGTGACACAGACAGGCCAGTAATTGCCAGGATCACCTCAATAGCCCTTTTTAAAAATTGGCAGCACATCAGTTACCCTCTAGTCATTTGGCACAGAAGCTGATTTAGAGGACAGGTTACAAACCACAGTTAGTAATTCTACAGTTTCACATTTGAGTTCTTTCCAAACTCTTGGGTAAATGTCAGCTGGGCCTCAGGACTTAGTTCATCAGTCTGTGTTTTGACAATTTCTTGCATACTAGGACCTGGGGAGGCAGGTCCAGAATCTTTCATGACTGATCCAGAATCTTTCATGTGCATGCTAAGTCTTTACTAAGTATTATTGGTTTTTGCTGGAGTACCTACACTTTCCCTGAAGAGGGGAAGAAATGGACAAATTGCTCTAGAGAGATTTTCCCAGCAGCCTTGCTGTCACAGTGTTGCTCAGGGTGCATCTATTGCCAGAAGCATTTACACCCCGGGCTATGAGCTGCAGCCCTTGCCCGGGTGGGTAGCTCTTAGCCAAAAATTTGTTGGCAGTTTTCTAGAGCGGTGTCTTTAGCATCTAAAATGACTGCCTTTTGGCCACTGTAATCTCATACCTTGTTGATTGGGAACTGTCACTAGACAGTTTGGGTTGCCCCCATAAGGTAGGGAGCCAGGAGGGTGCCTGACTAAGAGAGGGGCCAATCAGCCACCACTGTGACCCACTTGTGGGTTACAACAAATGCTTTGATGTCTTGAAGAGGTCCTAGCTTGTAAAAGCGAATGGGCAGTGGGGAAGCAGGTGGCTTCACAACTCCCCTGGGGATTGGTCTGCTACATCTGGACATAATGATACCGAGCTTCTGGACACACTATTTTGCTGCTCCCAGCATTGTCCTCTCCTCCCCATTTCTGGAGCAGTTGCTGTTGTACAGGGCCCAGTTACTGCAAGAGTTGTTGCTTTTTTGGGGATACCTACTAATGTTGCTGGATAACTTATGAGCTTCTTGAGCTCCATCTCTCCAAGTGGGCACACTTTAAGTGTGATGTGCACAGTACTCCTTACTGGAAAGGTCAGAATGTTGCCTGCATTCTTCACCAAGTATTGCTGATTAGAGGTTGTCCCTGTGCATCTGCATAAGTGGGAGGCGACTCCAGCTCACTACAAGGCTGGGAGTTACCCACAGTGAGGCTGTGTCTACACTGGGCCACTTATTCCGGAAAATCAGTCGCTTTTCCAGAATAAGCTGCGAGCTGTCTACACTGGCCCCTTGAATTTCCGGAAAAGCACTGACGATCTACTGTAAGAAATCAGCTGCTTTTCCGGAAAAACTATGCTGCTCCCGCTCGGGCAAAAGTCCTTTTTCCGGAAAACTGTTCCAGATAAGGGCCAGTGTAGACAGCACAGTAGTGTTTTCCGCAAAAAAGCCCCGATCTCGAAAATGATGATCGGGGCTTTTTTCTGGAAAAGCACGTCTACATTGGCCACGGACGCTTTTCCGGAAAAAGGGCTTTTCCGGAAAAGCATCCTGCCAAAGTAGACGCTCTTTTTCCAGAAATACTTATAACGGAAAACTGTTCCGTTTTAAGCATTTCCGGAAAATCATGCCAGTGTAGACGTAGCCTGAGGGAATAGGCAGGCAACCCAAAACCTGTGACTATGGGCAGCCATCTGAGCTAAGCCTTAGCCAGTGAGGGTCTCTAGACTGTGAAAAGAACAACAGTCTATGAATACGAGCCCTTTGTCAGGACTGAGCAGCGGTCAGTTATGAGCCCCAGGACTCCAGCTGGGACAGGCAGTAAATGCTGTATGGCTCAGGCCTGTATTCAAGGCTGAGCAGCAAACAAACAGTCAGTAGCCCCAGCTATGGGTGGGAGGGCTACGTTGTGCGCTGGTGAGGTGACTCTCCAGTCATCTGTCTGCTGTGACAATTGTTTGACTGGAGCTAATAGTGGAGGTGTTTGACCATGTGTTTGTTTGCTTGAATTGCGTCTCTTTGACTGTGTGTTTGTTTGAAAAGTGTGGATTGGGGGGCTTCGTTCCAGATGGGCCTTGAGTGGTTGATTAAAGGGAAAGCTTTGATTCCGGCCAACTGCTTTGAGCCAGCAGCTTTATAAAAAAGCAGCTAGTTGTCAAGTGCCAGACAAAAAGAGGGAGTTTGCCTGGGTGGTGTGCCTCAGAGGTGGGGGAGTTCACACTGAGTTTTCTGTGCCTTTCATATTTGCGTAAGCAGTAAATACAACATCTGAAGAGGATCATAGAAAGAGGGCAAGGCTTGTCCACATCCATCCTCTTTGTTGAAGGAAATGGCCCAGGTAAAAACCATCAAATTGTGGAGGTACATGCCTGGTTTTTCAGGTGGTGTCGGAAAGAGAGATTTGGATTCTTTGATCCTGGGATGTTGTTCCAGGAACAAGGATTGCTCGGAAGAGAGGGGATCCACCTAACATAGAGAGGGAAGAGCATCTTCACATGCCGGCTTGCTAACCTAGCAAGGAGGCTTTAAACTAAGCTCTCCAGAGAATGGTGACCTAAGCTCTGAGATAAGCAGTGAAGTGGGACACTGGGGCTATGTCTAGATTACATGCCTCTGCCGACAGAGG
>CM057845.1:313842935-313853770 GCA_030068395.1 Apalone spinifera
GACCCCAGATTCCTGCTTGATTATGCTTCACTAGGCTCAGCCCAGTTTACAGGTGGAAGAGAAAACTCTTTACCTGGGATACAACATGTCCTCCACTCATTTGCATGCACCAACCAGCTGGTCTGGGTCTGTCACAACAGATACGTAAATTAAGGCACAGGGAGTTGCTACTTAAACACTGTTACACCAGCCCCTGACCCTGAGCAGAATTCCTTTTGGATTGGATGTAGATAAAACACTATACAACAGATTTATTAAGTCTGACACGATAGATGTTAAAAGACTACACATAATAATGAATAGATCAAATTTGGTTATTGAAAATTAAACAAAGCTGCAATCTAAATTGTATACAGTAGATAGGATTAGAGTCAAGCAGTTTTTCACTCTTGGTTTACTGCAGGTGGATTAGTCACTGATGTGGAGGCCGTGTGTCCAAAGCTATATTTAGGTTTTGAACGTACAATTCCCCAAAGTTGTAAACATTGTAGTGTAACTCACATGTGTTCAGTGTGTCCTTTGACACAGTAGATCAGTCTAGTGATCTCAAATGCCAGGAAGTGGGCCTTCTTAGCATCTCTTTGTATCTCTATCAGACGGGTAGCCGCGTTAGTCTGAATCTGCAAGAACAATGAGAAGTCTTGTAGCACCTTATAGACGAACAGATTTATTGGATCATAAGCTTTCGTGGGCAAAGACCCACTTTGTCAGATGCATGGCATCTGATGAAGTGGGTCTTTGCCCATGAAAGCTTATGCTCCAATATATCTGTTAGTCTATAAGGTGCCACAGGACTTCTCGTTGTGTTTGTATCTGTGCAGCACTTCGATAGTGTACCTTTCGAGGTGGTGATAACTCCATACATCAATGTCACAAGATTGTCTGCCTCAGTTTCCCCTTCCATAAGCATATCAGTATTCCCAAAGGGTTTCTTGATTACTACTCCTAACGTGTCCAAAAGCTTTTGGGACCTTTTCCACGTCCCCCTTTCCCAGAGGGATGTGATCTGTGCACCCTGGGATAAGAGGTGTGTTTTCTCCCAGCAGCTATTTTACAGTGTTGCCCCATTCCAGGTATTGTATTTCTACGCTGTCTGATGAGACATTGCCCTTTTCACAGATGCCCATTTCTTCAGCATAAGCTACTCTAATATAGCAGGCGGTCGGGGGGTCCACTGAGAAGGTCAAGTCAGCGTAAAATGCTTAGAACCAGGCCCCAGACTGGGGTCCTCCTCTATAAGGCACCAAACCGGTCAGACAGAGCACTTTAGCTGCCACTCTGGCCAGCTAGCTGTCTCCCAAGCAATCCCCTTAGACACCGCAGCGTTCCCTGTGCTACAACCAGCACTGCTCCTTACACGGATGAGAGGTTATGAAAACCAATCTCACCAAAACAGAACAAGTTCTCCCAGTCCCAAAGGACAGGCCACAGCCCCAGGTCAATTTATCCTGCAGATTTCACCCAAAAAAGCTCGCTGGACCAGTCCTTTGGAATCCACAAATCTCAAGGATTATTAATAATAAAATGAAGGAAAAGATTGAGAGTAGAATGGTTAAATCTAAAGTTTTATTAGTGAAAAGAAAGAATAGTTTGAGAGTAGAATTGTTAAGGAAAGCACATGACACATCAATCCCCAAGTCCTTGATGCAGGCTCTTCGCAGAGATGTACGAAACTTCTGTCCTAAAAGTCTCTGGAGCGCATCCTGTGTTAGGATGAGTTCATGATCCTTCTTGGCTTGCTGGAGGCCACAAGATGCTTCTGAAGTTAAGAGCAAGAGTGAAGACAAAGATGGAGGAACCCCCAGGATCCTTTTATAATCTTGCCCATGCGGCGGGAAATCCATAGCTCTCCTGTGTGAGGGTACCTCCCAAAATGCAGCTGATTACATCATCAACTCCTCTGTCCATGTCCTATTTATACAAACAGCCATGGGGCACCTGCTGGTCTGCAGATGCCCAGCAAAATTCCTCAGGTGTTTATTGGCAACACTGAAGGCCCGTTGTCCATTCAGCATTGCTCTTCACTGAGAAACCACCCCTCACAAAATGTGGGCGGTGCCAGCTGCTGCCTCCCAGACAAAAAAACATTGAAAATGCAAGTACAGAGCCAATACTCATAACTTTACATACAAAATTCATACGTGAAAATGAGCAGCATAAATAGAATCAGCAGAGCAGAAGCGTTCATTGGACACCTCCCTCAGCCCACTTTGCACAGAACTGGAGGACATCACACCACAATGGGGGAACCAGTGACCCACATCTTCATATTCAAATCCAATAATGTGCCAGCTACCTCCTGTCTCACAGTGACAGACTAACACGGCTACCACGTAAAGAGGCAGTTAGTTTTCACAAGCCCATCAGGAACATAATTATTCTGAAGGTTTTCAGTATCACGCTTTTATCCAACACACTGTACAATAGTTAGCAAGCGGTACAAACACCATTTGAAAACATCAATAACTGGTCTGCTGAGAGTATCAGCCATTTTCAAGTGGTCATTCAAAAAAAAGTTTGAGGACCACTGCGACAGGCCCCCAGCCAGCACAAACAAACAGACCTCTATCATATCTCCCCTCAGTCTCCTCTTTTCTAAACTGAAAAGTCCCAGGCTCTTTAGCCTCTTTTCATATGGGACCCGTTCCAAACCCCTCATCATTTTAAAGGGAACTGTAAGCTAAAGACATTGGCTTCACAATGGTGTCTGCCCTCAGGGCTTTGTAGCAGAGATGTACGGCCTACAGGCTGTATGATGCCCGGCCTCCCCCACCTGCCTGAGAACCCTGCTCCCAACCCTCAGCTGCTTTTATACGGATTCCTGTCTTCCTTCTGCCTGCCTGGCAGGCCCAGGGCTGCATCCTCATTGCAGGCTTCTTGTCAGCTCCTGTCACAACGCTGGTCCTGAGGGAGCCCAGCTGGAGTAGATGAAGGTGGAGATGATCCACTAAATGATAGTGGCAGAGAGGGGTGGGTGAGAGCGCTGGTGTACTGGAGAGTCAGAACAGAGGTGGAGAAGTGGGGAATTAAAAGGAAAAAATGGTGGGGAAAAAGTTTGGGCAGAGGGCGAGACTTTGAGGGAACCGGCAGGAAGGGCACAGAGCCTCAGGTGTCCAGTTACCAGAAAATTGGAAAAGTGGAAAACCCTACGACTTAATGAGCTGCACCCCAATCAGTTCCCCAGCTCGTCTCATGGACAGAGCATAGTCAGACCAGGACAGTAATAGAGATGTAGCCAGGATTTAATAACTCTCTAAAGGGCCAGCCAGTGATTCAGGGAAGAAAGTCCAGCACCATGTCACCAGCCAACTCTGCACAGACCTTGGTCTGTGAGCCAGAGCCTCAGGAGAAAACCTCAGGTGCCTTTATGAATAAACAGCTTCAGCAGCCTGTCCCGGATCTGTTTGGTCCTCATCCCATAGATGATGGGGTTTAGCACGGGGGGCATCAAGTAATACAGGTTGTTAATAAGCACTTGGAAAGGGTGAGGCTTCTTCTTGTCAAATCGCCCTGAGAGGGAAAAGAAGAGACCAGGGATGTAAAACACTATGATGGAACAGAGGTGGGAGATACAGGTCCCAAAAGTTTTGATCCGGGCGTCCTTGGTGGGCAGTCTGAAGATAGCCCTGAGGATCTGAATATAGGACACAATAATGAAAATCACATCCAGTCCATTAATAAAGAATAGCACAAAGAGTCCATAGTAACTACTGGTGCTGTAATCGCTACAGGCCAGCCGCACCACGGCCATATGCACACAGTATGGCTGGGGGACCATGTTCGATCTACAGTATGACCACTGCCGGGCCAGGAGGACAAAGGGCAGTATGATGAAGCCAGCACGCAGCACCACGGCCAGGCAGACCTTGATCACCACAGGGTTTGTCAGGATGGTGGAATGTCGCAGGGGATGGCAAATGGCCACGTAGCGATCCAACGCCATGGCCACGAAGATCCCAGACTCTATTGTTGAGAAACAGTGAAAGAAATAGAGCTGTGTCAGGCAGGCATTGAAATCGATCTCCCTGGAATTGAACCAGAAGACGCCCAGCATTTTGGGCAGCATGGACGTGGATACGACCAGGTCGGTGACGGCCAGCATACAGACAAAATAGTACACGGGCTCATGGAGGCTGGACTCTGTCTTCACAATGAACAGGATGGTGAAGTTCCCCAAGAGGGCTACGATGTACATGATGCAGAAGGGGATGGAGATCCAGACATGGGCCGCCTCCAGGCCGGGAATGCCCAGCAGGATGAAGACGGAGGGGTTGGTGAAGTGGGTTGTGTTGGAAGCAGACATGGAGTAGAGTAGAATGGCTCCAACTCTGAGGTAGAACAATGACTCCTGTCTCTACCGTATGTTCTCCTGTTGTCCTGGTGCTCTGGGTCTAGGATGATGGTGGCAGGACAAATGCCTGGAAGGACAAACAATGTTTTATAAGACAACACATGCACTACTGGTAGCTGGTGTCTTGTTTGAAAGTGATTGGTGTCTTCACGCATTGAAATGTGACATTTTTATCATTTGGATAAATGACTGATGGACAGCTGGCCTTTCCAATGTGAATGCCGTATTTTATGCATCAATAATGTGTCATGGTCTGGGAAACTTTAATAGGCACTAGCAGGAAAAAATGATTTGGGGCTCTTGTTACCCATCTCTGCTCCTCAATGCCTTGAAAGTCAGGCAAGAGATTCTTCATAGTACGGCATTTCCCATTCGTCTGGTTGCTCAAAATTGGAAAGTGGGAAAAACCTCAAACGTTTTCCAAGACCTGTGCCAGAGGGAACCAACCCAATTAGACCAGACCTCAGTGAAAAGCCCTAGGGGTCATAGCTAGCAACTGCACAGAAACAGCATCTCAGGGTATTTCTATACTGCAGAGATTTTTCAGAAAAACATTTGTTTTTCTGAAAAAAACTTCATTTCCGTCCACACTGCGATCGAGTTCTTTTGAAAAAAAATGAAAAGAACAGAGGGGGTTTTCCAACACTGGTAAACCTGTTTCTACGAGGAAGAAGCCTTTTTCCGAAAGGCACGTCTGGATGGGGAAGAGGGAGCTCTTTCTGAAGAAGAGGAAAGAGGAAAAAGCACAGGTGCCCTGGTAGCCACTCCATCCATAGTAATCACAGTTTAAATGCAAGATAGCGTCCGTTCAGTGTGGATGCTCTCTGCCAAGAAAGCAGATCACTTTTTCGATGCGTTTGGGCAGTGTGGATGCTGTCTTTCGGGAGACGTGTTTTCAGAAGATCTGTTCTGGAAAAGTTTCTTCCAAAAGAAGTCTGCAGTCTAGACATAGCCCCAGTCACAGCAGCGGCCAAAACTAGGACAATCTTGGGATGCCAAAGGAATGGGATGGAGAAGAACTTGCTTTGGACAGGTGCTCAGTTTTCATCACCTGGTCTCTGGAAAGGACTCAGCTGAAGCACAGGGGGCTTCTGAGACAAGCGGTGGGAATGGAGGAGGCTGCCCTATGTGGACAGACTGAAAAGTCAGGGACAGTTTAATTTAGGAAGGAGACAAAGAAGTGGGACATGATAGAGGAAAGGATGATGAGAATTGCAATGATTTTATTGACATGAAAAGTGGGAAACTTCAACAACCAATACAATCTGTAGACATTAAATGCCTTAAAAGGTTTAATTTCCCATTTCTGAGGGAAATTATCAGCTGAATTGTTAGGGAGGAAAAAATCAGGAAAAAAAAACCCCTGGGAATGATTATTGGGATTGTGATGGGGTTCAGTCACAGACGACCCCTTGGGTGGGCCTCTCAGGGTGCTGACATGGCCACTGCCACTCGCCTTCCTGTTTTCTGGGGCTTCTCACCACCCGGTCCTGCTGGGCCAGCTCCCTGCTCTCTCCCAGCCAAGGCCCCGAGCTGAGATCCCTGCAAAGCAGCACAAACACTGAACCTCTTCAGGGCCAAGGCAAGTGCAGTTTTGGGCCCAGCTTCACCCCAAATGGGATCAGACCCCCAGTGAGCCTCCTTAGCAATGGAAGGGGAATGTGCACACTGGTTACCCCTCCAGGTAACAATTGTTTACACTGGGCTTGACAGACAATAAAAGTGATTTTTTTAAGTACAAGCAGTAGGACTGAAGTGGCAATAAGTGAGAACAGGCAGAGCAAAGTAGGTTACAAATCAAAAGTAACAAATCGCTTGGCTAATTCTACCCTGAAACCTCAGCACAAACTTACTCAAACTCACCCTAAAACCTCCAAACCAGGGCTGTCTTCCCACCCTGGGGTCTTCAGCTCCTTCCTTCAGATGCAGCCCAGCCAAAAGACCTCAGACCCTGTTTTCCTATTCTTTTTTAAAGAATTGAGGTCTCTCCCTACCAACCCCTGTTCAGAGTTAAGGAGAAAAGACATTAACCGTTGCTCATTAAGACTTTGAAGGTAACACCCTCCATGTGTCTCATTCACACATTTAAAACCCACAGGCTAGACTGGCATGATTTTCCACAAATGCTTTTAACAGAAAAGTTTTCCGTTAAAAGCATTTTCGGAACAGAGTGTCTAGATTGGCATGGACGCTTTTCCGCAAAAGCACTTTTTGAGGAAAAGCATCTGTGCCAATCTAGACGTGCTTTTCCGCAAAAAAGCCCCAATCGCCATTTTCGCGATTGGGGCTTTTTTGCGGAAAACAAATCTGAGCTGTCTGCACTGGCCCTTTTGTGCAAAAGCTTTGCGCAAAAGGGACTTTTGCCCAAACGGGAGCAGAATAGTATTTCCGCAAGAAGCACTGATTTCTTACAGTAGGAAGTCAGTGCTTTTGCGGAAATTCAAGCGGGCAGTGTAGACAGCTGGCAAGTTTTTCCAGAAAAGCGGCTGATTTTCTGTAAAAACTGGCCAGTCTAGACACAGCCACAAAATATTCCCCTCTCCATATGTCTAATTTTACACACAAAAATGATACACACATCAAAGTAACATAAACAGACCCAGTGGATCATAACATAAAGATTGATGGATTACATGAAATCATTCGTTCAAAGCACCTTTGAGTTATGCATATTCATGTCCATCCGTCCATTTCATAAAGCATGGGGGGGTCTGTCACAGATTTTTTAAGAAGAGTTCATGGGAGAGTTGAAAGTCACCATGCCACAGCAACTGCGGGTTAAAAATTTGTTGTTAGATCCCAGCTGTGTGAAAAATGGAAGTAAGAAATTAGGATGGAGGGAGCAATATATAACAAAGGGATGGGGAAAGAAAAAAAGCAAATAATACAAATGGGAAGATATGAAAGTGAATGAGGGATGATTAAACTATTATGGAGATATTCACAACTATTGGAGGTAAAGATCAGAGAAAGGAGGTTATTTTTGTATATTGGAGGTTATTTAGCATATTAAGAACAAAAAGAAATCCTAGGAAAGGTTTAGCCAATTCCTAGAGGCAGAAAGGAAACTTGTTAATGTTGCAGAAAAGGTCAATATGTATAAGAAATAGTTTTGTTCTGAATTTGGAACATAGCAGTATTATAGCTTCATATTGCCTGAGGAGGTGAAATATATTCCAGTCTGTTAGCAACAAAGGAGGATGTTAAAATATCAACAGTCAAACATTTGAATGATGAACACTAGAGTTGCACACTGACCCGTCAATCACATGGCTCATTCGGAACCAGAAGTCTGTAATCAGGCAGCAAATGCAAATACACACTTTAAATAAATAATGGCAAATGAAAGGCAGTTTTCTGCTTAATGAAGTTTAAAAAAGACAAACGTGAAAAAAAAAAGAGTTGACAAGGAAAGGAAATAATGGAAAAGCTGATATGCAAATGGTTAAAAAAAGTTTGGAATCTAATTAATGCCAGTCACCATCATGGTGTATGGAAAACTGATAATGTCAAATAAGCCTGATTTCATCCTTAAATCAGAGAACACATTAGGCCAGTGTTTCCCAATTTTGTCTGGCCACGGAACCCTTTTAAACTCAAAAGAATTTTGCGGAACCCCTAATAACAGTCTAATATATGGAGCTGAAAAAGTAGACCACGAATAAGTAAGGATAATAATAAACAAATGCTAAACAAGGTCATGAGATCAACATGTAGTTTAATTACACATATTTAAAAACAAAAATCACATCATATTAATTATTAACTTTTTTTAAATCATAAAATGTTCCGCGGAACACCATTTGGGAAACTGCATTATGCTGATCAAGGGAACCAGGTAGGAACAACAGATTTTGATTTCTCTTATTTTATGTATTAGGGGAAACATTCCAATTAAAAATATATAAATTATACGTTATCAATGGAGTGTACATTAAATGGTCTAAATAGTGGCTGACAGATCTCAGAAAACCATTGTGACGGACCATTTTCAGGGAACAGGACTCTTTCTAGTGGTCTTCTGCTGGGATCTTTTTTAGATCTGCTGCTATTCAATATTTTCATCGCAGATCTGCAAGCAAATAGAAATCACCGCAGATAAACCTTTGGCAGAGCGGTTACAAGTTGGAGGCCCAGGCAGCCACCCCGATTGGTCTGGGCCCATACAAACAGCATGTATTCATACAGCCAAATGGAAAGTTATCCCTTCATTGCAGGGAATGCAGCCCCATCCCATAGACGAGGGCACTGGGTTCTAGAAGGCGGAGGACTGGAATTTGGGGGAGGGAAGCAATAGATGATAAACAGGGGAGGCAAAATAGCAACTAATACGAATGGGAAGTGAGGAAAATGAATGAATGTAAAACCAGCTGGGAAATGCCCATGTTTGGCAGAGCGAAGGCTCCCAGAAAGTGACTATCAAGCATATTCAGAAGGAATCCCAGTGCAGTGCTGTGGTCCAAAGGGCAGCTGTGACCCTTGGATGCACAAACAGGGCGGTGCTGAGATGAGACAAGGGAAGGATTTGATCTCTGCCCTGGCACTGGTGAAACTGTCTGTGTCCAGCCCTGGGGGCCACATTTTTTAAAAAGATGGTTGTAAAATTGGAGAGTATGCAGGAAAGAGCCACAGAAATGATTGGCAGCTGGAGAAAAAGTTGGCGAGTGAGAGACTTAGGGAGATTCATCTATTCATCCTACATGGTAATAACTGTCTCGTCATCTAGCTGAGAAAGGCAGAGCAAGGGACTGTGGCTGGGGGCTGAAGCCAGGCAAAGTTTATTAAAAAGTAAGGGCCAAATACTGAACACTGACTGTTACCCAGAGGAGGAAAGGTGGGGTTTTCAGCTCCCCATGTCTGCAGATGCAGCCGGGCTGCTTTGCTGGGCGAGGGGCTGGAGGGCTGTCTGCACTTGAAATGCTACAGCGGGGCTGCCTGAGTATATCAGGGTATGTACTGCTCACCTGGACGGCAGGTGTTCTCCCATCACACAGGTACATCCCCTCCCTGGAGGTGGTAGCTAGGTCAATGCCATGTGCCCAGTTTTGGACACTGCTCACTAGGAATGTGCAGGAAGACTGGAAAGGAGGCAGAGGCAGATGAGAAAGATGCTCCAAGGGCTGGAACTTGAACCACATGAACCAGCTAAAGGACCTGGGTGTGTTAAGTTTGGTAAAGAGGAGATTGTGGGGGTGGGGCAGGAGGGATGACAGGTGGCATGAGAAAGCTGGAGGGAAGCTGGTGTCTCTTGCTGCAGAGGGCAGGGCAAGAGGCAATGGGAGCAAACTGCAACACGGCAGAGTTAGCTTAAATCTCAGGGAAAACTTCCTCTCTGTGAGAACAGAGAGATCACGGAAGAGATGCCCCTGGAAGCCAGGGAAGATCTTTCACTGGAAATTTCAAAAGAAGGTGGAGATCCATGTGTCTGGATGTTACACAGCAGTTGATATTGGATGGTCAATTTGTGTCTTTTCATCATAAGTCTATCACTAAAAAAAGCAGACCAGGCATTTATATTTACTGTGTGCCACAATAGATGAACAAGGAAAAATGCAATTACACTGAAAGTCTGAATGTACAGCACTGACAGTAGTTTGGGATTTTTTGGGGTTTTTTGTTTTGTTTAGTTTATACCAGTTTGGCCTGTGGAACTCCATGCCACAGCATGTATTGGAGCACAGAGCCTTGCTGAATGGGATTTCCAACTATATTGGCCACTAAATGGGGGGGACAGATAGCTCAGTGGTTTGAGCATTGGCCTGCTAAACCCAGGGTTGTGAGTTCAATCCTTGTGGAAGCCATTTGGGGCAAAAACTTGTCAGGGATGGTACTTGGTCCTGCTGTGAAGGCAGGGGACTGGACTTGATGACCTTTCAAGGTCCCTTCCAGTTCTAGGAGATAGGCAATCTCCATTAATTTATTGTAGCTACTGCCAGTAGGATCAGCTAGTGCAGGCTATCTGGTGTTTTCAATTAGATGGCCTCATTTTCAATTGATAATAAGTTTGACAGTTGTTAACAATATGGACTGAAATGTAACTCAGAGAACGTCTGCCAACCTGTGAATTATTATTGGAAAATTTCACACATGAGATTTTAGCCAGCTCATCCAAGGCGACAGGAGAGTAGGCGTGTGGCCCTCGTCCAAAAGTTCATAAATCTGTCACAGTGAGGAGCCCTATCACCTGCTGGTTTTCCAAGAGATCCAAGTCAGGTAACAGCCTGAGATGTGAGGGGAGGAGGTGACAGTGTTTGTGCATTAACACACAACTGGTCCCTGGGGTCTTAGTGCAATTCTTCCTCCAAGGAGTTTTCACTCTGTGAACCCTGAACAATCCCTGGGTCCTGGCCTCAGATTTTGCTTTGTATTGTACATCTGCTACCCCCTTTCTTCTTGAAGGATCCCCTGGGCCACAGAAATGAACCAACCACAGAGCTGGAGGGATCAGCCAGGGCGTGGATGAAGAAAAAAGAATGGAAAGGAC
>CM057845.1:313876025-313888008 GCA_030068395.1 Apalone spinifera
CCAGGGCTACTTACAGCCCATGACTGAATAAGGCACTAAACCTCTATACGACGCCAAACCAGTCACACAGAGCTCTTCAGCTGCCAATCTGGCCCACTAGCAGTCTCACAAGCTATCCCCGTTAGACACCCCAACGTTCTCTGTGCCACAACCAGCACCGCTCCGCACACAGATGAGAACTCCAAACAGGTTCTACCGATCCCAAAGGACCAGTCACAATCCCGGGTCAGTTTACACTTTTTATAATCTTGCCCATGCGGCGGGAAATCCAGTGTTCTCCTGAGTGACAGCACCTCCCAGAATGGAGCCGATCCCAAGTTCAGCTAACCTGTCTGTGTCCTGTTTATGCAAACGGCCATGGGGGTCCTGCTGGTCGGCAGATTCCCGGCAAAAGTCCTCAGGTGTTTATTGGCAACATTGAAGGCTGATTGTCCATGCAGCATTGCTCTGCACTGGGTAACCACCCCTCACAATAGGTGGGCACAGATTGAAGACACTGGAAATACAAGTACAGGGCCCATACTCAGAACTTTACATACAAAATCCATACATGTCTATGATCAGCATAAACAGAATCATAAACAGAGTTTAGAGCTTAAAGAGAAGCTAGATAATTTCATGGAGGTTAGGTCCATAAAAGGGTATTAGCCAGGGGATGAAATGGTATCCTTGGCCTCTGTTTGTCAGAGGCTGGAGAGGGATGGCAGGAGACAAATCGCTTGATCATTGTCTTTGATCCACCCCCTCTGGGGCACCTGGTGCTGGCTACTGTCGGCAGACAGGATACTGGGCTAGATGGACCTTTGGTCTGACCCGGTACGGCCGTTCTTATGTTCTTATGTAATCAGCAGAACAGAAGCTTTCATTGGACACCTCCCTCAGCCCACTTCGCACATGTAACCCCCCTTTTTCCTCCCCGGGTTACTGGGGAGCAGGTCACACTCACAGGTGTGCCTGGGCGCCTGATGTTTTAACCCAAAAAGAGATCCTGAGCACTCCAGTGGTGATGGTGTTTAGTTGGGGAAAACCCTATCCACCCCCTTTCTGCAGTCCCTTGCTTGTAATGAATGTGCATGGCGGTGCCTCCACCTGGCTGGCCTTGTACACACTCACTGGTGTGCCTTGAGAGCCTCCAGGAACATACTCATCCCAACATAAATCTGGATCTAATTCCAGAACAACTACAAATCATATACATCTAATAGAATACTTTAAAATAAACAATTTTTTACTTAACTTAAATAAAAGGGATTAACAGATTTAGCAATGAACAGCATTAACAAAATACATAACCATAATTGAAGTTTATATAGCTAACATTTGTACTACCAGTGACCCCACCCCAGAGTGTGCACACCTCTGGACTCACAATCCCAGACACTTGCTTGCGTGGGCGCGCTGATGTTGCAGCTGTAGTGGAGATTTGGTCCAGGCTAGACAGCAGTTCTGTCCCAGGCAGCACTTTTTCAACAAGGCTCAAAATTTACTGCCTCATGCTGTGCCTATTGGAAGCACAGTTCCAACAGGCATCTAGTCCCGGTCTGTAGCTGCATCCAATAGCCCCTGGACTGGATCAATGTCCTTGGCAGCAGCCTGGCTCCCCCTTCGGTTCCAAACTCCAAGGCAGAGTCCCAGACTGCTAGGCCTCTTTTCTTCAGGCACATGGAGAGAGAGAGTCCTCTCTCCCCAAGAGTCCTTCCTTCCTCTTTTTCCCCACGAGCTCATGGGAATTGTAGTTTGGATTGTAGCACACAGGGTCTTTTCAGACTAAAACAGAGGCCTCTTTAGTAAGGGGACTTCATACAGAACTGGAGGCAATCACACCATGATGGGGGAAACAGTGACCCACATCTCCCTGTTCAAATACAATATTGTGACAGATACCTCCTGTCTCACAGTAAGGTTGCATCTAGACTGGAATATTTTGCAGAAATACTTTTAACGGAAAAGTTTTTCCATTAAAAGTATTTCCACAAAAGTGAATCTAGATTGGCACGGATGCTTTTGCGCAAAAGTGCTTTTGTGCAAAAGTATCCGTGGCCAGTCTAGACGCGCTTTAGCGCAAGAAAGCCCCGATCGCTATTTTAGCCATCGGGGCTTTTTGGCGCAAAACAGTTCTTCGCTGTCTACACTGGCCCTCTTGTGCAAGTATTCTTGCACAAGAGGGCTTTTTCCCGAGAGGGAATGTGAAAGTATTTGCGCAAGAAACACTGATTTTGTACATTACAAAGTCAGTGCTCTTGTGCAAATTCAAGCGGCCAGTGTAGACAGCTGGCAAGTGTTTGCGCAAAAGTGTTTCCTAAGGGTATGTCTAGACTACAGAGGTTTTTTTGAAAAAAAAAGTGACCTTTTTTCAAAAAAAAACACCTTCACCTGCATCTAGACTACCGTCTAGTTCTTTTGAAATTAAATTTAAAAAATTCAGCGTTTTTTTTCAACAGCGGTAAACCTACTTTTAAAAGGAAGAATTCCTTTTTTCAAAAGAGCTGCTTCGAAAAACGGCATTCTTGACCACAAACAGGGCTTTTTCGAAAAAGAGTGTTCAGATTGCCTGGATGATCTCTTTTGGAAAAGTGGCTCGAAAGAGTCTTTTAGTCTAGACCTACCCTACCAGACTAAGATGGTTACCCTGTGAAGGTCAAGAGACAGAGATAGTTTTCACAAGCCGATCAGAAAAAAAAAAGGTGAATTATTCTGAAGTTTTTTGTTACAGCACTTTTATCCAAAGCACTGTACAATAGTTGCGTGTGTGAATATCTACCGGAATATCAGACATTTTCATGTGGTCATTGAAAAAAAAAATTTTGAGAACCACTGGTGTCATGGCAACTGGGCCATTTTTCTCCATCCCCATGAGCTACCAAACAACCCCAGCCTCCATTCAGCCTCCAGGCTTCCCAGCAAACAGGGCATTATGCGCAGACATCACTCAGACATTGTCCTCCCAGATTCAAACCTGGTCCTTTGCCCTGCCTTACTGCCTGTTTCAGGGTACAGGGTCTCCAGCCCACACCCACCAAAGGAACCCTTCTTGTGACAGGCCCCCAGCCAGAAGAAACAAAGGGAACAGCCAGCTAAAGACATTGGCCTCACAATGGTCTCTGCCCTCAGGGCTTTGTAGCAGAGATTTAGGGCCCACAAGCTGTATGATGCCCGACCTCCCCCACCTGCCTCAGAACCCTGCTCCCAACTCTCAGCTGCTTTTATACAGCTTCCTGTCTTCCTTCTGCCCTCCTGGCTGGCCCCAGGGCTGCATCTCCATTGCAGGTTTCTTGTTAGTCGGTGGCAGCTCTTGTCCAAACTCTGGCTCTCAGGGAGCCCAGCTGGAGGACACAGAGGTGGAAATGAGCTACTGAAGGATGGAGGAATGGACAGAGAGGAGCAGGTGAGATTGTTGGGGCTTTGGAGAGTGAGGACAGAGGTGGAGATGTGGGGAATGAAATGGAAAAAGAGGGGGAGTTGGGGCAGAGGGCAAGACTTTCAGGGAATAGCCAGGGAGAACACTGGGCCTCAGAGGTGCAGTTACCAGAAAATTGGAAATGTGGAAAACATTAGGAGTTATGGAGATTTACCCAATCAGTTCACCAGCTCATCTCAGGGGCAGAGCACAGTAAGACCAGCACAGGATATAAAGACTCTCTGATGGGCCAGTAAATGATTCATGGCAGATAGCCCAGCACCATGTCACCAGCCAGCTCTGCACAGACCTTGGTCTGTGACCCAGAGCATCAGGAGAAAACCTCAGGAGCCTTTATGAATAAACAGCTTCAGCAGCCTTTCCCGGATCTGTTTGGTCCTCACCCCGTAGATGATGGGGTTGAGCATGGGGGGCATCAAGGTGTAGAGGTTGTTAAAGAGAACTTGGAAAGGGTGAGGCTTCTTCTTGTCAAATCGAGACAGGACGGAGAAGAAGAAACTTGGGATGTAAAACACTAAAATGGAACAGAGGTGGGAACCGCAGGTCCCAAAAGTCTTGAGCCGGGCGTCCTTTGTGGGCAGTCTGAAGATGGCCCTGAGGATCTGGAAATAGGACACAACAATAAGAATCACATCCAGTCCATAAATCCAGAATAGCACAAATAGGCCGTAGTAACTACTGGTGCTGAAATCACCACAGGCCAGCGTCACCACGGCAATGTGCACGCAATAAGGTAGGGGGACCATGTTTGACCTACAATATGACCACTGCTTTGCCAGGAAGACACAGGGGAGTATGATGAAGGTAGCACGCAGCCCCACGGCCAGGCAGATGCTGCTCACCACGGGGTTTGTCAGGATGGTGGAATGTCGCAGGGGATGGCAGATGGCCACGTAGCGATCCAACGCCATGGCCACGAAGATCCCAGACTCCATTGTTATGAAACAGTGAAAAAAAAAGATCTGGGTAAGGCAGCCATTGAAACTGATTTCCCTGGAATTGAACCAGAAGACGCTCAGCAGTTTGGGCAGAACGGAAGAGGACAGGATCAGGTCAGTCATGGCCAGCATGCAGAGGAAATAGTACATGGGTTCATGGAGGCTGGACTCCGTCTTCACAACAAAAAGGATAATGAAGTTCCCCAAGAGGGCTACGATGTACATGATGCAGAAGGGGATGGAGATCCAGACATGGGCTTCCTCTAAGCCAGGAATGCCCAGCAGGATGAAGACGGAGGGGTTGGTGAAGTCGGTTGTGTTGGAATCAGACATGGAGTAGAGTAGAATGGGTCCAACTCTGGGGTAAAACAAAGTCTCCTGTATGTGCCGTACCTTCTCCTGATTTCCTGGTGCTCTGTGTCTAGGGGTCTAGGATGATGGTGTCAGCACAAATGCCTGGAAGGAAAGACAATGTAAATATCAAACAGTACACGTACAACGGGTAAACGGTGTCGTGTTTGAAACAGATTGATCTCCTCACACACTGAAACATGACATTTTTCTTACTCAGATAAATGACTGATGAATGGCTGGCCTTTCTAATGTGCATTCCAAGTTTTATGGAGTGCCACGCTCAATAATATGCCGTGGTCTGGGAAACTTTAATAGGCACTGTCAGGAAAAAATGAAATTGGGCCCTAGTTACCCATCTCTGTTCCTTAATGCACTGAAAGTCAGGCTAGAGATTCTGTGCTGTCGGGAGTCCCCCAGTCTCCTGGCTGTTCAAAATTTCAGAGTTGGAAAAAAACCCCAAACCTTTCCCAAGACCTATGCCGGAGGAACCATCCCAATTAGAACAGACCACAGTGAAAAACCCTGGAGGTGATAGCAAGCAGCTGCACAGGAACCCCTGCTCAGACACAACGGTGGCCAAAGGCAGGACAATTGTGGGATGCAAAGGAATGGGATGAAGGAGACCTTGCTTTGGACATGAGCTCTGGTTGCATCTGAAAAGGATGGGGCTGATGTAAAGGGGGCTTCTGAGAAAGGCAATAGGTACAGGGGAGGTGACCCGCCGGGCAGAGTGAAATGTCAGGGACTATTTATTTTAGGAAGGAGACAAACATGGGCGATAAGGTAGAGGTGAGGATGATAAAAAACTGAAATTTTAATATTGAAATGATACAAGAGGAAAACTTCCCAACCAGTGATATGTATAGACATTAAGTGCTTTAAACATTTTAAATTTACATTGCTGATGGAAATTATCAACTGAACTAATTGGGAAGAACCCCCCCCCCCCCATGGAAATAATAACTGGGGTTTAATTAAGAAGACTTCATGAGATAACAAAAACAAAAAACCCTACAATATCACAGTAAGTTCTGGTTAAAAACTCAGGGTGAAAACCCAGCTGGGAGAAAAATGGTAGGAAGAAATTGGGATGAAGGGCGCAATCTATAATGAAGGGAGAAGGGAAACAAGCAAATAATACAGATTGAAAGCTATGAAAATGAATGAAGAATGCTAAAATATCACAGACATATCTATGACCAATAGAGCTAGGGATCAGAGAAAGGAGCTTATTCAGAGTATTAAGAACTAATGAACTCATGGGAAAGGTTCCTAAAGGGAGAATGAAAACTTACTAATGTTGCAGAAAGATAGCTGTGTCCAAGAAACAGATTTGTTCTGAATTTGGACCGTAGCAGGACTGTGTTCTCTTGTCACATGAGGAGGTGAAATACATCCCAATCTATCTGCATCCAAGGAGGATGTTAAAAATTTTTAACAGTGGAACATTTGAGTTTTGAACTCCGGACTTGCACTCTGACTAAGCAATCACAGATCCCATTTCAAGTCAGAAGTCTGTAACCGGACAGCAAATACATTTCTATCTACATTAAATACTTAATGGCAAATGAAAGGCAGTTTTCTGTTTAATGTAGTTTTAAAAAAGATAAATTTTAAACAAAGATTTGACAAGGGAAGGAAATAATGGAACAGCAGCTATGCAAACAGTTAAAAATAGGTCGGAATCTAATTAATGGCATTGCAAATCATGGTGTACGGAAATCATCTAATAAGCTTGATTTCATTCTTGAATCACAGCACACATTTGGCTAGTCAAACTTTGATTTGTCTTATTTCATTGAGTAGGAAACATGTTCCAATTACAATATATAAATTATACCTTTGCAGTGGGGTGTACATTACATGGGCTAAACGCTGGCTTACAGAGCTCAGAAAACCATTGTGAATGGACCATTTTCAGTGCACAGGACTGTTTGTACTGCTGTTCTACTGGGATCATTTCTAGGACTGAAGCTAATAGCAAAGAATACAAATGGGACGTTGGCAGGGCTGTACTCCAAGTGCAGATGCTGGGGGCCCCCTTTCCAGGCACTGATTACCAAAAACTTCCCCCCAGAATCACAGGACACAGATTTTGGGGAATCGATGCCACCATCAAGTGATTTGATATGTGGGAAAACTCAACAGCTTCATTTATGCATCGTACATAGTAATAACCAGCTCTGGTACTTAGCACAGAAAAGCGAAGCAAGGGACAGTGGCTAGAAGGAGCAGTCGGACAAATTCCAGCTGGAAATAAGGGCCAAATATTTAGCACGGACAGTGATTAACCACTGGGGTAACTGCAAAGAGAAGGATGGGATTCTCCAGCTCCCTATGTCTGCAGATTCAGCCTGGGTACCCATGGCAGGGGGGTTAAAACCCTTGAGCAGGTGGCATGAGAAAGCTGGAGGGAAGCTGGTATCTCTTGCTGGAAAGGGCAGGGCAAGAGGCAAGGGGAGCAAACTGCAGCACGGCAGAGTCACCTTAAATCTCAGGGAAACCTTCTCCCAGTGAGAACAGGGAGAGCATGGAACAGAGGCCACTAAATAAAGAATCGACTTCATTCAGAGGAAGTTTCAAAAGGAGGCTGGAGGTGCCTGCGTGGAATGTAACATCCTGTGTTACACCTGGGTTCCTACTGGCTGATCTAATGGCGTCTTCTCATCTGTACATGCACTGTCTCCCACAATAGACAAAAAAATTCATTTACATTGGAAATGTGAATGTATAAAGGTGAATTTTTTTAAAAAAATTAAACAAATTTTGCCTCTGGAACTCCATGCCACAGCATTTGTTGGTGCACAGAGTTTAGCCAAGTGGGATTCTGGAATCGATTGGCCATTGTAGCTGCTGCTGGTAGCATCACACTGAGTACAGGCTGTCTGGCACTTTCAATTAGACGGCCTCATTTCAGTTGTTAATCTTTTTGACAACTGTTAAGCATTTTGACTGAAATTTCCCTCAGAGGATGCCTGCTGCTGTGTGAATTGCATTGGAAAATTTCAGGTGTGAGGGTGTAGCCAACTCCTCTAATGTGACAGGACAGAAGGTTTGTGGCCCACGTTGAATTTTTTTAAAATCTGCTACAGTGAGGAACTCTGCCATGTCCTGTCTTTCCAAGAGATACAAGTCAGGGAACAGCCACCCTGTTACCAGCCAGAGCCCTGAGATGTGAGGAGAGGAGGTGACAGTGTCTGGGCATGAACACACAGCTGGCCCCGGAGGGCTTTGTTCAATTCTTCCTCCAAGGAGAGTTTTTCCTCCATGGAGCCTGAGCAACCCATGGGCCACAGCCTCAGAGTTTTGTTTTGTATTGCCCATCTGCTAACATGTATGGTACATTCTACTTTGTGTTGTCCATCTGCTAACTGCTTTCCCCCAGGCCACAGAAATGCACCGACAGAGAGCTGGAGGGATCAGCCAGGGTGTAGGTACAGGAAGAAGGATGGAAAGGGCCCTGGGTGGTTTAAGGTCTGGGCAATGTTAAAAAGGAGCAGAGACTCTCTCTCTCCCATCACACAGAGGATGGAGCAGGGGAGCTCCTCAGCAGTGGATGGTACCTGTGAGTCCTGGGGTGCAAGTGTCTTCCCTGGGAATCTCTCTTAGGTAGCCGAGTCCCTCGCCTCTCTCACCGCAGCATCCGCAGCAGCATCCCGTGCTAAGAGCTGGCACAGGGATTGCACCGTCTATAAGGCAGCTCTGGGCCATCCCTGTGGGAATCACGCAGCACCAAGGGGAGAAGTGGCCTCTGGGCTCTTTCTCCAGGCGTAGCACGACACACTAATTAAGGGACATCCCAGCGGGAGATGAGATGATTCAGAGTCTCTGCTGAGTGACAAGGGAGGTGGCTGCTCTGTGTATTTGTGCACATTTTAAAATGATAGTTGATTAGTTACATTAGAAAACAGAGAGACGTCTGAGGGGAGAGACAAGCTTTTTCATGGGCTCTCAATAGCTCTTGTCAGTGTTTATCATCACACAGTGCAGCACCTTTCACTGAAGGAGTTCAAAACAGCTGGCAAAGGAAAGTTACTATTAACATACCCTCTTTATATATATATATATATGTAACTCTTCTGCCAGGTAGGCCCGGCAGCAACCAGGGCCGGGTTCAATATCTAGGGGTGCATCTCATATAGAACCAACTCGAGTCCCCACCCAGTAGCCTGGGAAATTCACACACCCCTGGGTGCCTCTGACAGGCAATGCTTCCCCACTCGCAAGCACAGAGTCTGAGTGTAGAAATGAAACTTTTAATGAAAGAGAGAGAGAAGTCACATGCCATTATCTTGGGAAAATACCACAGAGTTCATAGCCCCCTTCCCCATGAGTAACTGTCCCAGCTCAAAAGGATTGAGCAATGTCTTTTGCCTCTCAGGCTCACCAGTCCAACAGTGCTTGAATAGCATATTCGCAGCCGGTCGCCATTTTAAAAAGCTGGTAGCCCGAATTAACTCGCTGCGTGTAGACGCGGTAGTCCGATCCAAAACCCTTCCCTCGAATTAACTGTTGTAACAGTTAATTCGAGGGAAGGGTTTTGGATCGGACTACCGCGTCTACACGTGGCAAGTTAAATCAGGCGACCGGCATTTTAAAATGGGGACCAGCCGCAAATATGCTAATCAAGCACGGGCTATTTAAATCCCACGCTTCATTATCAACTTCAGTATGCTTCATTTGCATCCCTAGTACAAACTAGGGGGCAAGCATAGACATACCTTTAGTCTGCTTGCATCTCTCCCTCAGTCTGCTAAGGGTCATCTTCCATCTAAGCCAGACAGACACCTGTAAAGTATTTTGACTTACTTTATTGTAGAGGGGAATCCTTTACTATCTTCTTCTCTCTTCTGGTTCGAAGGTGTGGGGTTGGTTTACTGGTTGCACTGGGGTTAAATATTCTGAGTTATCATATGCTGTGTACTGTTCAAATTTTTTAATAGATTGGTTACATTTATATCTGAGTTGTGTTTTTACTGGGGCCATAAGAATCCACTGGTGGTAGATACAGGGTCGACCTGTTTTGCTTCTGGTGTCAGGAACAAAATCAAACCAAGATCAGCTACTAGTCCAAATTTCATTCATTTCATTGTCGTTGCTGAGCTCCTGGGTAACAGAATTGACGACCACAGCAGGACCTGACAAGGATTTTTGGCCTTGTTCAGGTCCCGGGCCCAGTTCAAACTTATATGGACTATGCCATACACAGCATATGATTTTAAATACACCAGTTTCCTGACGGCCTAACATCTCGGGGAGGGAGAGTCTTTTCCAGGTCGGAGATTTTTAACACCCTCTGTGTGAAATCCGGCAGTGAACGGTGTTGGTGAGCCTGGAGCCGCCTGACTGCCATACTTGCCACCCGGTAACAGGCAGTATTTTCACCTGCGTTACACATTCTCCCTATTTGTTTCCCCAGCCTATGCTGGAACAGCACTTACGCTTCGGCCTAGCCACCCTGAGCACGCCTGCTGAGAGGCTGCTAGTGGCTTTTGTGTGCTGTCTGCTTCTGAAATGTGCCTACCCTATCCTGGAGCCTAGTCCGGTGCCAAGCAAGCCTTTACTGGCTCAATATTTGATTTTGATCAGAGCAGCAGGCTGCGTTACCGCAGGCCTAATTGCTGAGCTGCGGTTTTTCTTTTAACCCCCGGTTTTGCCTTTCGAGTTGGGTGAGCAGCTCGTAGGTATCATGGCTCAAAAACAATTTGGTCTCCAAAGATGGAGTACCCCGTACAATAAAAATTCTTTGGTGTCAGCTATAAATTTGTTCGGGAAAGGATCTAATCCCTGAGAAGAGGAGTCAGTTAGTGGAGAAGATGTGTTACAAAGATTTTGCTCCTATGCCACACTTCCTCCTTCCCGCCATCACTCTTTTCCTTCCCCCTTCCTAATCTGGGGGAAACATTTTAAGCAGCTCCACAGGCCTTAGTTGGCTGCAGGTGTATGAGTAGTCTGTAGCTTCCAGCAAGTTCTAATTGACTGCAGGTGCCTGCTTGATTAACCTGCCCTTACCTCGGCCCTGTTTACACGGGGAAGTGACAACTGTTTACCGAGGGCACAGCATGTCCTCCACCCATTAGTGTGCACCAGCCAGCAGGTCTGGGTCTGTCACAGCAGATAGGTAAATTGAGGCACAGGGAGTTGTTACTTAGACAAGGTTACAGAAGAATACCAGACAGAACCCAGGAGTCCCGACTTCCCTACCATAACCACAATCCCTCCATCTGCAACAGAGTGTATGACAAGGGGAAAATGGACTCCCAGCATAGCAAGGCCTGTTCATTGCGTGAATGTGACGTATTCCCTTGGGTGCAATCTGGTACTGGGGTACTGCTACGCCCTCTGACTTGCCATTTGGGCACCCCCTCTTAGTCTGAGTTTGTGACAAGCTGCAGTCATCTCCAGATCTCGCACATACACAACCACACACAGACAGGGACACACCCAGCTGCACTTACATGGAGGCTTTGACTAGCCCATCACAAATCAACAATAAAGAAGCTCCATCTAATTCCGGCCCAGCTTCCATACTTACTAGCCCAGAGCTGTACCCTCTTGCCCTGGTCACAAGCCTGCCTAGTGTAAGTTGTTACCAAATGAAGCCTTCCCTCAGTGTGGAGAGCACAGCACACCAGCCACAGAGCCAGAGCAGAATTCCCTTATGGTTTCATCCAGATAAAATACTAGGAAACAGTTTTATTAAGATTTTTAAAGACTACAAGTAACAGTGAAAAGCTCAGATTTAGAAAACTAACAACTGAACAGAACTGCATCCTAAATTCTATACTGTAGATAGGATTTGACTCACACTGTTTCTCACTTTTGGTGTATCAGTCCCTGTCTGATGTGGAAGCAGAGTGTGCAAAGCGATATTTAGGTTTTGCCAATATCACTCCAAAGGTGGTAGACATTGTAGTGTTACCACATCTATCCTTGTGGATTTTAGTGTGTCCATGTATACTTTCTGGATCAGCTGAGTGATCTCAAATGTCAGGAAGTGGGTTTTCGTGATGTGTGTTTGTATCTGGGCAACACTTCAGTATTGAACCTTTCGAGGTGGCGATAACTCAATACAGATATTCATCAATACCATTGGACTATGTGCCTCAGTTTCCCCTTTCAGATAGGAAACAAGTATCCCCACAGGGCTTCCTGATTACTATTCCTAACATCCACATGCATTTGGGACATTCTCCCCTTCTCTCCTTTCCCAGAGAGATGGAACAAATAGAAAAATTTAATGTTAACAAATCTCCGGGACCAGATGGCATTC
>CM057845.1:313984131-313995879 GCA_030068395.1 Apalone spinifera
GGCAGCCATTTAAATTTAAATGAAGTGGTGATTATTTAAATCGCTGCTTCATTTCCCTATGCTGGGTAGTCTAATCTATATGCCTCTGTCACCAGAGGCATGTAGTCTAGACACACCTTAAGGGCATGCCTACACTACAGCATTATTTCAAAACAACTCCTCTTATTTCGAAAAACAAGGCGAGAGCCTGCACAGCAAGCCCGTTAGTTTGAAATTATTTTGAAATAACAAGTTTCTTAGTTTGAAATCATAAACCCTCATTTCCCAAGGGATGAGACCCATTTCGAAATAGTTATTTCAAAGTAGCACTTGTGTGGACGTTCCACTGCTGCTATTTTGAAATAACGACTCCCCAGGGCCATTCAGACGAATTACTCCCCAGTCCTTCCTGCGGCTCTAAATATAGTGCGACCACATTAGAGGAACCTGCCTCGGACTACTTTCCAGGCTTCCCTGTAACGTGGATGCGTTATTTCGAAATAGTTATTTCAGGAGTTGTTTTTCCGAAATCACTTATGTTGAAATAACCTCGTAGTATAGACATGCTCGAACCGTGCTAAGCTACGAGCTAAGGTGCTACAAGACTAATCATTGTTATAACAGACTAACATGACTCCCCCTCTGACTCTTGTGGCTTGTCACTTGACGATACTGGTTAGGTTTAATGTTTTTAATGTACATTAAGAACATAAGAACATAAGAACGGCCAGACTAGATCAGACCGAAGGTCCATCCAGCCCAGTACTCTGTCTGCCGACAGTGGCCAATGCCAGGTGTCCCAGAGGGAGTGAATCGAAGAGGTAATGATCAAGCGATCTCTCTCCTGCCATCCATCTCCACCCTCTGACAAACAGAGGCTGGGGACACCATTCCTTACCCATCCTGGCTAATAGCCATTTATGGACTTATCCTCCATGAATTTATCGAGTTCTCATTTAAACCCTGTTATAGTCCTAGCCTTCACAACCTCCTCAGTACATTCCTACTTGGTTACTACCTCTGTAGCAAAAGAGACCCCACGGGGCTTCCTTAAGACGCTCTCAGCTCTGTGAGGAGAATAGGTCTCCTGGGTTACAGAGGGAACTGGTACATCTAGAGTGTAGAGTGTATTCTTATGTTTTATTCCTTTTGGTGACTAACTCTGGCTTTTGGCCATTCACTTATAATCACGTTAAATTTGGCTCTCCCATGCCGATAATGTGTTTTCCTGTTTGTCTTTCTTCTGGGGCATTCCATATCCTTATGCTTACGTGATGTGTATGATACAACAGAAAAATGCTTTGTGCAACATGGCTCATGTCGGACATCCATGGACAGGCTCTGACTCACTGAATGTGACTCTCCCATGTGTACACACGTGTCATAGTTGGGGATGAAGATGAGGAAGTTTGGCCTGTGTATCTGTATTTCATATTTGCTGCTTTGGGTCACTCTCTCGGTTGGCATGTCAGGGGCTACCATGGAAACGCCAGACAGGGCTCATTCACGAGGGCAATGGATGGGCCCTTGCTCAGGAGGTTCCCTACTACCACTGACTTATGGGCGACACAGTCATATGGCCTGGTCACTTGTCAATCTGCTTCCTGTCCGGCTGTTCTTCAGGGGGAGTCCAGCCTAATGGGAAGTCTGCATCAGGCTGGGAGGGGAAACTGTGCTCGTCCACAGCTCGTCCTCTGCCTCCCTTCCGAGAGAGATTCTGGAGAACACATGGAAATAGAAGGGCTGTAACTGGAAGGGAAGGGAAAGAGCTGCTGAACCCAGACCTAGGGACAGCTGGTCTGTGAAGGACTCTATGGGTGTATCTACACAGCAAAGTTATTTTGGAATAATAGCCGTTATTCCAAAATAACAATGTGAGCGTCTACACAGCCATTCCGTTATTTCGAAATAATTTTGAAATAACGGACGGCTTATTCCGACTTCTGTAAACCTCATTCTGCGAAGAATAGCATGTGTTCTGAAATAGCTATTTCGAAATAAGGCGTGTGCAGATGCTCCACTGCGGCTATTTCGAAATAGCCCCTCACCAGGGCCATTCGAAGTTATTCCTCCCCACTCCCTCCTGGGTATCTGCGTCGAGATAGCACGTCTACATTAGGGGACCCTGCCTCGGATTACTTTTGAGGCGTCTTTGCAGTGTAGACGTGCTATTTCGAAATAAGGTATTCCAGAATAGCTTATTCTGAAATAAATGTGCAGTGTAGATGTAGCTTCTGGTGCCAGGAGTGAACAGGAATTTGAATTTCTTACAGGAACTGTTGTACCACACACGCTCAGTGCAGGGAGCTCAAGTCAGGGAAGTAGCAGGGTGTGATAGGACAGTCGGTTAGGGGGTGCAGGAGTCAGAGCAGGAAGCTGTGTGGGGAGCAGGTGTAGGAATCAGAAATAGGTGATGTGAGGGGGGCTCGGGGCACCCTTACTCCTCCACTACTTCCTCCCTGAGCAGCCCCCAACTCCCAGCCTCCTGCTGTGATTCCTGGACCCCCAACATCCAACTCTCTGTCCTGAGTCCCCCATGCCCTCTGCCCCAGTTCCTGCGCCCCTCCACGCACCTCCTCCCCCTGAACCCTTTGCCTGCAACCCCGACTCCTGCACCCCTTTGCAGTCACACCAAACAACAGCCCTCATCTGTGGGTCCTCATTATCATCACTTACTCATTACATTTGTGTACGTATGAACCCTTTTCTACTATTTTCCCCAGAACATGGGTGCTTTGAAATGCAGAACAGGCTCAGGCTCCAGCTCCGGGGCTGGAGCGCGACTCTCTCCACATTGGGACAGGGCCGACTGTAACAAACTCACGCTAGCCCAGGGTGAGATTACGCCGCTCTGGGGTCCTGCGCTGGGCAGTTGGGGGAAGCGGCTGGATCCTTTCAATGGCTGGTTGATGAGTGGCTAGGGAAAGCTGGTGTGTCGCGGCAGCTGGGTGCGCGCCTCTCTGGGTGGGTCTGTGCTGGTGCAGGGCCTGGAGAGGGTTGTATCTTGTCGCAGCCTCGCTGCAGGAGAGGCGGCCCACGTCCGCATGCCTGAGGGCTCAGCGCCCCAGGGAAATCCATCTCGCCCACCCAAGGAACGACCCCCGTACTCCAGGGCTGGGAAAGCTGAGAACTTGCCCCCTCCCCCCCACTTCGAGTTGTGGGGCCAGGGAGGCTGAGGATGAATGTTCTTCTTCCTCCCCACGCTCTCGGTTTGGGCAGGCTGTGGACGTTCACCTGCCCACCCTGGTGAGGGGACGGTGACAGCGCACTGCCTCTCTGTGGTGGGGCTTGGGGAGGCGGCTTGGCTCCTGTGGGGGGCAGGGCCTCAATGGAGGGGAGGGCTGAGGGCTCACCTCCCCATGCCTACCTTCCCCGGCCGCCCTTGCTTCTTCTCCTGCGTTCAGTTACTGAGGAGAGACCACGGTGACAGCAGAGAAGTCAGGGCTCCTGGATTCTGACTCTCTGTACCACCTTGGCCAGATCACACCTTCCCATGCCTCAGTTTACCTATCTGTACAACAGGGATAGGGTCACGGCGACTTTCTTTTGCTGGGTGATTTGAGAAGCCTTTGCTGAAAGGGGCTACACAGAGTGATCACGGTTACTGGTGAGTATCAATAGTGATAGAAATGTAGCCGTGTTATTCTGGAGTAGCTGAAACAAAAAACAGGACTGTGTAGCACTTTAAAGACTAACAAGATGGTTTATTAGGTGATGAGCTTTCGTGGGCCAGACCCACTCCCTCAGATCAACTAGTGGAAGAAAATTGTCACAACCATATATACCAAAGGATACAATTTAAAAAAATGAACACATATGAAAAGGACAAATCACATTTCAGAACAGAAGGGGGATGGAGGGGACATAAGAACATAAGAATGGCCGTACTGGGTCAGACCAAAGGTCCATCCAGCCCAGTAACCTGTCTGTCAACAGTGGCCAGCACCAGGTGCCCTAGAGGGGGTGGACCAAAGACAATGGTCAAGCGATTTGTCTCCTGCCTTCCCTCTCCAGCCTCTGACAAACAGAGGCCACGGACACCATTTCATCCCCTGGCTAATAGCCTTTTATGGACCTAACCTCCATGAAATTATCTAGCTTCTCTTTAAACTCTATTATAGTCCTAGCCTTCACAGCCTCCTCTGGCAAGGAGTTCCACAGGTTGACTACATGCTGTGTGAAGAAGAACTTCCTTTCATTAGTTTTAAACCTGCTACCCATTAACTTCATTTGGTGTCCTCTAGTTCTTCTATTATGGGAGCTAATAAATAACTTGTCTTTATCGGCCCTCTCCACACCACTCATGATTTTAGAACATAAGAATGAGGGAAGGTAAATGTCTGTGAGCTAATGATATTAGAGGTGATAATTGGGGAAGCTATCTTTGTAATGGGTAAGGTAATTAATGTCTTTATTCAAACTTGAGTGTAAAGTGTTGAATTTAAGCATGAATAAGAGTTCAGAGGATTCTCTTTCAAGTGAAGTGAGTATCACCCGTCTCTGATCGGCTAGTGTCATCCCCTTGTTCCTGCAGAAAGTGTCCGTGTGGCCCCCCATCACCTGTCTGCAGCCCTGTCTGTCTGCCGTCTCCCCAGCCCTCCTGGGCACTTACAAGGTATCGACCATACGGAGATCTGGGCATTATCCCTCGGATTCTTACCAATAAATAAACACAAGCACACAGAGCCCCAGTTCCTCCCTGACTCAGCCCGGAGCCCAAGAGTTCTCCTCCCGCTTGGGAAATGTCTCTTAATTGCTGTTTACATATAAAGCTCAAGAATCAGCCAGAAGCTCAGACAGGCTGGTCTCCAGCCGCACGGCACCCAGATGTTGCTTCCCCACTGGAAGCCGAGCAGGCCCCATGGGGGCTGCACAGAGCTGCATTATAAAGGGGGCACAATCCGTGTTGGCTCTCATCATGGGAGGCTGCTGCAGATGCTGAGGTGAGAGAGGTGCGGGACGCGGCTGCCCGAGGGGGACTCCCAGGGAAGACCTGTCCCTCTCAGCAGTCACAGGGACCCTCTCTGGCTGAGGAGCTCCCCTGCTCCGCACAACCAGGGCTATGCAGGCATGATGGGACAGGAGTCTGTGGCCCTTTCTGCTCTGCGCAGCCAGGAAACACCCCGGGGCTCTTGCCACAAGTCATAGAATCACAGAACACTAGCACGGGAAGGGACCGTGAGAGGTCATCGGGTCCAGTCCCCTGCCCTCACGGCAGGACCCAGTACTGTCTAGACCAGGGCTACTCAACATGTCTGTTTGTTTGCAGCCCACAGCACGGTTTGGGTTTGCACGGGGCTCAACACACGGCCCCATGGGTGGGGTCCTTTGAACATGTCTCCCCTGGGAAGATACTCCACAGCGGCAAGTCATCTCCCAGGCAGAGTGAAAGACAGAAGCAGACGGGCTGGCTGGAACAGACGGGTACAGGGTGTTGGCGTTTCTAGCCCCCAGGGAGGAGGTGCCGGGAGCGCTGGGACATTAAGGGAAGTGCTGGCTGCTTAGCCTAGTGGGCCGAGCGTGAGAGGTGCTGACTGGCTCACGCTGGCCACGTTTGGGTCCAGCGCCGTGGCCGGGCAGCCCTGTCTCCATCCCGTACGGTGCGACATCAGCCTGTTGGGAATCCAGGGCAGGGCTCCCAGGCACCTGACCTTTTTTGCCTCTCATGTCCGGCCTGACTTGCCTAGATCCCTGCGCACCGCAGGTTGGAGCGCTCTGGCTTGGAAACGTTTTCTGAAATGCACCACCTGAAGCGTCAAGCTAACCGCCCAAAACATGGCTATACAATTTTCATTTTAAAAGTGCTCATTAAAAGTGCTGTCATAAGGGTGGAAATCAGGTAAATATTACAGTTTATTAAGATCAGCAGAAGTGACTTAAATGGGGCCCGTGTGTTGTGTAGTCTTGCTTTAATCATATTCATGCCCCTCAGTGTGAAATCAGCAATTTGCATATATTTGCATTTATTTTTGCAATTATATGCAACCACAGTGAAGCTGCGGCCCTCAGCATGTCTTGGGAGCAGTGCTTTTTTTGTAAGAAAAAAGGTGCCGGTACTCTGGGGCAAACTTGTTGAGCAAAAAAAAAAAAAAATGCGCTGGGGACCGAAATGTGGTCGCGGCCCCTTTAAGAGCCATAGCACTGTGCTAGGAGCAGGAAAAAACCCTACAATGCGTTACGAGTAGGCTTCCATCGGGGGGCCAAACCGCCCAGGTTTACATCGGGGGCAGAGCCACCCAGGCTTCCATTGGGAGACAAGCCGCCCGAGGAAAACAGGTGCTAGTACGCGCAGAGGAATTCCCATTTCCTTTCTGTGGGCTGGGAAAATATGTGATGGTACACCGTTCTGGGTTCTACCATCATAAAAAAGCAGTGGCTGTGAGTATCATTGTGGCCCCTGGGGCTTCCAAAGTTGAGTAGCCCTGGTCTAGATCATCCCTGATAGATGTAGTGATGGGTTTGCTCCAGCATCACTGGTCAAAAATGTCCCTTTTTTTCTGTGTGTGTTGCCTTTTCCAGAGCCTGGCCTCTACCCCTACATGTCTGCATTTCAGTGGCACAGGGGATGAAACATCCTTATAGATATACCATAAAAGGCCAGGACGTTAAGGGCGGGGAGGGGGGCATGTTATCTAATCTCTACTTGCTGGAAAGCATGGAGGAGGTTGGGCTCCTCACTGGGGCAATTATAAGATTTTTTCAACATGGGCAGGACATCTTCTCTCCTCGCTTCATTCGAAGGGTCAGCTAAATCGCGATGCCTGAAACTTTCCAAAAACAAAAAAGTCAGCCCAACGCAGACACCCAGCAAGGGAAATTTTGGTCCCAAGCCTCCCAGTTGAAGACATTGGTGATTCTGGGTGATCTTGGCCAACCCATGTCACCCTATGCCTCAGTTAATCTATCTGTATAATGGGTATATTTTATAGTCCGTATGCTTTGATGGGTGTTTTGAAAATCCTACAATACAAGGTGCTGCCCAGTGTGATGATAGTTATGGAGGAGAATTGCTGATCTCTGATCCCTTAGGCTATGTCTCCACAGCACCATGAACTCGAAATAAGATATGCAATTTGTGCTACACAAATTGTATAGCTTATTTCGAGTTTATTTTGAAACAGGCTATTTCGGAATTTGGTGCTCTTTACACAGCACCAAATGTCTAAAACAAGTGCTATTTCGAGACATCCCTTAACCCTCGTGGAATGAGGGTTACTAGGATGCTGAAATAGCGTGCCCGTTATTTCAAACAACATTTCGAAATAATGGGTGGCCTGTGAGGACGCCGGGTAGCTATTTCAGGATTCCTCTGGTATCCCGAAATAACTTTGTTGTGTAGACATACTCTTAGTGTCTAGAGAAATTGTTCAAGTCTCCCCTCCATCACATTTCTCCAGATCAGTGTGAAATGACCAACCCGTCCAGGCTGGGCATTTACAGGTTATCAGACCCTGTGGAGAACTCGGTGTTATCCCAAGCTTTTGAATGGAAGTAGCTATAGTTGTGAAATACACACAAACACACAGAGCAGCCAATTCCTCCCTGACTTAGCCCAGAGCCCTCCTCCCCCTTTGGGAAGGCCCCTTAATTAGCATATACCCCTGAAAATGGATATAGAGCCCAGAAAGGCCCGTCTGCAGCCCAATTCTAGGGAGGAACAAACCTCCCTAGGATTGCAAGGAGCTGTATTACACACACTAAGGTAAATCTTTCCTAGGAGTAAGACCTGAATAAAGACCTCAGGAGCCAGCTGTGTGTGAATGCTCACCTCCTCCCCTGGTACTCCAGGGTTCTGGATGTTAATGGGGGCAATTGAGAATGGGAGTGGTCATTGTTAGACCATGGCTGCGTCTAGACTGGCATGATTTTGTGGAAATGCTTTTAACGGAAAACCTTTCCGTTAAAAGTTTTTCCGCAAAAGAGCGTCTAGATTGGTACGGACGCTTTTGCGCAAAAGCACTTTTTGCGGAAAAGCGTCCGTGCCAGTCTAGACGCGCTTTTATGCAAGAAAGTCCTGATCATCGTTTTAGCCATCGGGGCTTTTTTGCGCAAAATGAGTCTCAGTTGTCTACACTGGCCCTTTTGCCCGAACGGGAGCAGCACAGTATTTCCACAAAAAGCAGTGATTTCATACATGAGGAAGTCAGTGCTTTTGCGGAAATTCAAGTGGCCAGTGTAGACAGCTGGCAAGTTTTTGTGCAAAAACTGGCCAGTCTAGACGCAGCCCATAAGAACATCAGAATGGCCAGACTGGCTCAGACCAAAGGTCCACCCAGCCCAGGGTCCTGTCTGCCGACAGTGGCCAGTTCACATGCCCCAGAGGGAGGGAACACAACAGGGAATCCTCACACGATCCCTCTCCTGTCACTCATTCCCAGACAAACAGAGGCCAGTAGCATTAGTCGGGTCTATTGTTCATAATGTAGGAAGAGTGATCAATTTGAGAGCAACAGAAATGATGAAAGGTCAATAAAACATGAGCTATCAGGAAAACTGAAAGAATTGGGCGTGTTTAGTTTAGAGAAGAGAAAACTGAGAGGGGACATGCTAGCAGTTTTCAAGTATCTAAAAGGGTGTCACAAGGAGGAGGAAGACAAATGGTTCTCCTTGGCCTCTGAGGATAGAACAAGAAGCAATGGGCTAAAACTGCAGCAAGGGAGGTTTAGGTTGGACATTAGGAAAAAGTTTCTGCCTGTCAGGGTGGTTAAACACTGGAATAAGTTGCCTAGGGGGGTTGTGGAATCTCCATCTCTGGAGATATTTAAGAACAGGTTAGATAGACATCTATCAGGGATGGTCTAGATGGTGCTTGGTCCTGCCGTGAGGGCTGGAGACTGGACTCAATGACCTTTCAAGGTCCCTTACAGTTCTAGTGCTCTATGAGTCTATCTGCTTCACCCATGAGAACGGCCTCCAGCAGTTCATGTTGTGTCTCCAACTAACATTGTCTCTCCATCCAGGTGTTGTTACTGCAACCATCAGCCTACACTCTGGCCAGACATAGGAAGTCAAGGGAATGTACGGTGCATGCAGGAGACGCCGTTCTGCCTCACAGTTGGATAATTTCTCCCCTACTTCATGTCAGATTCCAACAACACCGAATTCATTAACCCCTCCATCTTCATCCTGCAGGGCATTCCTGGCCTGGAGGCAGCCCATGTCTGGATCTCCATCCCCTTCTGCATCATGTACATCATAGCCCTCTTGGGGAACTTCACCATCCTGTTTGTTGTGAAGACAGAGCCTCGTCTCCATGAGCCCGTGTACTATTTCCTCTGCATGCTGGCCATCACCGACCTGGTCCTGTCTACGTCCATCCTGCCCAAAGCACTCAGCATCTTCTGGTTCAATTCCAAGGAGATCGATTTCAGTGCCTGCCTCACCCAGATGTTCTTCATTCACAGCTTCTCAGCAATGGAGTCGGGGATCTTGGTGGCCATGGCGTTGGATCGTTACGTGGCCATCTGCCATCCCTTGAGACATTCCACCATCCTGACAAACCCTGTGGTGGCCAAGATCGGTCTGGCCGTGGCTCTACGCAGCAGCCTGCTGGTACTACCCTCTCCTTTCATGGTAAGGCTCCTGCCATATTGCAGAACCAACATCATCCCCCACACATACTGTGAGCACATTGCCATAGTGAAGGTGACTTGCGCTGATATCCGTGTTAGTAGTTACTATGGGCTCTTTGTGTTATTCTTTGTGTCTGGCCTGGATGCGTTTTTTATCATGGTGTCCTACACCCAGATCCTCAGGGCCATCTTCAGCCTCCCCACCAAGGACGCCCGGCTCAAGACTTTGGGGACCTGTGGCTCCCACTTTTGTGCCATCTTAGCCTTTTACATCCCATGTATTTTCTCCTTACTCACACAACGATTTGGCCACAATGTGGACCAGCATTTCCATGTTCTCCTTGCCAACCTGTACCTGTTGGTTCCCCCCATGCTAAACCCCATCATCTATGGGGTGAGGACCAGACAGATCCAGGACAAGCTGCTCCATCTCTTGACTCACAAAGGGGCCTAATGTTTTCTACTGGGGCTCTGGCTCTTGGGCTGAGCTCCATTCGGAACTGGCTGGTGGCAGGGTGCTGAGCTCTCTTCCCCGAATCACGCTCTGGACAGCCCAAGTGACATTTAATCCTCTCTTCACCTTCTGTGCTGTCAGCTTGACTATCTGGGTAAGCCACCTGTGTAGAACTCATTACCGATGGATTTGCCAGCTATCTCATTGCTCGTAACTGTCCATTGCAGGAGAAAGAAAGAGTCTGAAGCATAGGCCGGGTGCTTGAACCAAAGTCAGCAAGAGTTACTCTATGAGCCACAGACAGGCCGATGTTTGCCTGCAAGTTAGTGTCTCTTGGCACTACAACTGCTAGCAGGGATAGAAGCACATGAAATATGTACATACGCCCCACCGGGACAGTACAGGGACACCCAGCTGAGTATATGATAAAATAGTTTAAAACAAGAGTGAAAGCAGAACAACGAGTAGTGAGTTTTCGGGGGGAAGTCCAAGGGGAGGGAGCAAATGTGTCATTAGTGCGTAAGATGATACGCATGGTGTGTGTCATAGATTGTTCGTTTCTGTCGATAAATGTTGGGTTACTTCGACTTAATTCTTTGGCCAGCTTAGGGGGTGTCATGATGATGAGAGATGGCCAGCAGCCTGGGGATTAAGGGGTTAACTCTACCTAAGTCAGGTAGAGTTGGCCAGTAGGAATGTAGGTAGGAATTTCAAACTGGGGCAAAGGAATTTTGGGGTTTTTTTCTCTCCTTTGTCCCTGGGCAGTTTCTCCCCAGCTCCTGAGGAGACAGACAGACTCTTCACTGTATGTAAGTAGGGTAAGGTTTAGATAAATCCGTTAGGTTTTATCGTTTTATGGTTTGGGAAATGGGAACTGATGTCTGTGCATTTAAAAATGGGTTTTGCTCTCCTTTGAAATTAAGTCTTGGCCCATGGTGGGGTTCCCCCATGTCACGTTACTGAATTTGAGGGAAACAGCCAGATCACTGCTGCACCCATGGGGCGAGGGGGAGGGTGCTGGCCCCAAAAGTGGTACAAAGAGGGCCATGTGAGGTGTCAAATAGAAGTTTACTTTCTTCTGATTCCTTATATGCTATTCATGTAATTGTATAATGTCGGTGTATGAAGTTATAAGCATGTACTTCGTGTGGGTACTGAATGTTTCTCGGTATGTGGTTGAGCAATTGGCAAAGCTCGGCCTATGGACATACTAATGAGCAAGTCACTATGGAACAATAACCCTCTATAGGCCAAGGACACGCCTCAAGAATGATGACTGATACCTAAGGGCTACCAGCAGGGAACACAGGGATAGGCCGCTGGCCAGGTGACCTGCTGCAGCCAAGAAGAGACGAGGAAGGAGGTATATAGGGCCATATGGCATCCTCCATTTTATGCTCAGCTCAGCTCTTCACTGCATATGCAGCACTGCAGGGATCAACGAGCCAGAAAAAACTGTGGACCCATCCTGACATAGGACGTACACCAAGGACTTTTAAGCCAGCAGCTATAACATCTCTGCTGCAAGCCTGCATCGAGAACTGGCAGATTCGATGCATGTTATGTACGATACTTTAACAACCTCACTCTCATGCTTTTCTTTCTTGTAGTAATAAAACTTTAGATGTTAGATTGTAAAAGATTGGCTCAATGTGGTTTGTGGGTAAGATCCAGTGTGTATATTGACCTGTATCAGGGGTAGCCGTGTTAGTCTGAATCTGCAAAAGCGGCGAGGAGTCCTGT
>CM057845.1:314015515-314029271 GCA_030068395.1 Apalone spinifera
GGTGAGGAGACCACACCTGTACACAGGATTCAAGATGTGGGCGTACCATAGTTTCATACAGGGGCAGTAAGATATGTCGCCAGAGGCATGAAGGCTAGACATACCCTAAGGGCATGCCTACACTATAGCGTTATTTCTACTGACTCTGAAGAGAAAGAAACCCCACTGGGCATGCTTGAGTCTCCCTCAGCTTTGCTGCTGTGCTCAGCAGCAGGCAGGTGACAGGGGCTGGATGGGGACATGTCCCCACATGGGTCAGGCATTGCCCCAGTTCCCCTCAGGCACGCGTTACTGAGTGGGGACGGGGAGGGCAGTTGCTTGTGCTGGAGCTGCTGCTGCTCCCCCTCCATTGCTGTCAGGGGTGAGGTACCCAGCACCCCGGTATCTCTCTCCTTCCTCACTGGGGTGGGCCCCATTTTCCCCCACACTCTCTGCAGACACCATCCCCTGTCCTGAGCCCATCACACTCCCAGCCCTGATTCCTGCACCCCTCCACACACCTCCTCCCCCTGCCCTGGGACCCTCATCCCCAAGCCGGACTCCTGCACCCTCCACACACCTCCTCCCCCTGCCTGGAGCCCCTCACCCGCAACCCAGACTCCTGCGCCCTCCACTACCCCCCCCCACAGTGAACAGCCCTAATCTGTATTCTATTCATTATCCTCACTGACTACCTGACTTTTTTTGTACTTTGTGACCCTTTCCTACTATTGTTTGTTACCTAAAGCAGCGGGTTCTTTGAAATGCAAAACAGAAACAGGCTCAGGGCCTGGGGCTGGTGCGTGACCCTCCCCACAGTGGGACAGGCAGAGACTCCTGTGCTGGGAGCTGAGGGAACCGGCTGGATTGATGAGTGGCCAGTGAAAGCCGGCGTGTCTCTGCAGCTGGGTGCGCTCCTGTCTGGGTGGGGCTGTGCTAGTACAGCTTGTCACAGCCTCACAGCATGAAAGGGACCCTATGTCCACATGCCAGAGGACTCAGCCATACCCACCTCCCCCTGCCTCAGTCTGCCTATCTGTACAATGGGGATATGGTCACAGCAACTTTCTTTTGCTGGATGATTCGGAAATCTTTCTGTGAAAGGGGCTGCACAGAGTGATCACAGTTATTGGTGAGAATCACCGATCTCTGTTCTGCTAGTGCCATCCCCTTGTTCCTGCAGAAAGTGTCCATGCCTCCCTGATCTTGTCCTCAGGTCTGGCTGGCTACGACTGGCACGTCCCTTCAGGGTAGTGACAATGTAGACAGCTTCCCTAGTCTTCTTCCTACTCAAATATAATTTAAAGATACAGAAATGCACCGAGCAGCCAATTCCTCCCTGACTCAGCCCAGAGCCCAAGAGTTCCCTCTCCCTTTGGGAAGGTCCTTAATTACTGTTTACACATGAAGCTGGATAATTAGCCCAGAAGCGCAGACAGGCGGGTCTCCAGCCACCTTGCGTCCAGATGCTGCTTCTCTACCAGAGGCTGAGGGGACCCCCCGGGGCTGCCCAGAGTGGTGTTATAAATGGTGTACACACCATAGTGGTTCTCAGCGTGGGACGCTGTTGCAGACGCTGGGCTCAGAGAGGCGTGTGCTGCGGCTGCCTCAGAGGGATTCCCAGGAAAGACACGTCCCTCTCTGGTACCCAGCTCTTGCTGAGGAGCTCTCTTGCAAGATGGGCACAACAGGACATCAAGTAAGTCCGTGCCCCTTGCTGCTCCGTAGGGCTAGTAACCACCTCAGGGCGCTTGCCACAGGGTGAAGAGTTTGTTCCAGGATCACGGCTCGTACGTCCTTCTTTTCGGTGCACCCTGCATTGTCCCGGAACCTGGTCTCCTGCGCCTAGGTGGCTGCATTTCAGTGGCACAGTGAAACATCAGGATGGAACATCCTCACAGAGATACGATTTAATGCCAGATTCTGAGGCCATGGCCCGTACTTTGCTCAGGCCCCAATGAGGCACAGCTCCCCTTGGAGTAAGAATAAACAGCTCAGGAGCCAGGTGTGTGTGTGAATGCATCGAGAGTCTCCCCTCCACCTATTGCATGTCAGGAAAGAACTATTTCCTTAGGAGGGTGGGGAAGCACTGGGATGGGTTCCCTAGGGAGGGGGTGGAATCTCCATCCCTAGAGGTTTATAAGTCCTGGCTTGACCAAGTCCTGGCTGGGATGATTGACTTGGGTTGGTCCTGCTTCGGGCAGGGGGCTGGACTCAATGACTCCTGAGGTCTCTTCCAGACCTGGGATTCTGTGATTCTATGATTCTAGGGCTTTGCAGGTGGAGGGGGAGGGTCTAACATGGATCCACTGGGACAAGCAAAAGATTTTTTTTCCAGTAGGGCAAGACATCATCTTTCTTTCCTTCCTCCGAGGTGTAAGTTGAACTATGATGCCTGAAACTTTCAAAAAAAAATCAAAGGAGACACCCAGCATGGGAAATTTCCATCCAAACCTTAACGTTTTTCAAACTTATAATTAAACATTGAAGTTCTGTGCGCTCCTCGCAGGGTGGGGGTAGGGCGGGAAGAGGTAGGGCAGGAAGAGGCTTCGCACTCTCCCTGGGCCCAGGCCAATCAGCCCCTGGACGTGGGGGAGCGTGGGAAGCCTTTTCCCATCCTACCAGCGGCTTGGGTGCCTAGTAGTAAGGGGGAAGCAAAGTGGTTCCACCCCCCCAGACCAATCATGTTCTGGGGGTGGGGTAGCCCAGAAGCATCCTGGCCCCACCTCTTCCAGTTTAGGCCGCACCCCTTCCGCAAAATTATTGCGAACCACTGGTCTAGAGAGTGGTTTCTTCACTTCTCTTTCTTCTCCCTTGTCAGGTACTTGACCTGTCCCAGGTTCCCTTGAATCAAGACCTTGGTTGCCTCGAGACTCCCTTATTCACAGTCCTACTCGCGCTTATGGAACGGAGATTTGGCTGCACAGTCTTGCAGCATCACAGGCCCCTCAAAGTGTTAATTAACTATTCCCCTGTTAAAAATGAGTAGTCCTGTGGCACCTTCAAGACTAACAAGCATGTACTGTACCATGAGCTGTCATGGACAAACTCCACTTCCTCAGATGAGCTTGAGTTGACAAAAAAAGGGGACCCAGACGGTATAACAGAAAAAGAAGGGAAAGGAAAAAAAAATACCTGTCGACTGTAGTGCTGGTGCGAATGAGGTGAACTGTGGGGAGTGGAAGTGTCCCATAATTAGCTTTTGATGTTAATGAGGTGTTAAATGTAAGGAAGGCTGGGTTTTTTATAATTATATAATATTATATAATTATGTTGGTTTTCGGTTCCCCCTTTCTTCTCCACTTCAGCTCATCTGAAGAAGTGGGTTTTGTCCACAAAAGCTCATGATACTCTCTACATTTTTGAGAGTCTCTAAGGTGCCACAAGATCACTCGTTGTTTTTAAGGTTACGGATTAACACGGCAACCCTCTGATACTGATTCCCTTTGTGCATTCCTCCTAGCCCCATTTTACCTAACATGTACACACTATCTTTCAAAGGAGTCACACACCTTAATGCCATGTATTGCCTATATTTACCTAATTAATGCCTGAGGAGGAGGCTGCGGAATGGTGCCAACTGAAAATCACCTCACAGATATTCCCTCCTCAATCAGTCACTTCAGCCTCCTTGAGTGGTATCCTTCGTCAGGGTCAGGCCCCCCTAGTCAGATTATGCGCCAAATCAAGGTGTTTTACCCATGTTATTTGCTTTCAGGTGGGCACATTTGCTGTCAAAGATCAGTCGTAATGATGCACCCAACGTGGGGCCAGTGACTTCCACCTCCCCCTGAGGCCAGGGGTGCATCTAGACAGCACCTTTCTCTCGGAACAAGCTACGCAATTTGTGCTGAATACCATTGCGTAGCGTATTTCAAATGTATTTCAAAATAAAGTGCTATTCTCAAACATCCTGTAGCCCTCATGCAATGAGACTTTCAGGGATGCCAGAATAGCGTGCCCATTATTTCGAAATCTATTTCGAAATAACAGGCGTGTGGAAAAGACGCGGTATAGCTATTGCGGGATACCTCCAAAATAGCTCCGCTGTCTAGCCGTACCCTAAGAGAAAGACTCTGCTCCAGGAATACTCTAGCAATGTAGGTCGGCCCAACCAAGTTTGGTACATTCATTCAGCAGAATCACAGTAACTTAGCGCCACCTCAACATTAGTGTCACTTGTTCATCATCCATTCCTCTGAATAACGACAATCTCATCTTCCATTGTGTGGAGAGTGACCAACCTGCTTCTCTCATGAGAACAGCCTCCAGTACTACATGTTGTGTCTTATGTTAACATTGTCTCTCTATCCAGGTATTTTTTCTGCAACCATCACCCTAGACTCTGGGCTCATACAGGAAGTCAGGGGGACGTATGCTATGTGCAGGAGATACTGTTCTGCCCCACAGATGATCGTCTTCCTCCTATGCCATGTCAGATTCCAACAAAACCAACTTCACCAACCCCTCCACCTTCATCCTGCTGGGCATCCCTGGATGGGAAGCAGCCCATCTCTGGATCTCCATCCCCTTCTGCGCTATGTACACCATAGCCATTTTGGGGAACTTTACCATCCTATTCATCGTGAAGGTAGAGTCGAGCCTACATGGGCCCATGTACTATTTCCTCTGCATGCTGGCTCTCAGTGACCTGGTTTTGTCCACAACCATCCTGCCCAAAATGCTGAGCATCTTCTGGTACAATTCCCGGGAGATAGACTTCAGTGCCTGCCTCACTCAGATGTACTTCCTTCACTGCTTCTCTGTGGTGGAGTCTGGGATCTTCGTGGCCATGGCCTTTGATCGTTACGTGGCCATCTGCCATCCCCTGCGACATTGCACCATCCTGACAAACTCTGTGGTGGCCAACATCAGTCTGGCTATTGTAGTACGCGGTGACATAGTTATACTTCCCCTTCCCTTCCTGGCAAGACTGTGGTCATATTGCAGAACCAACATCATCCCCCACTCATACTGCCAACACATCGCTGTGGTGAAGCTGGCCTGTGACAACATCAGCATCAGTAATTACTACAGTCTGTCTGTGGCGCTCATGGTGGCTGGTCTGGATGTGTTTTTTATTGCTATGTCCTATATCCAGATCCTCAGGGCCATCTTCAGCCTCCCCACCAAGGACGCCCGCCTCAAAACCTTTGGGACCTGCGGCTCCCACCTCTGTGTCATTTTAGTCACGTACATCCCAGCTCTCTTCTCCTACCTCACAGAACGATTTGGACACAATGTGGCCTTGTATTTCCACATTCTCATTGCCAACGTGTACCTCCTGGTGCCCCCCATGCTGAACCCCATCATCTACGGGGTGAGGACCAAACAGATCCGGGACAGGCTGCTCCATCTCTTCACTCATAAAGGAACCTAAAGTTTTCTCCTTGTGCTTTGGCTCGCAGACTGACTCTTTGAAGAGCTGCTGGTAACATGGTGCTGAAAAACACCGAACACGTTCCTGACCTTGTTGTGCTGTGTTACCTTGACAACGGGGGGATCAGCCCATGTGGAACTTATTGGGTTACCCCCTTTCTAATTCCTTTTAACTGGACCCTCCAAAACTATTCCAAGTAACTCCGCTCCTGTGCCAAGACTACTCCTGCTTTACTTCCTCCCATGAGGCTCTTCCCTTGTCACTTACTAACGCTCTCCCTCTAACCTTCCAGATCATGTCTACCTCCCACCCTACCGCCTCTGCAAAGAAATTGTTTCTGATTTTGGTAGGGATTGTCACAATAATGTTTATTTCAGGGGTTATCTAGGCTCTTGAAAATATTAATTTTTTTTTGGTCAGATATTATAGCAGTTGCCTGAAGGAGAACTGTATCTAATTCCCATATAGAAGAAAGCAAATTAAATAAATATTAGACCCACTCATCTCTAACACTAACATATTTTGCCTTTTTATGGCCAGTCAGTTAAGGGGAGCTGGTCAGGTTAACATTTAAATGGTATAGTGACACTTCATTGCCAACTCGAAAACAAGAGAGAGAAAGAGAGAATGTTAGGACAGGACTCCTGGGTTCTATTTCAGCTCTGAGAGATGCATGGGTCCTAGTGGCTTACAGAGGAGGGCAGAGACATCTGGGGCCTATATAAGAACATCAGCATGGCCCTACTGGGTAAGACTAATGGTGAATGTAGCCCATTATCCTGTCTTCAAACTGTAGCCAATGCCATGTGCTCCAGAGAGAATGAAGAGAATCCAGCACTGTTTTATGCCCTGACTCTCAATCCCAGCTTCCATCAGACAGAAGCTAAGGACGCTGTAGTAGGAAAAGCACCTGAAATATACCTCTGTATATCAGAGAACTAAGACCTGGGCTAAAAGTACTGGAAAAACCTGGTTAATGTAAAGCACAGACTGTGGCAAGCACAGGGCGGCTATTTCTAGGCACAGAACATTCATGTTAGCACATTCCAGAAGGGTCGTACCACAGTAACACCAGCTCATTCCCCACCGAGATCAGGAACACACAGACCCAACATAAAGATGGGACCAGGATGAAAACATGATGAATTGGGTGTACAAGGCAATGGGAGGCAGGCAGGTATGCCAGAGGGTGGCACCTAGAGGTGTCAGGAGTGATACATGGCGTATTTCCATTCCTGTATAAAGACGTCTCAGAGGAGCTATCTTCGTCCAGCATTGGGTCCATAGAGAGTCCTACTGAGGTAACCAGGAATCACTGGGGGGGAGGGTTCTGACAGGTCTCCTGCCCCTTCAATGATGATCATCGTTTATCTGCATGTTTATCTTTGTGTGTTGTGTTGACGTTGCACAAATATTTGACACTGCAAATGCTGCAAGAGCCCACAAAGACCACAACATCAGATATGGATGGAAGGCATCAGGCCAGGCTTATTGTCCAATGAAGTACAGGAATAGTTGCCAGTAGACTCTACCAACCATGTCACATCTTTATCCTCTGACAATGGACCAGCTCAGTCAGGGCCTGGAATATGATATGGTCCCTTTGGCTGGACAAAGGCAATTCCTATGAGGTGTACTTTTATACACAGATACACACACAGTACACATCACTGCTGATGTATCACGTTACCATCCTCTGACATGGCAGATCCACCCATGACCTCGTACGGGGGGGACGGTGGCGTTCGATCACTGTCTATCATGCTGTCAATGTAGACCCTCTCTTGAAAATAGGTCAGTATGTTCTTGTTACAAGCACCCTTCCATTAGCCAGCTGTTTACACACACACACGGAGGAATGACAGTAGATGGACAACTCCTAGGTGGATGCCAAAAGTTTCTGTGGCCCAAGAAGACTGGACGGATGGACATAAACCAAACACAACACCCCATCTAGCTTAAGCGCCAACCCAAAGACCAACACAGCTGTCATTCCAGTTGGAAGGTGGCTCGTTTCTTTTGGGCTTCACCTTGAAGATGACGAGGAAGACTAATGGGATACTGGGCTCCTCCCATACTGTGGCAAACGTGTTGACCCAGTGAAGTGAGTGAGGCTGAGGTCTGGCAAGCAGAAATAGCTGGGGAAGATTTGTTGAACATGATAGCGAGAAGGACATTTTCAGGGGACAAAATCAAATATTGGGCATGTGATGGGTACTGGGAAAAACACCCTCATTTTCCTTTGCTCTGCCCCTCAGTTTGGTTTTCTTCTCTGGCACACAGCAGAGGGCAGGGTTTTCCAGGATACGGATGTTTGCCTTATATAGAAACACAACAGTAGCTCACAAAGAGCTCTACTGCTCCAGAGATGTCACTGGGACATTCTCCATTCTCCATGGACTTTCACCACGGAGGACAGGAGAGGAATCATGTGGGGATTACCTGCTCTGTTCCCTCCCTCTGGTCATTGGTATTGGCCACTGTCGGCAGACGGGACGCTAGATGGACGGTTGGACTGACCCAGTCTGGCCAATCTTATGTTCATCCCAACTCAGCACCCCGCATTCATCTTGGCTATTCAATTGCAACAAATATTGTACAAAATATGCCACGTGATCTGTCTGTGGAAAAGTTAGGGTATGCTGGACTATTCAACATGATGTCCCGTCAGTGAACACAAAGGGGCATGGAAGAAAACTTGGACATTCCTGAGGATGTTCTAATCACAACAAATGTTTTTGTGCTTAATACATTTGCATTATGTTTTATTTTAAAAGTATATGTGTTTTGAAGGGAAATTTGCTCAGGAACATGTCTAATTCATTGCTCGATTCACTGACAGAGAGGTAGGCTGGGTAATACATTTAAACAGGTCTGCTCTCTGATCAGGGCAGGATTACACAGTTCTGTGGATATAGTCTGGGGAGTTGGGAAGAATTGGCAGGAAATGCTGTTGTTTATTCATGAGGGGCTGGAGAAAGCTGTCATGGAACTTAGCTGGCATGTCCTTTGTCCCTCTATGAGTGCAGGATATGGGGGATTCTGCAGTTATTCCCATTACATAAGAACATAAGAGCAGCCACACTGGGTCAGATCAAAGGTCCATCTTGCCCAGTATCCTGTCTGCTGACAGTAGCCAATATACCAGATGTCTCAGAGGAAGGGATCACAACAGGGAATCCTCACGTAATCCCTCCCCTGTCACCCATTTCCACAAAAACAGAGTTTAGGGACACTATTCCTACCATCCTCGCTAATAGCCATTGATGGACCTAACCTCCCTGAGTATATCTAGCTCTTTTTTGAACCCTGTTAAAGTTTTAGCCTTCACCACATCCTCTGGCAAGGAGTTCCACAGGTTGACTATGTGCTGAGTGAAGAAAAACTTCATTTTGTTTGTTTTAAACCTGCTGCCTATTAATTTCATTTGGTGACCCCTCATTCTTATATTGTGCAAATAAGTAAATAGCTTTTCCTTATTCACTTATTTATATATAATAGCTTTTCCTTATTCACTTTTTCCATACTAATCACATTATCACTGTTCTCTATTCAGTATTCTTATTAATGTTAGAGGAGGCTGAGATGAGTATGTGAGAGGGCTCAGTGCGACTCCATTTCCAAGCTGCATCCCAGAGTTGTTTGTCACGGCGTGGCTGAAAGCTTCCCCAAATATCACCTCTAATATCATTAGCTCACAGACATTTACCTCCCCCCCATCCCCTTTCTGTTCTGAAATTTGATTTGTCCTTTTCATATGTGTTCATTTTTTAAAATTGTATCCTTTGGTATATATGGTAGTGGCAATTTTCTTCCACTATTTGATCTGAGAAAGTGGGTCTGGCCCACGAAAGCTCATCACCTAATAAATCATCTTGTTAGTCTTTAAAGTGCTACATAGTCCTGTATTTTGTTTCTTTTAACACCAGACTTGAAAGAGAATCCTCTGAACTGCCATTCATGCTTAAATTTGACACTTTACGCTTCGGTCTAAACAAAGACATTAATTATCTTACCCATTACAAAGATAGCTTCCCCAATTATTACCTCTAATATCATTAGCTCACAGACATTTACCTCTCCCCCCATCCGCCTTCTGTTCTGAAATTTGATTTGTCCTTCTCATATGTGTTCATTTTTTTTAATTGTATCCTGTGGTTTATATGGTTGTGCCAATTTTCTTCCACTATTTGATCTGAGGAAGTGAGTCTGGCCCATGAAAGCTCATCACCTAATAAACCATCTTGTTAGTCTTTAAAGTGCTACATAGTCCTGTTTTTTGTTTCTGCTTCTCTCAGTGTGATTCATGAGCTCCTACGGACAGGGCCTATTTCTCCTTCTGTGTCTGGAAAAGGCCGCGCATACGGGACCCTGACATGGAATGGGGCATCTGGAGGGTTCCACCATTCAAAAGAGAGTCATAAATAATCAACACAACAATCCGGCTGAATCAGGGTGTAGGCCTTCTTGCCTTTAGCTACAGAGGAAGGACAAACCCTGATCTCCAGCTGCACCATGTTAGTGACATGAATACCCGTGAGCACAGGCCACTTGTAAGGTTCAGACAGGAGAATTTGTTCAGTCTCATTCCTGTATTTAAAAACCCAGGGGCTCTGCTCAGAGCAATACGTCCAATGAGCCAGAGGAGCAGACAGAGAGTCCAGCGCTGGGGATCCAAGCACCCTCCAGCCGGGGCAAGGCTGGAAAGTCTGACTCAGCCTGGCACCTCCGATTCCAGTTCCCCCTGGGAGACACAGGGAGGGAATGGACCGAGAGACAGAGAACAAACCCAACGCCAACACCAATCTGATCTCCATCCAGCCTAGAGGACCTTCTTGTTCCACAGCAACTTGAGAGGGAGTGCAAGGTCTGTGTCCCAGGACAGGCCCCCGGTGTCACTGACCCCACAGGAATGTGCTGTGAGTGTTACTTTTAGCGACTCCATCCCCCCAGAGCGACCCCAGGGACTGTGCTGGGTGGGCAGGTGTGTGAGTGGGATGGAAAGTGGAGTCCCGCAGTTCACTCCTCACAGGAAGGGGAAGCTCCCACACTCCAGATCATTCTGAAACCCTCAGCTTCATCTTGAGAAGGTGGCCGAGGCTCAGGCTCCATCTTCCAGCCTTTCCTCTGCACCCCACCCAATGAACAGGCCCTGCCCTAGTGGGAGTCCATTTCCCTCCCAGCATGACAGAGAGACCCTGGTTACAGCAGGGAAGTCAGGACACCTGGTTTCCATCTCACATCCTGACACTCAAGTTTCTAGGTGATCTCGGACAATTCATGTCTCCCTCTGCCTCAGTTTACTTATCTGGACAATGGGGATATGTTCACAGTCACTTTGCTGGGGGTTTGATGACCCTTCAGTGAAAGGTGCTGTCTGCAGAGACCATCTTCCCATAGTCTGTCTGCTCCCTGCTCACACATGCTGGGCATTTCCAGAGCATCAGACCCTGTGCAGATCTTGGCATTGTCCATCGTTTTCTTCCTAATTAACTGCAATTGTTAATTACACACAAATGCACAGAGCAGTCAATTCCTCCCTGACTCAGCCCAGAGCCCAGGAGTTCTCCTCTCCCTTGGGAAGGGCCCTTAATTGCTGTTTACTCAGAAAGCTGCGTAAATAGCCCAGAAGTCCGGACAGGCTGGTCTCCAGCCTGTAGAAAGGGAAAGGTCCACTTTTCCCTCACAGGCTGAGCAAAGCCTGCTGGGACTGCACAGAGCTGTTATAAATGGGCACACCCCAGTGCCAGCTGGGTCAGAGCGGTGCGGGTCATGGCTACCTGAGAGGCAGTTGCAGGGAAGGCTCTTCCATCTCAGGATAGACAGGTACCATCTCCAGCTGAGGAGCTCCCCTGCTCCCCAAACCCAGTGTAATATGGGCATGGCGGGCAGAGAATGGTTCTCTGGCTCTTGCATCTCGGCACGGCCATTGACCATCCCAGGGCATTTGCTAGAGGGAATGAGTTGACTCCAGTATCATGGGCCAAAATGTCGCTCATTGCTGGGCACCCCTCCACCCTGGCTCCAGCCCTGAGGTGGCTGCATTGAAGTGGCTCAGCTGTGGATGAGTTAAGTGAATCCAGTTGCCCCATGAGATGTAATGGAAATAGCAGGATTTAGGTTCTGGGGATATTTTTTTTGCCGGAGAAAAGACATTACATACAGTACAAGATTCAAACCATTTCAAACACACGTTCAATACGTACTCGCCAAGGATGATTGTGAAGCTTGGTCAAAAGCTTCAGAGCGGGAGCCGAGTTGGACAAACTTAAAAAACAACGAATAGTCTAGTAGCACCATACAGACTAACCAAACATGTAGCTGGGGTCATGAGCTTTCGTGGGTACAACCCACGTCTTCAGATGACTGGAGTATTAAAAGTCCAGATCCAAGAATAAATAAGGGAAGGGGGAGGGGGAAAGAAGGAAAAAAAAAGACAGGGAGTAGATGGTTGAAGTAGTTACAAGAGGCTGGTAAGAACAATTGCCACCTCCCTTGTTTGGTTGGAGGGTTGAGTTATTCGGATGTGCAAGGCAGTGTGGGAGCCAGCTGATATCTCTGTTCATTGCATTGGCATAAGAATCAAAGTGGTAAATGAAGTTAAGTTCCAACCCTTCCCTGTGTATTTGGTTGAGGCAGGGGCTCGGTGGGGTCGGAGTACTGGGACTTGCCCAGTTCTGCCCACCGAGTGCTCCTGCAAGGGAGAAGGGTTGGTGGCTAGCCCGCTCCCCCATCGCAATGCCAGGCAGGCAGAACGGGGTGATCCCCCATCCCCCGACCCCCTTTCCTGTCAGGAGCACCAGGCGAGCAGAACAGGCCAAACAAACTTATAATAGGACATTGCACCATTGCAATGGGTGTGTTCTCTGATCGCTCGGCCACCTGCCAACAGACGCAGTGAGCCGGGATGACTGGGTGTGAGGAGTGACTGGACTTCACTCTGCTTCTTTCCCAAGGCCGAATGAACCTGTTCCTCAAACCTATCGACCTTATCTGGGACCCTGGCACGTTTCCTCTCCGCCTCGAGGAATCGGCCCCACCCTTTCCTAGGATTCTGTGGGTGGTTAATGTGACTAAGACCCTTGTTTCTGTGACACGGAGCCCTGCCAAATAGGGATCGTCCCCTGATGTTTTTAATGTCCCTGATCCATATTGATAACGGCCAATGTTTAGTGCTTGCCTAGTGCTTTTCCATTTAGTGCTTTACGAATTGCTCCCTGCTCCCTCGGTTCTGGCCTTTCCTGTGCCACAGAACCAGTGTGTGTGTGTGAGTCTGTGTGTGTGTGTGAGGGGTCTGTTGGCCACTTCTAAAACCTCAGGGGTGGGGGTTGGCTGGCTGGCTAATGAGCAAGCCAGGAGGCCAGTGGGGCCCTGTCCTCCATGTGAGCTGAAATTGCCTGGGTCAGAGTGGGGCCCAGCTGAGGGGAGAGCCGGGGCCTGTGTTGAATGGGGGAGAAGAGCTGGACCAGTCAGGCGAGTCTGAGGAACAGGCCAGAAAGCCGAGCCCAGCTGGGGCAGGGCTGCAGCCAAAGAGCCAGGGGGACGGCCAGTTTGAATGGAGCTGCTGTCAATGACACCAGGTCTTGTCCCTGACACGTCCCAGCTGGAACGGTTCCATCTGGTATGTGTCTTGGCAACAGTTTGGTTTTTCCCACTGAAATTTTAAACCCCTGGGTGAATGGGGAACTCTCGAAGCCCGGAGTCTCTAGCGTGGGTTTCACTGCAGTAAGGAAGAATGCGGGATAACCCGTTTCCACATGCATGTGTCTTCTTGGTACCAAGGACAGCTTCCCACACCTCCATGAGCAGGAACCAGGAACACACGGAGTGCTCCCAAACACGGGATTGGCATTAATGGTGGCGGCTGTTCATAATTCATTCCTCTGAATAGCACAATTTTCCGTTTCTAATGGGTGCAGAGCGACTGCTACGTGTCGTGAGAGCTGTGTGCAGTAGCACATGGAAGGTCTCGTGTTAATATTTTCTCTCCATCCAGGCGTTTGTACGGCAGCCATTGCTCTGGGCACACACCGGAAGGCAGGAAAACATACGGTGCATGCAGGAGACACTGTTCTGCCTGAGCGTTGGACACCTTCTCCCCTTTGCTCCATGTCAATCTCCAACACCACCGACTTCACCAACCCCTCCACCTTCATCCTGTTGGGCATTCCGGGCCTGGAGACAGCCCATGTCTGGATCTCCATCCCCTTCTGCGCCATTTACGTCATAGCCATCTTTGGGAACTTTGCCATCCTGTTCATTGTGAAAAAGGAGCCGAGCCTCCACGAGCCCATGTACTATTTCCTCTGCATGCTGGCCGTCACCGACCTGGTGCTCTCCACATCCATTGTGCCCAAAGCACTCAGCATCTTCTGGTTCAATTCCAGGCAGATCGAT
>CM057845.1:314092889-314111906 GCA_030068395.1 Apalone spinifera
GCAATTGCGATACGTCTAATTTGCATCCCTTTTTTGGAAAAGGGATGCAGTCTAAACGTAGCCTAATTGTTACATATACACACAGCAGCCAATTCGTAGGATCATAGACTCATAGAGCTGGAAGAGACCTCAATTCCTCTCTGACCCAGCACGGGGCCCAGGAGATCTCATTTCCCTTTGGGAAGGTCCCTTAATTATTGTTTACTCCTACAGCTGGATAAGTAGCTCAGGCAGGCTTGAGTCCAGCCTGTTTACATTCAGATGCTCGATTACCCATCAGAGATTGAGCAAACCCCTTGGGACTACACTGAGCATTATCATAAGTATCAACTCCCATGCCAGCTCTCGGCGTGGGATGCTGCTGCAGAGTCTGGGCTGACGGAGAAGCGGGATGTGACTGCCTGAGGGGGGTTCCCAGGGAACACACTTCGGTCTCAGGATTCACAGGTACCATCGTTTGCTGAGGAGCTCCCCTGCTTGACAAGCCCATTGCAAGGTGGGTGCGATAGGACAGAGAACAGGTCTGTGCTCCCTGCTGCTCTGCATAGATGTTAAAAATCCCGGGGCCTTGCCAGAGGTTAGAGCGGTAGATACAGTGGAAGGTAGGGACACGGTCCAGAGTGACCCAGACAAACTGGAGAATTGGGCCATAAGAAATGTGATGAAATTCAACAAGAATCCTGCACTTGGGATGGAAGAATCCCAAGCATTGTTACTGGCTGGGGGCCGACTGGCTAAGCAGCAGTTCAGCAGAAAAGGACCTGGGGATTCCAGTGGATGAGAAGCTGGATATGATTCAGCAGTGTGCCCTTGTAGCCAAGAAGACTAATGGCATATTAGGGTGCATTAGGAGGAGCATTGCTAGCAGATCCAGAGAAGTGATTATTTGTCTTTATTTAGGTCTAGAGAGGCCACATCTGGAATATTGCATCCAGTTCTGGGTCCCCCACTATAGAAAGGATGTGGCGCATTGGAGAGGGTCCAGTGGAGGGCACCAAAAATTATGTGGGAGGCTGGAGCACATGACCTTCAAGGGTAGCCTGAGAGATTTGGGCTTGTTGAATCTGCAGAAGAGAAGAGTGAGGGGGGATTTGATAGCAGCCTTCAACTACCTGAAGGGAGGTTCCAAAGAGGATGGAGAGAAGCTGTTCTCAGTGGTGGCAGATGGCAGAACGAGGGGCAATGGTCTCAAGTTACTGTGTGGGAAGTCTAGGTTGGATATTAGAAAAAACTCTTTCCCTAGTAGGGTGGGGAAGCACTGGGCTGGGATCCCTAGGGCGGGGGTGGAATCTCCATCCCTAGAGGTTTTTAAGTCTTGGCTTGACAAAGCCCTGGCTGGGATGATTGAGTTGAGATTGGTCCTGCTTTGGGCAGGGGGCTGGACTCGATGACTCCTGAGGTCTCTGCCAGCCCTGGGATTCTGTGATTCTGAGTTTGCTTTATTATCATTGGCCAAATTGTCACTTTTCTGGGCATTCTTGCCACCCCAGCTGTTGGCCTCCAGCCGTGAAGTGGGTGCATTTGAGTACCACAGGGGATCCTTCAGCAGGAAAGGTTTTCGTTGATGTATAGTGCAAGTCCAAAATGTGAGATTGTGGCCTTTAGTTTGCTCAGGCCCTGCTCAGGCAGAACTCCGCTTGGAGTAAGAACTGAGCAACTACCTCTTCAACCAGCTCTGTGTTAATACACAGACGCTGTCACCTCCTCCCCTTGAATATCAGAACTCTGGCTGTTAATTGGGGGTTATCACCTGATTTTTAACTCCTGAGAAGCATACCCACAACCACAACTCCAGAGGAAGCAGACACATCTACCTTTTCTGGGACATTCACAAATTTCATTTCTCCCTGTAGGAATTGCCTTAAACGTTTCTAGTTTTTGTTGTTATTATTCTTAATATACCTAGTAACCTCCTTTTTTCATCGTTAGCCCTTCCCTTAATGGTTTTATCCCTGATGTCTTTTACATTCTGTATACATTTTAATAACTTCACATGTCTGTTCCTTGCAATTTTCCTTTCATGCTTAGTTTTATATATTTTCTTTTATAATTCCTTCTCTCACTTTGCTATTAAACCATGTTTTCAGCTAAAGTTGTCCACTTCCTTCACTGTGGAATTATGGGCTTTTAACTGTCTCATAAACTTTCCTTAAATTGCTGCCAAGTTTCATTCATTTATCAGTTTTGCTGATACATTGCATCAGCTTTGGGGAATTAGCCCTTTGGAAGCATTAAGGCTGGAAACTGTTGTCTGGTCACACATTTGGTATATCTACGCAGCAGTGTTATTTAAGAATAACTGGCGTTATTCCAAAATAATAAAGAGCGCGTCTACACCACAACCTTTATTTTGAAATTATGGTGAGATAGCGGACTTCTTGCTTCAACTCCTATAACTCTCATTTCATGAGGAGTAAGGGGAGTCAAAGGACGTGTATATTTCCTTTGACTTTCTGTTGTGTAGACAGCACCAAAAGCTGAGTTAAGCTACTTCGACTTCGGCTACGCAATTCACATATCCCAAGTTGTGGAGCTTAATTTGACGTTAGCCCTGCTGAGTAGACATCCCCTTGGATTGTAATCAGTTCCATTCTTTAATTTTTCCCTAATTAATTTAATTTAATTTTTATGTCCCCTTCTTCGTCTTCTTTAAACTTAACAATTCCAGACTTGTCATTCTGTGCACAGATGTCAGGCTCTAAGATTCGTACAGCCTGTCTTGCGTATCCTCTTTCTATCTACTGTATTCTTTATAGAGACTGGGGCTAGGTCTACACTATAGGGATTTTTTTTGGACAAAGCTACTCAAATTACTCTCTGCAATTTGTATAGCTTTTTCCAATTGCTTTTCCAGAAGAGGCTTTTCTGCCAATTGGCCCCATCTGGATGGGGTCAAACGGCAGAAAAGCCTCCTTTTTCAGAGGAGCCCTTATTTTTCGTGGAATGAGGAATACAGGGCTCCCCAAAAGAGCGTGTTTGCTCTTCCACAAAAAAAAGTGGAAGAGCAAACGTGTTCTCTGGATGCAGTAGGGGTTTTCCGGGATACCTCCGATACCCCTACAGTGTAGACAAACCTTGGGTGAGCAAAACCAATTGCAGGTTGAGAGCAGGTTTTCCTCCATCCCGTTGGTTAGGCATCCAAAAATTGTCTTTGTTTTGGCCACTGATGCCAAAAAGCAGGTGTTTCCACGCAGCTGCTGTTGGTGATGCCAGGTCTTCTCCCCATGGGAATGCTGTAGCTGGGATGGTTCTCCCGGCACACGTCTTTGCAAAGGTTTGGTGTTTTTTCCACTCTCAGATTTTTGAGGAACTGGCTGAATGAGGGACTCCTTACGTCACGGTCTCTGCCTGAGTGTCATTGCATTAAGGAACAATGAGGAATGGCCAACAGCCACCCTCATTTCCCTGCTGCTGCCTCTTAAGGTTTGCTATAAGACAACTGGTAGGAATTATTGACAGATGGAGCATCATTAAATACAGAAGTGGCATTAGTAGGGTTGGTTGTTCATAATTCATTTCTCTGATCAATGAAAGACTCATGCTTCACCCATGTGAAGAGCATCTGGCAGTGCATGTTGTGCCTCATATTTACATTGTCTCTCCATCCAGGTTACAGACATAATTCTGGGCACATTCAGGAAGTCTGGGGAAAGTACAGTGAATGGAGGAGTCACGTATGACTTGGACATTTCTACTGTGACCATCATCCTAAGCAAGCACAAGAAGTCTAGGGGAACGTACGATACATGCCGGAGACATCGTTCTGCCTCAAAGTTGGACACCTTCTTCCCTATGCCATGCCAGATTCTAACATAACCGAGTTCATCAACCCCTCCACCTTCATCCTGCTGGGCATTCCCGGCCTAGAGGTGGCCCATGTCTGGATCTCCATCCCCTTCTGCACTATGTACACTATAGCCATCTTGGGGAACTCTGCCATCCTGTTCATTGTGAAGAGGGAGCCGAGCCTCCATGAGCCCATGTACTATTTCCTCTGCATGCTGGCCGTCACTGACCTCTTCCTGTCCACGTCCACCCTGCCCAAAATTTTGAACAACTTCTGGTTCAATTCCAAGGAGATCAATTTCAATGCCTGCCTTGCCCAGATGTACTTCCTCCATTGCTTCTCAGCTATGGAGTCTGGGATCTTCGTAGCCATGGCTTTGGATCGCTACGTGGCCATCTGCCATCCCCTGAGACATTCCACCATCCTGACAAACCCTGTGGTGGCCAAGATTGGCCTGGCCGTGGCTCTGCGTGGTGGCGTGCTCATAGTGCCCCATCCCATCCTGGCCAGACGGTGGCCATATTGCAGAACAAATATCATTCCCCACACGTACTGTGAGCACATGGCCGTGGTGAACCTGGCCTGCACAGATACCCGCATCAGTAGTTACTATGGCCTCTTTGTGGTATTCTCTGTGATTGGTATGGATGTTTTTTGTATTGTTGTGTCTTATGTCCAGATCCTCAGGGCCATCTTCAGCCTCCCCACAAAGGACGCCCGGCTCAAGACTTTCGGGACCTGTGGCTCCCACCTCTGTGTTATTTTAGCCTTTTACATACCAAGTCTCTTCTCCTTCCTCACACACCGGTTTGGCCACAATGTGCCCCTGCATTTCCATGTTCTCATTGCCAATGTGTACCTCCTGGTACCTCACATGCTAAACCCCATCATCTATGGGGTAAGGACCAAACAGATCCGGGACAGTCTATTCCAGCTTTTTACTAATAAAGGGACCTAAGAATTTCTCCTGGTGCTGTGGCTCCTTGAGCAAGCTCCAGGAAGAGCTGGACCCTTTCCCTGAATCTCCTACTGGACAGTCAAAAGGACCTTAAACCTGTTGCTGACCTTACTGTGTATAATCAACGTGACACTGGGGATTTGGTCTATGGACGCTTCATTGGGCTGTGTCCTGTTCAACTTGCCCTGAGATTCCTCCCTCCTTTCCCACCACTTTCTACAGATCCCCACCCCAGTGGCTTGCTCCTGTGGCCTGTCAAGCTATATCTGTCCTATGCTATCCTGGTTTTTTTCTTGATATATTTTGATAGCATGCTAGGAATGCAAGGGGCCTACTGAGTTAGATCTTCTTCATGATATGGCTTTAGCAGAAATATGGTAGTGGATGATAAATAAGATTTATTTCTTGTTATGTTTCAAGATATGTATTAGGAAAGAACTTTTTGTGGGTAGCTTGACTGGATTTGGAAGGCCATTACTTCATTCTGATTGGAACCAGAATCTGCCAACTTCCACCAACTGTTTTTTCTTACTTCCACAAAAATTAAAGTACCAGATGTCCTGGACCTAACCGTTGTGGTTAAAAGTCACTCCTCACTCATAAATATTTATGGGCTATCCCCCATATTTCCTCCAATCAGGTATAGACACCCACAGAAATCTTAGGCTACCAAGCCCAACTTTGGGCAAGAGGTTGAACATCCGGGACATTTTGGTGCCAAAAGGGTAATATAGGCCCAGGAATTGGGGAAGTCGGGGCTGCTGCAGCCGTCACTGACAGAGCCTTCTCCAGAGTGTAACTTGTTTTCTTTTGAGGTCAGAAACCAAATACGTATCTCGATTCTATCTTTCTATTTCTATGTTGCTTATTTTATATTGTTTAAGTCTTGCTGGTAGGTATCGCATGCTCCACCTGTTCTAAGGCCTTGAAGGTGAAGGGAGGCTGGTCCTTCCACACCCAGCTTTTGGGGAGACTAAGGGTGTGTCTAGACTGCAGGGTTTTTTTTGAAAAAAGTGGCCTTTAAAAAAAAAAAAACTTCCCCTGCATCTAGAGTGCTGCTGCGTTCTTTTGAAAGTAAATCAAAAGAACGTGCCATTTTTTTTGGACATAGAAAACCTCATTTTACTAGGAATAACACCTTTTTTCGAAAGTACTCTTTCGAAAGTACTCTTTCGAAAAAAGGCACTATGTAATGCAAACTGGGCTTTTTCGAAAGAGAGCAACCAGACTGACTGGGTGCTCTCTTTTGAAAAAGCGACTTGCTTTTTCGAAAGTACTGGTTGTAGTCTAGATGCTCTTTTTCGAAAGAGGCTTTTTCGAAAGTCTTTTTCAAAAAAGCTTCTTTCGAAAGAGCCTTGCAGTCTAGATGTAGCCTAAAAGCACCGTGGGTATGAAAAGCTGTTAGATAATTAGTATCTGTACACTTAGATACGTTTTAGTTTAATTTTGCTAATGCCAGCTGGGGAAGAAATCCAGTTCATCTGTGTTCTCAGTGCCATCTTCTTTGTGCTTTTTGTAATCCTTATTCCCGTGGTAATAAAATTGATTTTCATTGCATTTCCTGATTTAAAGTAGTGATAGAAATGTAGCCGTGTTAGTCTGCTGTAGCTGAAACAAAATACAGGACTATGTAGCACTTTAAAGACTAACAAGATGGTTTATTAGGTGATGAGCTTTCATGGGCTAGACCCCTTCCTCAGATCAAGGAAGTGGGTCTGGCCCACGAAAGCTCATCACCTAATAAACCTTCTTGTTAGTCTTTAAAGTGCTACATAGTCCTGTATTTTGTTTCTGATTTGTGTGACTGTTGATCACCTGCCGACCCTCACGAGGGGGAATCTTATGGTTCTACTCACTTGTAACCTGGGATAGAGAGAATGAACTTAGAATCTCTGCTCAGATTGGCCTGACCCAACTAAATTCCACGATATCTCCTTCCCAGGCTACGCTCCTCTCCTCCCCTCTCCCATCACTTACTGGATCAGCTCTGTTGTACTCCACGTCATGGTGAAGGTTTTAATACATTCTGTGAACAAAGCACACGTTGGGTGGACCATTCTAAACATCTTTATCTGCTAAACATTGACGTCTCACTGGGTTGTACGTGCTCCCATTGAGTGTGAAGCTACAAAATAATCGTTTGTGCCCTAAAGTATGATGGGAGGCTGGCAACACTGCAGAACAGCCTTTCATGGACCGCAGAGAAGTAGCCAGAGCGTATCTATTGTTGTCATCAAGTCCCCTCAAAGGAATGGGAGAATCAAGGGACCTCAGCAAGTCATCTAGTCCAGCCCCCTGAAGTCATGGCCAGGCTAAGCATTATCTAGTTCATCCCTGAAAAGTGTTAGCTTACCTGCTATTAAATATCTCCACTGATGGAGGTTCTACAACTTCCCTAGGCAATTTATTCCAGTGCTTAAGTAGCCTGGCAGGATTTAATTTCCTAAATGCCCAACCTAATCCTCCCTTGCTGCAATTTAAGCCCATTGCTTATCGTCCTTGTAACAACCGTTAAACTCCTTGAAAATGGCAATCACGTCCATTTCCATTGTTCTCTTTTCCAGGTTAAATAAAGTCTTTTAAAAACATCTTGCCTCACAGGTCTTATTTTTTAGACCTTTAATCCCTTTTTGCTCTCTTCTGGGTTTTTTCTAATTTGTCTACATCTTTCCTAAAATGTAGAGACCAGAACTGGAAACAGTGCTCCATTTGAGGCCTAATTAGCATAATGTAGTTCAGAAGAATGACTTCTCATGGTTTTCAAACAAGACTCCTTTTAATATATCCCAGGATTATGTTTGCTTTTTGAGCCCTGATGTGCACTATGACCTCTAGTTCCCTTTCTGCAGTATTCCTTCCTAAGTCGTCACTTCCCATTTTTTATGTGTGCAGCTGATTGTTCCTTCCTAAATGGAGTATTTTGCATTTCTTCTTATTAAACTTCATCCTATTTACCTCAGACTATTTCTCTAGTTTGTCTGGGTCATTTTGAGTTATGACTCTCTCCTCCAAAGCAGTTGCAACCCCTCCGAGCTTGGTAACAGCCACAAACTTTGTAAATGTCCTCTCCATGCAAATACCTAAATCTAAATAGAGTGGCCTTATATTTGCCCATTTCCAGTCATTTGAAATCTTCCCCATCTTCCATGATTTCTCAGATAGAATGGGAGTCTGTGTCTAAAGCCTCCTCACAGGGAGCACACAAACAATGGAGAATGTTTGGCCAATGGGAGTGGATCTTCCATGTCACATGCCCAGACTTTCTAGCACGCTGGAAGAAATTATAAAAGATGGGGACTGGAGTCATCACTTGTCTCTCCCCTCACCCTGCCCACTGAACTCCCGAAAGAAGCTCCAGAAGACAAAGGAGATTGGAAGGAGGAGCAGATACAGTCTGTGCTTTGGGACTCTATAACCCTGCTGGTATCATCAGCCAGGGTGAGGTATTGCTCACTCCAAGTCTCTCTCGTTTGCGTATGTCTCAAAAAAGATATCTTGGCATTGGAAAAGGTTCAGAAAAGGGCAACAAAAATTATTTGCAGTTTGGAACGGGTGCCATATGAGCAGAGATTAAAAAAACTTGGACTTTTCTGCTTAGAAAAGAGAGACTAAGAGGGGTTAGGATAGAGGTCTATAAAATCATGCCCGGTGTGGAAAATGTGAATAAGGAAAAGTTATTTACTTGTTCTCATAACATAAGAACCAGGGGTCACATAATGAAATTAATAGATAGCAGATTTAAAACAAACTAAAGACAGTATTTCTTCACTCAGCACACCACCCATGGAACTCCTTGCCAGAGGATGTTGTGAAGACTAGGATTTTAACAGGGTTCAAAAAAGAGCTAGATAGATTCATGGAGGTTAAACCCATCAATGGCTGTTAGCCAGGATGGGCAGGAATGGTGTCCTTAGCCTCTGTTTGTCAGTCGCTGGAAATGGGTGACAGGGGAGGGATCATATGATAATGCCCTGTTCTGTTCACTTCCTCTGGGGCACCTGGCATTGGCCGCTGTTGGAAGACAGGGCACTGGGCTAGGTGGACCATTGGTGTGACCCAATATGGTCATTCTTATGTTCTTAACTCATCTGGAAATGTCCCTCGCTGTGTACAAGAGGGTTGCAGCTTGTCACAGCCTCACAGTGTGATAGGGGCTGAGAATGGTATCCTAGGGGCTCAGCACTATCTTTCTTTTGTGTTGCAGCCCAGTGAAGTCCATCACCTGCCTCTGAACCAACTGACCCTGCTAAACCTGAATCCACTTCCCTCTTGTCAAGTACGCAGGTACTGACAAAAAGATCAGGGAGCAGGGAAGACTGGACCCTCTCGGTTTTGTCATTCTCTGTGTGACCTTAGTCAAGTCACCTTGCCCTGTCCCTCAATTTACCTATCTATACCATGAGGATATGTTCATAGTATTATCCTTTGCTGGGCATTTTCGAGATCCTTCAGTGAGCCGCACTGCACAGTACGATGGTAGTTACTGAGGAGAACTATTGACCTCTGACCCCTTAAAGACAGATCAGAAAGTGTTCATATCTCCCTTTGACATCTTTTCCCAGGTCTGTCCATCTACTATCTTCTTAGCCATTCTGGTCATTTACAGGTGTCAGGCCACAGGGAGATCTCGGAATTATCCCTCGAATTTTTACTAATCAAGTGCAATTTTTAAATATAAACAAATACACAGAGAAGCCAGTTCCACCCTGATGTAGGGAGAACCCAAGAGTTCTCGTCTCCCTTTGGGGAAGTCCCTTAATTACTGTTTACTCGTAAAGTGGGATAAAAAGCACAGAAAGAGAAAGATTGGCTAGAGTGTTTCTGGTCTCCAGCCTATTCGCCTTCCGGTGATTAATTAAACGCTAGAGGTTGATCAACCTCACCAGGACTGCACCAAGTTGTGTTATAACCAGCGCACACCCCTGTGTCAGCTCTCGGCGCGGGACGCTGCTGCAGACGCTGGGCTGAGAGAGGTGGGGACGCGGCTGCCTGAGGGGGATTCCCAGGGAAGACACGTCCCTCTCAGAATTCACAGGTATTTATCCTTTGTTGAGGAGTTCACTTGTTTGGCAAATCCAGTGCCAACTGGCTGGTGGGATAGAGAGTAAGTCCGTGTTCCTCTCTGCTCTGTGCAGTCACTAAACATCCCAGGGTCCTTCATAATGGTGATGATGGGTTTGCTCTGGTGTGATGGGTCAAAATGTTCCCCTTGGCTGTTCCCTTCTCCTCCTCCCCCAGTCCCTACCCGTCAAAGGGACTGCTGCCCAATGGGGATTCAGTGGGATCCTACAGAAGGAAATTTCTTAGTAGTTGCGCAATACAAAGCCAAGTCTGAGGCCATGGTCCATAGTTTACTCAGGCCTCTCTGAGGCAAAAAACCCTTTCTGCTCTGTGACTTGAGTGATGCTCTCAGGAGTTGGATCTGTATTAATGCACATACGGTTGCCTACTCTTCTTGCAGCTCAGTGCTCTGGCTTTTAACAGCGGGGCTCTTATCTGACTTCTATCTGCTGGAAAGCATGGAGGTGCTAGGACTCTGCATGCGAATAATTATAAGTGTTTTTCAAGAGTGACAAGACCTCTTCTGTTTTAGCTTCCTTTGTAAAGTTGTCTGAACTGATATGCTTGAAGAAAGAAAGAAAGAAAGAAAGAAAGAAAGAAAGAAAATTTCAAGCCAAATGCTTAAAAACTTTGGCAAACTTAAAAACAGCTGTTGGGGAAATCTCGCTCCCCTGGGGTACAGAGTCCCCAGAAGGGTCCGAGGCTGGAGGTCAAAGCAGTGAGGCAGGAGAGAAATCTAGAAGGAAAACTTTATTATGCATGCATGCAGGGTGACAGCTACCAGAGAGAGCAGCAGCAGCAGCCCTGAGAGACAGGTTCAGGGATCCTTTATACAGTATGTTCAGACAGTTTAGTTGTTGATTGTTTTCTTTAACATATCAAAGTCTCAGCAGAAGTACTCTGAGACCTTTCTGTTCACACCAGGAGTGCTAGAAGTCAGTTTTACAGTACAAAGGCACATGAGAACTCGAGTGAGGAGTCTACAAGGAAAACTGACAAAGACAAGAGTTTACATGATAATTTGTGACAGACTAGGAGTTTCCATGAATTGAGATAGGCGGCATTGTAAGGGTCTTCATTAGAGTTAAGATGATTTCTCTCTGTTACAGGGAGAGAGGCCTGAAAAACTTTTAACCCTTGCAGCAGTTTTCTTTTATAGAGTTTTGATTGCTGCACGGTTCCCCCTTAGACACAATTGGAGTTATTTGATTTTTCTCCCACGCAGCTGAAAATCAGGTCTCCCAATTCAAGGTGTCAGGCCACCTTAAAAACAATTGGTTGCCACCAAAAACACCTACCATGGCCAATCAATTTATGAATCCCGTCCGGCTAAGTTCTTCCCTCCAGTCTGCCAGTGACAATAGATATAGATTAAGATACTAATTTTCTTTTCTCAGTGTTATATATTTAAACTTGCAATGGAATTGAATGTTCTTGTTTTGTCTGTTATGAGAAAGAGTAAATATACCTGCCCCATCTACTTTCTTTTCCATATTTAGAGCCGATGGACTCTGGTCATCAGCAGGAGGAATTGAACCTGGAACCTTTGGGGCAAAACCCAAAAGCTTCTATTGCATAAGCTAACAGCTGCTCAGCTAAGGCTGCGGGACACATTTATGCTTCCTTGGAAGTCATCTCAGTGCCTCTAGCTTGCACATAGATTCATAAAGACTAGTTGATGGGCCCAATAGCTAATCCAAACTGCTCTCCTGTATAACACGGGCCATTTTTTCACCCATTTCACCCATTTACCCTGGTATTGAGCCCAAAGATGGGATGTGAATTAGGGCTGGACTGTACCGGGATTTTCCTGAGAGTTCATCAAAACCTGCTATTCCAGCTGCGTTCTGAGATCAGTCAGCTAGCCAGTTTGTATTATATAGCATTTGTGACGGAGGCTGTCAGAGAAGACCCCCTTGTGGGGGTCACTCTCTGCCACTCGCCTTCCTGCTCTCTGGGGCTCCTCACCTCTTGGTCCTGCCGGACCAGCTCCCTGGTCTCCCCCAGCCAAGTCCCTGAGCTGACCTCACGCCCCCTCCTCCCAACGAGGAGCAGAACAGACAATGATACTCTTCAGGTCCAAGGGAAATGTAGTTTTGGGCCCAACTTCCCAGGATACCCCTCCAGAAATGGGATCAGAACCCCAAAGGAATTATTTGGGTAAGCCCCCTCAAGGAATGAAAGGGGGAATGTACATACGGATTGCTCTCCAGGTGACAATCATTTACACTGGGCTTGATAGTACGTAAAAGTGATTTTATTAGGTACAAGCAGTAGGTTTTCAGTGGTTATAAGTGAGAAGAGGCAGAACAAAGTAGATTACAAACTTAACATAACAGAAAACGCTTCGCTAATTCTCCCACTGAAACCTCAGTACAAACTTATTACAAACTCACACTAAAGCTGTTCTTATTCCAGCTAAGCCGCCAAACCAGGGAAGTTCCCTCTCCGTGGGGCTTTTGGTTCATTCTCCTGGGAGTACCACACCAGCCAAAGAGAAAGAAAACTCCTATCTTCTATTGTTTTGTAGATACCACCTTTCCATGGACAATTACTTGGTCCCCCCTACCAGTTGGGGTGAACATGTGACTTTCTAAGACCAACCACTGTTAAGACTTCAAGGACAAAGAAGACTGTTTACAGCTGGTCATGTAGACATTGAGGGTAACACCCTTGATGACTTTCATTTGCACATTTCAAACCAGAAACCATTCCATACTCCATATATCTAACTTTGCACACAAGAATGATACATTCACCAAAATAAGATATACAGACCAAGCGGATTATAACTGTAAGATTGATGGGTTACATGAGGCAATTTGTCCCAAGCACCTTTGAGTTAAGCATATCTGTGTCCATATTGTCCGTTTCAAAAAGCACGGGGGGAGGTTTCCGTCACAGTGTTTATTTCTATATCTGAATTGTTCCCCTTTTAAATCAAATGCTTCAGAGAAAGAGAAGTCTATTTGAGTTGCACAGTTCTTTATTATTTTCCAATACTGATTTTAACAGCTTTTCCATTGTTTCCTGATCTTGCCAAAACTTTAATACACTTGCTTTATTGTAAATACTTTGGCTTTCACAGGGGATTGACCTGTATTTGCATTTTTTTAATCCTTTTTTGACTCTCCTTCTGCCTGTTTGTGTACTTCTGGTTCAAAATGAAATATGTGGTGGATCAATCAGTTCTTAAGTCTGGGGTTCGTAACTGTAAGATTATATGTAAATGCTACTTAACACCCTCCTTGACTGCTAATGAACTGGAAAGTATTTCATCTCCTCATGTGATACGACTACAGGTTGAACTTCTCTAGTCTGGCACCCTTGGGATCTGACCGATGCTGAACCTGAAAATGTGTTGAACCATTGGAAATCAATATTGTCTAGGAGCATTACCAGCACTTCAACTGCTTACTGGGTTCTTTAGGGGTAAATTAGAACTGAATAAGAACACAGAACACTGGGAGCCAAGTCTGGTGGTGGAGGAAAACAAACTTTATGGGATTGCAGGAAACTTGCCCACACCCATGGTGAGTGGACATCCAGCTAACTAAAATGATGCCGGACCATGAACGTTGATGGACCAGAGAGTGCTGGATTAGGGAGGTTCAATGTGTACCTCAAATTGCTTGTTTCCAAATGCAGATCAAAACTATTTCTGGAACAGGTCTATCGTTTCTACCACATTAACAAGTTTCCTTTCTACCCCTAGGAATTGGCCTAAAACATTTCTTGGATTTCTTTTGTTCTTCATGTAATTTTATTTTCCTTAGCTGTGCCAAAATTGGATCCATCCCTGCTGTGGTCAATGTCCCTTATCTATTTTAATAATTTCCACTTTGTGTTACTTGCTATTACCGTCTTTCAATTTCTTATATATTGATTTCTCCCCAAGAATCGCTGCCTTTCCCTTTGTTACGGAAGAAAGATTTTAGCCAGAGTTGTCCTCTGTTTTGACTGTGGAATCAGGAACTTTTAGCTTTCTAAGGGTATCTCTACACAGCAACAGTATCTTGAAATAACGAGCGTTATTTCAAAATAACGTAGTCTGCGTCTATGCAGCAGGCTGTTATTTCAAAATAGTGTCAAAATACTGCCAAGCTGGAGGGCTTCTTACTGCGACTCCTGTAGCCCCCATTGTATGAGGAGTAAGGGAAGTCAGAGGAAGAGTGCTCTATTTCGAAATAAGTGCTCTGTCGACACCCCCAATTTCGAAATAAGCTATTTCAAAATAAGCTACGCAATGGACGTAGCTCAATTTGCATAGCTTATTTCGAGTTAAGCCCTGCTGTGTAGACACAGCCTAACAAACTCTTCTTAAGTATCAGAGGGGTAGCCGTGTTAGTCTGAATCTGCAAAGGCAGTGAGGAGTCCTGTGGCTCCTTATAGACTAACCGAAGTGTTGGAGCAAAGGTTTTGTGGGCAAAGACCCACTTCGTCAGATACATGCATCTGATGAAGTGGGTCTTTGCCCACGAAAGCTTATGCTCCAACACTTTGGTTAGTCTATAAGGTGCCAAAGGACTCCTCGCCGCTTTTGCAAACTCTTCTTAACAAATTCCCAATTTTCTATTTTTTTTTCTTTCCAAAGAGGTTTGCTCTTAATTTGCCTCAATTTGGGGGAATTAAGCACAATATGTCTATAGATATTACAGGTTGGGAAATGTTCTCTGGTTTTTTTTTTTCCATTTGAAAGTAATCACTTAGGTCTGGTCTACACTAAAGGGGAAAGTCGACTTAAAATCTGCAACTCCAGCTACATTAGTTACATAGCAGGAGTCAAAGTATCTGAAATCGCATTTTGGAGCAGTCACACAGTGGGAGGTTGAAGGAAGCACATGCTCCTATTGGCTGCTCTTACTCTTCATAACGACCAGGACTACTGGCAGCAAAGGGAGCGCCCTCTCAGTTTGAATTAGTAGGTCTTCTCTAGACCCACAAAATTGACCCACAGAAGATCGACTGCGGCAGCATCGATGGTCTACTCTAGATGGCACTTGATCGTCTCAAGGTCCTTCATCGATCCTCATCGATGGTCTACTCTAGATGGCACTCAATGCCCTCTCAAGGTCCCTTCCAGTTCTAGTGTTCTGTTATTCTGTTAGTGTCGATCTTCTCTGTAGTGTAGACAAGCCCTTATGTTCTTTTCTTCCATTACATGCCCTCTTCTCTGTCTCCACCGAAAACTCAGCAGTCCTAGACAGTCCAGTCTATCCATGTGCACCAGCCTCCCCCATTCTCATAGCCTTTCTCAGAAACTCCCTTTCTATGTCCTTCATAGACACTGGGCGACCAAAACTGAGCTCAAATTCATATCTAGTCCATCCTTTAGCTACCTGAAGTTTGTCTTTGCTTTGGCAACTGCTGTGAACCAGGAGGTGTTTTCATGCAGCTGCTACCATTGTCTCTGAGGTCTTTCCCTTTGTTCTACATGGGATGTTTCCTCCAGCACATATTCTGCTCTCAGATTTTGTGCAAATCGGTGAACAGGGAACTCGCTGCATCAGGTACCCTCGAGCCTGGGTTTCATTGCATTGAGGAAAAATGACGCCTAAGCAATTCCACACTGCTATTTCCTGATGGTACCTGTTTAGGTTTCCCACACCATGAGGTATATGAATGATTGATGCATGGAGCACCATGACATATGGAATTAGAAGGAGTAAGGTTGGTGGCTCATCATTTTTTTCTCTGAATAATGAAAATGTGATTTTTAATGTGTGAAGAAAGACCTGTCTGCTTCACTCATGAGACCAGCCTCCAGTAGTGCATGTCATGGCTCATCTTAAAATTGCCTCTCCTTCCAGGTGTTTGTACTGCAACCAATACCCTAGAACCTGATCACATCCTTGAAGCTGGGGGAACATATAGTACGTTTAGGAGACACCGTTCTGCCTCAGATTTGGACCCCTTCTGCCCTACTCCATGTCAGAGTCCAACTCAACTTTCTTAATGAACCCATCCACCTTCATCCTGCTGGGCATTCCTGGCCTGGAGGCGGCCCATGTCTGGATCTCCATCCCCTTCTGCACCATGTACGCCATAGCCCTCTTGGGGAACTTCATCATCCTGTTCATTGTGAAGATGGAGAGGAGTCTCCATGTGCCCATGTACTATTTCCTCTGCATGCTGGCCGTCACCGACCTCGCCCTCTGCACCTCAATCCTTCCCAAAACGCTCAGCATCTTCTGGTTCAATTCCAGAGAGATACATTTCAGCGCCTGCCTCACCCAGATGTACTTCCTTCACTGCTTTGCAGTGACAGAATCTGGAATTTTCGTGGCCATGGCGTTGGATCGCTATGTGGCCATCTGCCATCCCCTGAGACATTCCACCATCCTGACTAACCCCACCGTGGCCAAGATTGGCCTAGCCATGGTGCTGCGAGGAGGCGTCTTCGTAATGCCCTATGTCCTCCTAGCGAGAAGGTGGCCATATTGCAATAACAAAATCATCCCCCACACACACTGCGAGCATATGGCCGTGGTGAAGCTGGCTTGCGCCGACACACACAGCAGTAGTTACTACGGCCTCTTTGTGGTATTCTCTGTAATTGGTCTGGATGTGCTTTTTATTACCATTTCCTATGCCCAGATCCTCAGGGCCATCTTCAGCCTCCCGACTAAGTGCGTCCGGATGAAGACTTTTGGGACCTGTGTCTCCCACCTTTGTGCCATCTTAGCCTTTTACATTTCCGCTCTCTTCTCCTCCCTCACGTATCGGTTTGGCCACAATGTGGCTGTGTATTTCCATATTTTCATTGCTAACGCGTACCTCCTGGTGCCTCCCACGCTGAATCCCATCATCTACGGGGTGAGGACCAAACAGATCCGGGACAGGCTGCTCCAGCTCTTTTTCCAGAAAGGGACCTAAAGCTGTCTCCTCAAGATCTAGTGCCCAAAGTGGTCTTCATTCAGAGCCAGCTGATGCTGGGCCTTTTCCCCTGAAACTCTTGCTGGGCTTTCAAAAAAATATTAAATCCTTTCCTGACCTTACTTTGCTGTATCCCTGTGAAATACTGAGGGATTGGTCCATGTGAAACCTCTCTATATACTCTGGATTCTGACATTTCCACCCCAACTCATCTGATTAAGTGGCTTTTACTCTCGAAAGCTCATGGTATAATGTTTGTTAGTCTCTAAGGGTACATCTAGACTACATGCCTCTGGAGACAGAGGCATGTAGCCTAGATATACCTTAAGGTGCCACAGGACTTCTCATTGTTTTTAAAATTGCAGACTAACACAGCTAGCCCTCTGAGATTTTCTAACTGCTTATAACTAGATCTCTGAGCCCCTCTCCTTCCCCCATCACTCCCCTCAACTCCCTACCTCTTCTCCTACATTTTCCTAGGGCCCCGCTCCTGTTGCTCACTTCCCCCCCCCCCCAATACCTACCCAGATTATCTCCATGTCCCTTTTCCCACCCCTTCTGATCCAGTGCTCAGAGGGGAGAAGCTGTCATCTATGCACTGACCATGCAGTGCTGGGGCCGGCAGGCCAGTCAGAAATAGACAGGGAAGGCAGGGAGCTGTGTCGAAGCAGCTGAGGGTTAGGGGCAGGGTTGCCTGGCAGCCCTGTGAGACTGTTCCTTTTGGAGCTGGTGGGCCCTACATTTCAGGTGCAGAGTCTTGTGGGCAGAGACCAAATGTGGCTTTGGTTTCTCCTAGCCGGGGGCAGGTAGGACTCCTGCAAGGGGGAGGGACTAGGAATCCATTGTCCAGAGCCAGGCGTTCAGGGCAGGATAAGGAATCAGCTGTCAAGCCAGGAAGACAACTGCTGGGAGAGACAGAAGGATACACCCCTGTATTAGCTGGGAAAGTGGGATTCTGGTCAGAGGCTGGGATGGATTCAGTAGCTCACACAGCCCCTTCCATTAACCGGCCACATACACAGCCCCTTCTCTGGAACTCCAGGGCACCCACTGCCCAGGGGCTGAACCTGAGCAGTGAAACTGGGTCTAACATATGCTCTTCCTGGTGCTTTAGACCCCTATATAGAGAAGCATTTTTGTCAGGCTGCTGGGTGGTGCTATCCTCATGTCTTGGGATGACTGAGCCAGGCAACAACAAAGTGATTTACCCAAGACCACACAGTGAGTTTGTGCCAGAGCTGGAAATAGGAACTAGCAGCCTGGTGAAAGTTTCAAACCCCGAGAACCTTTATCTGTTTTTACAGGTCTCTGTTTCGCTTGTTCTTGTAAAGCATGGATCCTAAACATTCCTCAGAGAAACTGTAGAAGCCCTACTGAATGCCTTTTACTCTCCTTTCCAGTGTCAGTCAATAGTGTATAGTATTTGCAAGGAGAGCATGACTCTTTCTCCACCTTAGCGAGGGTTTGGGTCCCCACTGACGCACAGCCTGCTCCTAGGCGGTTCCCCAGAACTGTCTTCGGCCTCTTGGCCTCAGACACTCCCTTCCTGGAGGCTTTTGCCCTCACCACTTCCTCCTTTGGAGTAACCTAGCACTGATCCTGCTTCTCAGCCCCCTGACCCACTCCTTGGGGTCAATGCCTCTTGATATGGCCCTCAATATGGCAACCCAAACACTGCTTGTGCCTTCCCTTGGCCCCGGCCCTCCTCCAGGCCACTTGTGGCTTAGCCCTTCCCTCAGGGCTAGCTGGGGCCCTGCAGGTCCCCTGAGTGCACTCCCTCTTCAGATGCCCCACATGCCCAACATGTTTGTGGCCCTCCTGCTGCCTTCACAGGAGGTGCTCGCCCATTGTCCATATTATCTGTGTAACCCTTCTGCTGGGTAGGGCCAACAGCAGCCAGGGCCGGGTTCAATATCTAGGGGTCCATCTCACATAAAACCGGCTTGAGCCCCCACCCAGTTGCCTGAGAAATTCACACACCCCGGGCGTCTCTGAGAGGCAATGCTTTCCCACTCGCACGCACAGAGTCTGAGCATAGAAAATAAACTTTTAATGAAAGAGAGAGAGAAGTCACATGGCATTAGTTTGGGAATATACCACAAACAGAATTCATATCCCCCCACGAGTAGTCGTCCCAGCTCAAATGGATTGAGCAATGTCCTTTCCCTCTCAAGTTCACTAGTCCAATAATGTACGGGTTCCATTCACTTACCCAAACTTTCTCTTTACCCCACTTCACACGCCCCACTTGCAGTTCTGTCCAGTAAGTGCAGACCCTGACACATCACCCTGATGACCCCACTCATAGAGCCTGATGTGATGCCATCTGTGTGCT
>CM057845.1:314148437-314168882 GCA_030068395.1 Apalone spinifera
TTTTGATCGCTACGTGGCCATCTGCCATCCCCTGAGACATTCCACCATCCTGACTAATTCCGTTGTAGCCAAGATCTGCTTGGCCGTGGTACTGCGGGGTTTCATGATCATACTTCCCATTCCCATCATGGGGAGTCGGTGGCCATACTGCAAAAGCAACATCATCCCTCACACGTACTGCAAGCACTTTACTGTGGTGTCCCTGGCCTGTGCTGACATCCGCCCCAGTAGTTATTATAGCCTCTGTTTGACATACTTTGTGCCCTGTGTGGATGGGCTTTTTATAGCCGTGTCCTACACCCAGATCCTCAGGGCCATCTTCCGACTGCCCACAAACGACGCTCGGCTCAAGGCCTTTGGGACCTGTGGGACTCATCTCTTTGCCCTCTCTGCCTTGTACATCCCAGATCTCTTTCTCTCCCTCATGCTGAGGATTGGTTCTAATGTTTCCCTGCCTGTGCTTATCCTCATGGCCAATGTGAACCTTCTGGTGCACCCCATGCTACACCCGATCATCTATGGGGTGAGGACAAAGCAAATCCGCGACAGGCTGTTGTGGATAGTTACTCAGAAAAGGACCTAATGTTCACTCCCGGAGCTCAGACTCACCTCAATGCTCAGCTGACTGGTGACTTGACTCTGATCCCACTTTTTGGAATCATTTCCTGGATGGTCAGACAAATCCTGAATCCTTTCATGACCTGACATTACAGGGTCAGCATGAGAAACTGGGGGATCAGTCAAGGTACAAGTCATTGAGTTGCCTCCATTTGTATTGCTTGAAATTGTACCTCACCCTTTGGCAAAGCATTTCCACAAGTTGACTGAGAAGAAGTATGTCATGCTGTCTGCTTGAAATCCTCTGCCTATTGATTGGGTGACCCCCGGTTGTGTTATAGGAAGGAATAAAGAATATTTCCTTGTTCCATTTTTACACCACCTTCCTGATGTCATAGACCATCTCATATCCTCCCAGTCATCTCTTCTCCAAGTGGAAATGACACAATCTTTTAATCTTGCCTTCTATACGTGCTATTCCATACCCCTAATTCTTTTCATTTCACTTTTCACTAACATTTCCAATTCTACGATGCATATTTTTGAGAAGTAACTACCAAATCTCCATGCATTGGTCCATACTGTGACACACTAAGGACAGCTGGCTCCAATAATTTGATGGAGGGAAGATATGCTGGGAGCTGAGTGAATGGTTATCTATTTCCACAATCTAGCCCTTTTTATATCCACTAAGTCATCTCTTTTTCAGTCTGAATAGATACAGTCTTTTTGCTCTCTTCTTCTATAAAATCATAGAATCATAGAGCTGGAAGAGACCTCAGGAGGTCAAGTCCAGCACGCTGCCCAAGTCAGGACATATCCCAAGTAAATCAACCCAGCCAGGGGTTTGTCAAGCCAAGACTTAAAAAATTCTAGGGATAGAGATTCCACCATCTCTCCAGGGAACCGATCCCAGTGCATCCCCATCCTCCCAGGGAAATAGTTTGTCCTAATATCCAACCTAGACCTCCACCAGTGCAACTTGAGACCATTGCTCCTTCTTCTGCCATCCGTCACCATTGAGAATAGCCTCTCTCCAGCCTCTTTGGAACCTCCCTTCAGGAAGTTGAAGGCTGCTATGAAATCCCCCCTCACTCTTCTCTTATGTAGACTAAATTTTCTCTACAGAAATCTATGTTGTGCCCACATATTGCACACAGACCGGGTCACCTCATCTTCAAGAAAAAAAGTACAGATGACAAGGGACAGAAAAGAGAAACCAAAAATATTAGGAGACTGGAATAGATGGCTTAAGATAAGATATTATTAAACCTGGGTCTTTTCCTTCCAGCCCTGGAGGGAGACCAGCTGAGCACATCAAATGCTTTACTAAAGTCTATGTATACCACATCTACTGCTTTCCCTTCATTAAGAAGACTTGTCCTATCAAAGAAAACTATCAGAGTTGCTTCATATAATTTTTTCATTGCAAATTCATTCTGGCTGTTACCTATCACTTTATTATCTTCCAGATGTTTGCAGAGGAATTCCTTAATTATTTGTGCCTTTAACTTTCCTGACAGTAGTTAAACTGACTGGTCTGTAGCTTCCTGAGTTGTAGATTAGTCACGTCAAAAGTGCTAATGAAGCGGGGGTTTAAATATCCCATGCTTCATTGGTATAAACATGCCTGCTGCTTTTTTTCACAATGGAGCTCTTTCGAAAAACCCCCCAGCAATCTAGAAAAATAAATACAGGATCTTTCTAAAAAGGCTTTATTTTTCAAAAGATCCTCATGTGTAATGCCTTTTTTTTCCGAAAAATTCCATTTAAAAAAAAAGTGGTGGTTATTTTTATGATAATGAAGCACAAGTTATTTAAATCTTCGCTTCATTAGCAATTTCGGCATGCCTGATCTACATCTCTATGTCAACAGAGAGGTGTAGTCTAGACGTACCCTTAGGCAGATCTGAAATAGAAAAGTCAGGTCCCAAAAGCTCTTTAGACAGTTCCTGGGCAGCATAAACTTTAAAAAAGCACACTGAAAATTGTATGGTTACACCCAAGACTCATCTAACAATGTTCACTTTTGATCTCTGAATTAACAGAAAACAGTCCTAGAAGAAATAATTTATTTACTCCGTTAACCTCTAGCAAGCTGTATGTAAACAATAGACAATTGCAGTCCCTATCTTCAGCTAGTTCTTTAAAAACACAGGTCTACATTTGAAAGCTCCAGCTTATCGACCATGGGGTGGCCTTCCTTCCCAGTCAGAGGGCCAAAGAGTGAATCTGGGTCAATGAATCTGCCAGTTGCTTAGCCCACTCTGGTCATGTGTCATGCAACCATTTTTGCCAGGTCAGGATCTGTTTGATTTAATGATTTAAAGAGGGAAATGGAGTGCGGCCCCAGGAGGCAGCACTGGGTAAAGGGAGCAGAAGCAACTGAAGAGTGTGCAGGAGCTGAGCTTAAACTAGTCTGAGATTCTCGATGTGTGGCGCACAGGTCTCTAATCACAGAAGTAGGACCTGAGTGTTGTTCAGTGTGGGGGGCCCACTCACAGCTGCCAGGTGGGTTTCCAGCCACAGGAGGTTGAGCATGGCTGCGACATCACAGCTGGAGAGCTACGTACATGCTGGAGAACTGTGAGTGGCTGGGGAGGTTTGGGAGATGCCCACAAGACATTGTTTTCACTCAAATACGCCTCTTCTGCTCTGTGGTTTCATGACTGGTCTCTCTCACAGTGTACTACTGTGAAACGCTGTCAAGCGCTCCAGCGTACACTGTTACCGGTACAACATTCCATTAAGGGATACTCCCAGTTGCAGTTACACGTAGGAACTCTGACCACCTCCTGCATGGGAATACCCTAGGGAGGGCAACCCTCAGCTCCTCAGACAGGCCCTCCCTCTGGAATAAAAACTCAAATTGTTATCATCTTGTGCTGCACAGAGACCTTGTACAGGGTAAGCTCTAAAATGTGTTCCCTCCCTCAATGTGGAGGGGAATATGCAACATCCAAAACACTGGTTTACATAGAGCAAAATAAAGTTTATTAATTTTAAAAGATCAGGCAGCCGCTACCTATGGGAAACGGTGCATTTTGCTTGTTTCTTTGTTTCTTTGTTTGCTTTTGAGGCCGTGTTCCAGACTTCCCTCAGTTTGGTTCATGATTCTATGATTCCGGAAGTCCTCTTGTGTGCAGAGTGAAGAACCATGGACAAAGCCACTCCCTGTCTTGTACAGCTTTGGCATATGGTGGGAACACTTTGTTTCAAAGCTTGGTTCCCACGTCAGTTGGTGGGAAAACACCAAGATTCCACCGATGTCGGAGACAACTGGCTTTTATCTAGAGTTCAGGGCTCCTCCCCCCGCTCTCCATTTTTAGAGAGTTTCCATTTGTTCTATTCCCACCCTTCTGCAGAGACACTGGGAAGAATGAGCTTTTATGTAGCATTGAGTTATTCCTTTCGTCCATCTTCAATGGCCAAGTTCTAGATCGACACCCTCATTCCAGCCTCCTGCCGCTGAGCACAAGGCGTGTGAGTAGAGAGTCCCGTAAGACATAAGGATGTAGCTGAATCTGAGATAATACAATTTTCACACATCTGGGTTTCACCTTGACAGGGCAGTTTTTAGCTTCTGTGTCTGGGTGCCATTTAGAGTCTCCAGGTATTGGGGGTATCCACTGGAACATCCAGTTGAAAAGGGGACTGGCCAGTGCATGGTAGAACCTGTTCATCTGGGATTCTCTCCTGTCTGTAGGCAGCCTTCTTGTAAGGCTACAGCAGCTTCTGTCCCAGCCCTGGAGGGAGACCAGCTGAGCAGAGGGACCATTTAGTGGGATAAGGGGGGCTCTAGACCCTGAAGTTTCATACCTGAGCCTTTTCCCAGTGCAAGTCCTGGACACAGATTCCTCTTACCTGCAACACAGTCCAGGGGTCACCATGAGTGTCCAAGGGGACCCAAATATCACTGTGACTCCTTGGAGGGAGGCCCAGGGAGTGTCACTGGAACAGGAGGAAGGTTGGTGGTGCTGGGAAAAGCTGCCTACTAGCTTCTTAAAGATTGGGACAGGTCCTCCCATCTGGTCATAGATCCAGTCTGTGTGCTGCTCCTGCCCTATGGCCAGCCAATGGGAACTGGGGGTGGGAGGGTACCTGTGGGCAGGGGCAGTGCATGGACGCGAGCTAGCAACTAAGGGAGGAGCTGCCAAGGCTCCCAAAATCATTTGCAAAGTAATTGCCACCCAGATTCCTTACCCCTCCTGCTCTCCAACCCTTAGTCTGAACTTCCTTCCTACAGTCTCACTCATGTGCTCTGGGGCGAAAGAGCAACACCCCGAGATACTCAGGCATCTCCCGGGTCATCCACATGGACAGCTACAGGAGTAACGATGGTCAGAGGAATTTGCAGAATCCACGCATTCTGCGAGCTCTCTGACAAACACAGAGCCTTAATGTCGAGCTGTTTAGCTCCTAGCTTCTGCCAGTAAGAAGAGGGGTTTCAGAGCCAACCAATGGGTGGAACCTTGGCAAGGGTACAAGAGGCAAAACCCTGTTGGACATCTTCCTCAACTGCAAGCCAGAAGAACCTGTGCAAGATTCTCATCTGTGTTTTCTCCACCCCCAAATGTCCCCCCAAAAGGTTACTGTGAGTGAGGCATAAGATTGCCCTTTGGTGTTTCCGTGGCACTAGAAGCTGGTATACCCCTTGATCATGTGAGACCCTGTCTAGGAGGTCCCTCTAGATTATGAAATATGGCCCCCGGACTTTGGGGTTTTCCCAAAATGCCTCATCTCTCTCAGCCACACTTTATCTGATGTTCTCGTACGTTGGTCCCAGGCAAATGTCACCCTCCAGGGACTTAGCAGCCCTAACTTGTCGGTTCTGCTTCTACCCTCTCAGACAACTTGATGGGGTTGGAGTCGGTACCTGTCTCTGAACCCTCTGGCATCTCGGGGTCCTCCCCTTGTTCAGGATGTGTCCATCTACCCATACAGGAGGCAAGCTGTGCCCACCAGAAGATTTAGATAACCAAGGATACCCACTGAAGAAAGGCTAGTGGGCTGGCTATCTGTGCCCTAAGCATCAGTTTCTTAAACATGGGGTTTGAGGTTCAAATCCCTTTCGTCCCAACCTTAAAAGAAGCTGCTCTGCTGCGTGGCTCCAATTCAGCCCCAAAGCAAGTTGCTTTACCTGGGAGCAGCTTCACAACCCACCATTAACTGGCATGAGCTGATGGTATGGAGAATAAGGTGTCCAATGAAGGTGGGATGGGTCCCAATGGCCCAATCCCTCCCAATGAGTGCAGAACCAGCCCTGGTTTCACTTTCATTTGGTGACTCCCCGTTATTTTATTATGAGAACAAGTAAATAAATTTTCCTTATTTATTTTTTCCACACCAGTCATGAGTTGATAGATCTTTATCATACCCTTCACCTTCTTAGTCTCCTCTTTTTTAAGCTGAAAAGTCCAAGTCTCTTTAGTCTCTCTTCATATGGGACCCGTTCCAACCTCTCTTCGTTTTTCTTGTCCTTCTCGGAACACCACCCTGGTTCACCTTTTTCTTCTCCAGCCCAAATATCTTTCCTGTCTCAGTTCTCAGCACTCTAGCAACTCACTTCCTCCTTTCGGTCCTTCACTCTTCTCCCTCCCCTTCCCTTATCTGAGTGAAACTTTTAAAGGTGCACAACAGGGCCTAATTGTTGTGCTGTTTCTGGTAAGCTCTCATTTAGCCCCCATGTCTGCTTGCTTTAATTCTGTGGCAGCAGTCTCTGACAGTTTGCTTAGGAAATAGAAAACCATTCACCCAGCTCCCAGCATGCATGCCCTTCACCAAAATATTGGAACCAGCTTTCCTGAGTGTGTCACAAGATGGACCAGTGAATGCATATCTGGTAGCTCCATCTCAAAAAATATGCGTAGTAGAATTGGAAATGTTAGGCTAAGTCTGCACTGGCGGATTCTTGTGCAAGAACTCTTGCACAAGAACTCATCCACACTACCGTGTGCTTTTGTTAAAGACTGAACCTGGGTCAATAAGTTTGCAAGTTGCTTAACCCACTCTGGTCATGTGTCACACAACCTTTTTGCCAGGACGGGATCTGTTGGCTTTAATGAACACATGCCCCAAAAGAGGAACACTGGAAAGGAAGTGCGGCTCCTGGCTGCAGCTCTGGGAAGGATGAGCTGAAACAACTGAAGAGTGCACAGGAGCTGACCTAAAACTAGTCTGAGGTTCTTTGTGCACAGCTCTCCACTCACAGAAGGAAGCCCTGAGTAGTGTTGTTCAGTGGGGGAGGGGGAGGAGGAGCACTCACAGCTGCCAGGTGGTTTTCCAGCCACAGGAGGTTGGGCTCCTCACATTGCTTCAACACCGTGTGATCACCTGCCCCCTGGGCCTGACAGGCTCTGTCCGTCCCACGCCTCCAAGATCCGAACAGGTGAGAGACACTCTCCTGCTGTCCTACTTATCGTACCGCCAGCCCGCCCCTCCTGCTGCCACTGCTCTGCCCACAGGGGCCCTTTGCTTGGTCCTGGGGGTGTTTTTCCCACACCACAGCAGAAAACATTTGGTTGACAAAAATGGGGTGCCGACAAAGTCTGCGTTGCATGCTAGGAAAGCCAGCCATGGTATCCAGTTCTCCACCATATAAGACGGCAATTTGATAACGGTCTCTCCCACCAAACCCAGCTGATTCCAGGTTCAAATCTCTTGTGAAACCTGGCCTCAAACAGAATCTCTGCTCAGAGTCTGCTGCATTGTGGGAAAGTCCCCCTTCAGGGGCTCTTGGTCGTCCTGTCTCCAAGAAAGCTCCTCACTTCCTTTCCCACAACCCCCTTTCCCCTACTCTCGGCCTCTGGTCTCCCCCTGCCCCAGGAGCTGTCCTGGGAGTGAGTAGGAAGGAGGCCCAGGGCCTGTGCTGGGTGGGCAGGTTTCTGGGTGGGAGGGGAAATGGAGTCCTGAAGTTCACCCCTCCCAGGGGCAGGGAGTTCCCACACTCCAGCTCCTTCTGAGACCCTCAGAGTCACCGTGAAAATGTGTTCAGGCTCCAGCTCCCTCTTCCAGCCTTTCCTCCACCTCCCACACAAGAAACAGCCCTTGCTGGAGCGGGAGTCGATTTCCCTCTTGGTGTGAGGGAAGGACCAGTGTTCTGGCAGGGACATCAGGACTCCTGGGTTCTGTCTCTCATCCTCCCATTCACCCTCTGTATGACCTTTGGCAACCCCAGACTCCCAGTGCCTCAGTTTACCTATCTGTTTATTGCCAGTGTGTTCTTACTGACGTTCCTTTACCAGGGCTTTTGAGGACCCTTCCGTGAAAGGCGCGGCACAGGGGGATGATAGTTACTGGACTTGGATGTCGCACCAGCAGCCCCATGGGCCTGCAGAAAGTTTTCAAGATTCCCCTCAGTGACCTGTCTCCAGACCTGTCTTAGTTTTGTCCCTCCCGGCCCTTCACCGGGCGTCAGGCCCTAGGAAGAGCTCTGCTAATTAAACACAAAATATAAATATTCACATATTCACAGAACAGCAAATTAACGTCTGGCTCAGCCCAGAGCCCAATTGATCTCACCTCCCTTTGGGAAGGCCCCTTAATTACTGTTTACTGCTAACACTGGAAAAATAGCCCAGCCACAGATAGGCCAGATTTCAGCCTTTTTTCATCCAGAGGCCACTTCCCTCCAGAGACTGAGACAACCCCCCAGGACAGCCCAGAGCTGGGTTATAACCAGTGCACAACCCGGTGTAGCCTCTCAGCCTAAGAGGCCGCTGTGGACGCTGGGCTGAGAGAGGTGCGGGATGCGGCTGCCTGAGGGGGATTCTGAGGGAAGACATGTCCTTCTCAGCACTCACAGGTACCATCCTGAGCTGAGGAGCTTTCCTGCTCCACAACCCCAGTGCAACGTGGCCATGGTGCGATAGAGAGTCAGTCTCTGGTTCGTTCTTCTCTGCCGAGCTACTAAACATCCCAGGGACCCTACCCCACAGGTGAGATTTTTCTAGTACCACAGGCCAAAATGTCCCTTTTGGCTGGGCCCTCAGGTTGGCTGGTTGCCTCCTGAGCTGAGGTGGCTAAATTTCCCTGCCACAGACCATCCTTTGGGAAAAAAGACGTTAAGAGAGGCACAATATGAGGCCAATTCAGAGTCTGTGACCCAAACTTTGCTCAGGCCCCACTGAGGCAAAACTCCCCTTGGAGCAAGAATGGAGGAAGAAGACCTCGTAAGCCGACAGTGAGATAATTCAGAGAGCCTGGCACCTCTTCCTCTTGCGCGGGAGGCCTCCAGGTGCTGTTACCTCCCATCCATGTGCTGTGATGGATGGAGGCGGTAGGGATCCTCACTGAACAGGTATAACAAATATTCCAAAATGGGCAAGACGTCTTTTCTCCTACCTATTCACTATTTGACTGAAGGTTATGGTTGAAACTGTCAACAAACAGGTCAGCCAGAGACAGAGAGGAGGCAATGGAAAATTACAGTCTAAACATTAAAAGTATGGCAAATCTATAAGCAATTGTCAAAGAGCTGTCCTCACAGAAGGTTCAAAAGGGGAGCGAAGTGAGTCTGTAACAGGAAAAACTTTAAAATCAACAAATAGGCTAACAGCACCTTAAAGACTAACAAACAGTGTTTCTATATCCTGGGAAATTTCCCAAAGTGCAGGAATTTTTGAGTAAAATGTGTCAAAATGGGAAATTGGGAATTTTCTTGAAAATCTGTTAAGTCCTGGGAAATTTTCAATGAAATTAAAATTGTTCATTTATCGTCCTTTGGAATAAAAAATTGTGGACGATTCAGATTTATCAAAAACTGCTCTCAATTGGTCAATAGGGTTGCCTGTCCATTATTAGAACTCATTGAACTTGATGCTAAAAATTGTACAGTGGAAGGCATTTATACTAAAGTCAAGGAGTCAATTTAAAAAAAAAATCCCATTGAATAATATTTTGGGTGTTGCTTGTGATGGTGCAAATTTGAGGATAGGAGCAAAGACTTTCTTTTTCTCTAAACTTAGAGAAGATGTTCCAAAGTTTGTTTTCCTGAGATGTATTTGCCATACATGAGCCCTGATATCAAGTTCAGCTTCTACAGTTTTGCCTGATTTTGTAGAGCAGTTTATAACAAATATAACGAACTATCCAGCACATAGTGTTAAAAAGAAAGAAGAAATTGAGGAGATGGTTGAATATTTTCTCCATTGAAAGTTATCTATGTTAAAAAGAATTTAAACAAGGTGGTTAGCTGTACACCCTTGTGTAAATAGAATAGAATAGAATAGTCAGTGAAACTTTTAAAAGTCATTGCAACAAATGACTTAAAACCACATTTCCTAAAAGGTGAATTAACGAAAATCAATGTGTCGCATCCCTCTAATTTTATCCAAATTAATGAAATTTATACTGGTCCAGAGTGTGAGGAGTACTTAACATGTATTGATCCTAGTGTAGCTATGAATGTAAGAAAAGTAATTCAGCATTTTTACATCATTTTTGAAGAAATGCAGCTCAGGCTGCCACTTCACTCTGTTGTTTTCTCAGAGGTTGGATTTATAGATCCTAAAATTTGTCTTAATGTTGATGCAGATAAAAAAAAATATTTCAAAACTTTCTGCAATACTTAATATAGATGTGAACTCTGCTGAGAGTGAACTCAGAGCCTGTCCATTTTCTTTAGAATCAAATCAAGTTGAACGTGTTAAGAATAAGCCTATTGATGAAATGTGGCATCATATTTCTAAAATGAAACGTTTTTCTGGAAAATGTATGTTTTCAAACATTTGTAAATTAGCTCAAAATGTTTCAGCACTTCCACATTCAACTGCAGAATGTGAGAGAATTTTTTCAATGTAATGTTACAGACATTAAAACTAAGAAAAGGAGTTACAAGATAATTAAAACACTTAATTCTAGTGTAATTGTCACATCAGCTTTCAAAGCAAAAAAAAAAAAATGTTCTAGGTTTATAATTTCAAAGAAGCATTTAAGTTTACATAATAAAATATGTATGGATATGGATATGCCAGAAAAATTGGCAGTCACACTGATAAAAATATGAATGATGGTGATTACATTTTTAGTGAGAAGTCAAGTCATGACTCATCTGATGAGTAAAACTCATCGTGATTGTCAAGTATTATGTATTAAATATTCTATTCATCACAAAATCATCAAAATGATTGTTCAATATTTTGAGTTAATAATTATATAAATTTAAAATAATAAAACCAATGAATTAACTATACATAAAATAGCCTTTAGAACATATAAAAAATTATCTGGGAATTTTTCATCAGACCTGGGAAATTTTTAGCGCTGGCCTGGGAAAAGTTGGCAACACGATATAGAAACACGGCTAACAAACCATGTGGATGGTACATGGTATCGTGGGCAAAACCCACTTCTTCAGGTGACTGGAGTTAGACTGCCTTAAGTAAAACCTGTTTCTCCAGCGACCCTCAACAGCCAGTTCATTTCTTAATTGCATTCCCCTTATTGTGTATGTGTCACGAAGTTCCATGGGCCAGCAACGGATTAGTCCAGCTCTTGTCTTTTCTCTATGTTATATGGTCTGGCTTTCCACGTAACGGAAGAATGTTCCCTTGTTGGTGTGTGGTGAGACACAGGGACTATAAAAGCTGGATTCTGTTTTCATAATTGATCGATTCCCGGGTTTGAAGGTGAAAAGGAGCCATTAGATCATCAAGTCGGACTCCCTGCAAAACACCCGCCATTGATTTTAGGCAGATACCCCAGTAATGAGCTCTGTGACGAGACATGGTATTTTATCCGAAGCCTACCCAGTGTGACCCAGAGCTGTCCTGTCCCCGCCTGAGACCTTCCTGCCTGGTTGGTGTTAATTCAACACCAAACTGCATTTTCTTTTTCTGGCCATCAGCGAAAAATCCACCTCCCTCCGCCCACTTACCTGAGAGGTGCAGCTGTAGCAGATACCCCCTGGACAGGCAGCACAAGGTTAATGGAAAAATTCTTTTACCCGCTTAGCTGCCATCTCTGGGAGATGGCCTACCAATGCTGAGGGGAGCCCTGCAATCAGCGTCAGTTGTATTTAAGCTGCAGCGCTACTGCTGAGCCACTGTGCCTCACACATCTAGTCAAGGCCTCAGGCAGACACATGCGGTCTGGGTCTGCAGAGATGGAGAGCTGAAGCATCCCCCATTGGCAGTGTGTCCCACTGGCTACTCACCCTCAAGGCTAAACCTTGGCCCTTATTTGCCTCAGGAATGTGTCGAACGACAACTTTCAGTCCACGGGCCTCACTCAGCTTTTCCCATGAGGGCCCCTGAGTCTCTCCCAGTGAAATTCTTGGCTTGGTCGTCAGTTAAGTGTCTCTCAGCCAGGCATTGTCTTCCACCTCCCTTCGATTGTGTAGCTCTTTCCTGCAACTACCCAATATTTCAATATCCTTTGTGAAACGTGACACCCAGGTTTGACGCTGATCCTTGTCCGTTCCTCCAGTGCCGTGTGCAGAGGCAAAAGCATTTGGGGAGCAGGGCTCATGCCAACACAATGTTTCCATAGAGTCAAATCCATCGTTATTGTCCCAGAACCAGGGTGGCAAGTCCCACCTCACATGAGGGCTCAAGTGGTAAGTTCAGGACCCTAAGGAGAACACTCTGCCAATATTTGACACATTGGTCAATTTTGTGTCCGTTTTTTTATTTGCTTCCAGGTCTTCCATGAAAAAATCAAAGTTCCTCAGGCTTCGAGGTAACCCCTGCAGATCCCCACTGGAAACATCCCCATTGGCCAATCTGTCAGCCAGAGAGGGCTGTGTATGTGTTCCACTTGCTTATGGCTGTTATATAGGGTTCATGTTTAACACGTCTCGTTCCCAGTACTAAATCACATGCCTCAGTGAATCAAAGTTGATTGCAGCTGAGCGGTTTCCTTGATCAACCACATGTGCGCTCTTCTGCAAGAAAGACATCAGATTGATTTGACAAGACAGGATCTCCAAAAACCCTGTGGTTGCTTGGCATTAATTATGATCCTAGAAATTCATTTTCAGCTGATTCCATAACAACCTTTCCATTCTTCCCTAATCCTGGGAAAACTTTTTAAAAGTTCTATTTTTATAGACGTGATGTTTATCCCAGTATTGTCCCCTGCCTTTGTTTTGTTTTGTCTGTGTTGTTTTCTGACTGTCTGTGTAACCCACACATCTAGTGTGGTTACTGAGCAATGCAAGTGGTACCTAGACCACAGCAATGGAGACCTCTACAGCATGGGCTGGGACCAGCTGGCTTATAGCTCAGAGGGTAGAGGCTCTTATACTAAGCTTCACAGATTCCCACATTCAATTCCGCCCGGTGGCATTTCCACCTACTCCTTGTTCCAAGCGGTCTGTGGGATTGATTTGTCCATTTGTTACTCCTGTTCAGAACTCTAAGTTCTCCTGAAAACGTGGTTTAATAGCCCCTTTGGATGCTGATGGGCGGGACAATATTTCCTTACCTTGTGTGCCAGCTCTGTCTCATACTACTTCCTTCCCCTAGCAACACAAAGCTATAGATTGATCACATCTAGGTTTTCAGCCATATTTACAGCTTTTCGTTCTCTGGCTAAGGATCATCCAAAACTTCTCCTAGGATTTGTTTTCTTCTTAATATAGTTCTTAGCCTGCCTGTGGTTATACATGGCTCTGCCATGGGTTTTTTCCCAGTTCTCTTTAATGTCCCTTATGATAACATCCCATGTCTATTGCTTCCGATCAATATTTCCCTTTCCGCTGTTCTGTGTTGCTTTCCTGCTCCTCACCCCCTACCATTCGCTGCCTTCCATTTCCGACTGACCTGCATTTTAAGCCAAAGTTATTGACTTTGCTTCACTGAGGAATCATGAATTGTAGCCATCTCAGAAATTCCTGTGAAGAAATCCCACTGTTCATTCCCATTCTTCTGTCTCAATCCGGGGTGGCGGATCTAAGGCCCAGAGGCCAGATGTGATCCCCAGCTTGCCTGGATGTGGCCCCTAGGGCTCAGGGCTTCTCCCCACAGCCTTGGGGGGCCCGCACTGACTCTCCAGCCTTCTCTACCTCCAGCCCGAATTATTTTTCTATGGCCAGCAGCCCCCGACCCAAAGAAGGTTCTTCACCCTGATCTAAAGGTTTCCTCTCAATCTCTTTTACTCATCCATTGGTGCAGCGTTGGAGAGCTGGCATTTCTAGAACACCATCAATTGCAAAGGGGTGGGCACTGCAAGGGTTTGGAAAGTGGCCGAGGGCCGCACTCTTCCATGGTATGAATGGAGGAGGTGTGGGGTCTGGGATGGAATTTGGGTGCAGAAGGGAGGTTGGGGTAAGGGAGGGAGTTTGGATGCAGGAGGCAGTTGTAACCTGGGGCACTGGACTGAGGTGCAGGGTGTTGGCTTGTGCCCTAGGACAGGGAATTGGGGTACAGGAGAGGATGCAGGGATTTGGGTTGTGAGCTAGGGCAGGAGGAACCGATAATCTGGGACAGGGGGTTGGGAAGTCAGATCTGGGTGCAGAAGGGCGGGGAAGAGCATTTGGGTATGTGGTGTAGGGTGGAGTAGTTGAGGGCAGAGTCTTGGGGAAGGGATGGGCTTGGGTGCCGGAGGCAGGGTCTGGCCAGGAGATTTATCAGCCAGCAGCTGGTTCCGGAATCACCCACCCTGCCCCAGCACTGGCTGCAACTGTGTGCTCTGGAGCCTCTTGTGCTTCCTGGCTGACGGTCATTGAAACAGGAGCTCCCATTGGCCAGTTTGTGGCCAGAAACCGGCCAGTGGGAATGTGCTGAGGACGGGAGCAGCCCCAAAGGTTTCCCCTACCTGCTCCAGACTCATAGTTTTCAAAGAAAACCTGCCCTGCAGCCATGTTTCTAAGGGGTGTGCGAGTGGGACGAGGCAAGCAGAGAGCCTGCCTTGGGCTCTCTGGATCTCCTAGGTTAGCTGGCTGGATCCAGACCATGGGCCATATTTTGCCTAGGCCTGGTCCACAGATATTGCATGCGGGGGGGGGGGAGGGGGAACTTGCTCTCTTTGTGCATTTGAATAGTGTACGTTATATTATTGTCATCTCCTCTACCGTGTTCATGTACATTATATCTTCTTTAAACTCAACAGTGCCAGAGTTTTCAGGCTGTTCCTCTTTGGCAACCACGCTGACTCTCCGAGCCCATCTCAGACACCCCTTTCAATCTGCTACACATCCTAGGGAGAGACTAGATGATCAAACCCATGTATGGCCAGAGCATGTTATTCTCCATTCCGTTCCCCAGGCATTCAAAGGGTCCCTTGGTTTTGACCATTGCGGTGATAGAGCAGGTGGGTCCATGGATCTACTGTCAATGATGTCAGCCCTTCTCTTTGTGGTGGGGCCTAGCTGGAATGTTTCCCTTCACACATATCTTGGTAAAGTTATTTTGATTATTTTATACTCCCTGATGCTGAGCATGTCAATCAATGGGGGACTCTCTACAACAGGGGCTCTGCAAGGATTCTGCATTGAGGAACAATGAATGAGAACCACTAGGAAAACACTTGTTTTTTGCAGGTGCTCATGGGGGAGTTGGAATTACTGACACATGGAGCTCCAGAAAATGTGATCTGGGCCTTAGTAAGTTTAGCTGGTCATAATTCCTTTGTTTGATTAACAAAAATGTCAATTTCAGTGAGTGTGGAGTGACCAACCTGCTTCCCCAATGAGAACATTTTCCCATAGTGCATGGAGTGTCTCATATTGACATTGTGTCTCCATCCAGGTATTTTCATTGCAACCATCACCTGGGACACTGGGCACATACCAGATGTGAGGGGAATATAAGGTACTTGTAGGAGACTCCATTCTGCTTCAGCGTTGGAAGCCAGCTCCCGGACTCCATGTCAGATTCTAACACAACCAACTTCACCAACCCCTCCACCTTCATCCTGCTGGGCATCGCTGGCCTGGAGGAGGCCCATGGTAGGATCTCCATCCTCTTCTGTGTCATGTACATTGTAGCCATCTTGGGGAACATCACCATCCTGTACATTGTGAAGAGGGAATCGAGCCTCCATGAGCCCATGTACTATTTCCTCTGCATGCTGGCTGTCTCCGACCTGGCTCTGTCCACGTCCATTGTGCCCAAAACACTGAGCATCTTCTGGTTCAATGCTAGAGAGATCGATTTTGGTTCTTGCTTCACCCAGATGTACCTTGTTCACTGCTTTTTAGTGATAGAGTCTGGGATGTTCGCGGCCATGGCTTTTGATCGCTACGTGGCCATCTGCCATCCCCTGAGACATTCCACCATCCTGACGAATTCCGTTGTAGCCAAGATTTGCCTGGCTGTGATGCTGCGCGGCTTCATGCTCATACTTCCCATTCCCATCATAGCAAGTCGGTGGCCGTACTGCAAAAGCAACATCATCCCCCACACTTACTGCAAGCACTTTTCGGTGGTGTCCCTGGCCTGTGCCGACAACAGCCCCACTAGTTACTACAGTGTCGGTGTGACATTCTTTGTGCACAGTGTGGATGGGTTTTTGATCGCTGTATCCTACACGCAGATCCTCAGGGCCATCTTCCGACTGCCCACAAACGACGCTCGGCTCAAGGCATTTGGGACCTGTGGGACTCATCTCTGCGCCCTCTCAACATTGTACATCCCAGATCTGTCTGTCTCCCTCATGCAGAGGATTGATTCTAATGTGTCCCTGCCTGTGCTCATCCTCATGGCCAATGTGAAACTCCTGGTGCCCCCCACGCTACACCCCATCATCTATGGGATGAGGACAAAGCAAATACAGGACAGGCTGTTGTGGATAGTTATTCAGAAAAGGGCCTAATGTTCTCTCCCAGCGCTCAGACTCTCCGACTCACCTCCCTGCTGAGCTGACTGGCGACATGACGCTGAGCCCTCTTCCCTGAATCGGTTCCTGGATAGCCAGACAATTCCTGAGTCCTTTCATGACCTGACATTACAGGGTCTGCATGAGATACGTGGGGATCAGTCTAGCTACAAGTCATTAAGTTGCCTCCTTTCCTATTGCTTGAAATTAACCTCACCTTTTGGCAAAGCATTCTCACAGGCTGGCTGTGAAGAAATATGTCATGCTGTCTGTTTTAAATTCTCTGCCTATTGGTTGGGTGACCCCCGGTTGTGTTATAGGAAGGAATAAATAATATTTCCTTGTTCCATTTTTACACAGCCTTCCTGACTTCATAGACCATCTCATATCCTCCCTGTCATCTCTTTTCCAAGTGAAAATGACACAATCTTTTAATCTCACCTTCTGTAGGTTCTGTTCCATACCCCTAATTCTTTTCATTTCACTTTTCACTAACATTTCCAATTCTGCCATGCATATTTTTTGAGATGGGGCTACGAGATCTCCATGCATTTGTCCATACTGTGACACACTAAAGACAACTGGCTCTAATTTGATAGAGGGAAGATATGTCGGGAGCTGAGTGAATGGTTTTCTATTTCTACAACTTACCCCTTTTTGTATCCACCCACTCATCTCCTTTTCAGTCTGAATAGACATAGTCTTTTTACTCTTTCATTCTATAGAATCACAGAATCATAGAGCTGGAAGAGACCTCAGGAGGTCATCAAGTCCAGCCTCTTGCCCAAGGCAGCACTAATCCCAAGTAAATCATCCCAGCCAGGACTTTGTCAAGCCAAGACGTAAAAGCTCTAGGGATGGAGATTCCATCAGCTCGCCAGGGAACTGATCCCAGTGCATCCCCACCCTCCTAGGGAAATAGTTTGTCCTAATATCCAATCTAGACCTCCACCACTGCAACTTGAGACCATTGCTCCTTCATCTGCCATCCGTCAGCACTGACAACAGCCTCTCTCCATCCTCTTTGGAACCTCCCTTCAGGAAATTGAAGGCTGCCATAAAATCCCCCTCACTCTTCTCTTCTGTAGAATAAATTATCTCTGCAGAAATCTATATTGTGCCCACATATTGCATGCCGACCGGGTCACCGCATCTTCAAAGATAAAAGTAGACATGACAAGGGACAGAAAAGAGAAACCAAAAATATTAGGGGACTAGAACAGATGGCTTAAGATGAGATAATATTAAACCTGGGTGTTTTCAGCTTAGGAAAGGGAAGACCACTGGGAATATGAGAGAGATCTAGGAAATGATAAAGGGTTTTGAAAAAGTAAATGAGGAAGTGTCATTCACTCCTTCTCGTAAGAGACAAACTAGGGATGGCCTCACAGAAATAATCAGCTGATGGTGTAAAACCAAACCAAAGGAATTATTCACATGACTCAACTTGCATAAAATGAGACAGTAATCAGATGGGGACTTTTCATCCTGGAAAAGGGATGTCTAAAGGGGTCATGAGGGATGTTAATGCAATCATGATGAGTGGAAAAAGGTAAATAAAACTGTGTTCTGATATCATGTGGACTAGGGCTCACCTAATGAAATAAATTATTCACACAACATAAGGCAAACTTGTGGAACTCTTTGCCAGAGCGTGCTCTGTAGGCCAGTACTATCAAAGGGCTACAAAAAGGAATAGCTACATTAATGGAAGGATCTGTCAATAGCGATTTGCAAGGACGGGCAAGGACGGGATGCCATACTCTGTTTGCCAGAACCTGTGAATGGGCAATGGGGGATGACTCACTGGTTAATTGTTTGTTCTGCTCATTCCTTCTGAAGCACCTGGCACTGGCTACCCTTGAAAGTCAAGATACTGATCTAGAGGGACATTTGGACTAACTCAGTAGGGCCCTTCTTATGTTCTTTTTTGCTCACAGTGATAGGGGATGGCGTGCAAGAGTAGGACTGTGTTTATGCGAATCCGGGGATCTCTTCTGAAGAGGTGATTGCTGAAATCTTGTTCATCTAAGTTCTACCAAGGCCAAAGGAGCAGACACATCATCTCGCAGATCAATGAATATTTCATGTCTTCACTAAATACATGCTTACACACAATTCTTACTATTTAAAGTGTGATTTATTAAAAATGAAGAGAGAGGGAGAGAGAGAGAGAGAGAGAGAGAGAGAGAGAAGAGGGGAGATTATTGGTGAAAAGATCATACAGGCATGATTAGAGTTCTTAAGTTAGTTTCATAGTACAGAAGCTTCAGAGCTGCGTCGAGTTCTTTCACAATTAGTCCATCCACTATAGTCCCGTGTCAAAATACTCAAAATCAGGATGATCCAATCACTACCTGGATATCACAGTGTTGTGACTCAAGCTTCCCCTGATGAATCATAGAATCATAGCTCTGGAAAGGATCTCAAGTGGTTATCAAGTCCAGCCCTCTGCCCTCTTGTCAGGACCAAGCACCTTCTAGATCATCCCTGACAAACTGTCTGACCTGCTCTTAAATATCTCCAGTGATGGAGATTCCACAACCTTCCTAGGCAATTTATTCCAGTGTTTAACCACCCTGATAGGTAGGAAGGGATTTTTTTCTAATGTCCACCCTAAACCTCCTCGTTGCAGTTTTAGCCCATTTCTTCTCGTCCTGTTCAAAGAGGCCAAGGTGAACTATTTTTCTCCCTCCTCTTTGTCACACAGTTTTAGTTACTTGAAAGCTGCTATCATGTCCTCCCTAATCCTTCTCTTTTACAAACTAAATAAACCCAATTATTTTATGTTTTCTAGTCCTTTAATTCTTTTGATGCTGTTATCTGGACTCCAATTTCTCTATATCTTTCTTGAAATGTGGTACCCAGAACTGTACACAATCCTCCAACTGAGGCCCAACCAGTGCAGAGTAGAACAGAAGAATGACTTCCCGTGTCTTGCTCACAACCTCCTGTTAACGCATCCAAGAATGATGTTTGCTTCTTTTGCAACAGTGTCACACTTGACTCATGTTTAATTTTTGTCCACTCTGACCCCTAAATCCATTTCTTCAGGACTTCCTAAGTGGAGCACTTTGCACTTGTCCTCTTTAAACTTCATCCTGTTTCCCTCAGACAATTCCTCCAGTTTGTCCAGATCATTTGGAATTATGACGCTATCCTCCAAAATGCTTGCAACCGCTCTCTGCTTGGTAACTTTTGCAAACTTAAAAAGCATGCTATGCTAATATCTAAATCAGAGATGAAAATTTTGAACAGAACTGATGCTAAAACTGAATCCTCCACAACACCATTTGTTATGCCCTTCCAGAACGACTGTGAACCATTAATAACTACTCTTGAGAATTGTTATCTGGCCAGTTATACACCTACCTTATAGTAGTTTTATTTCCCTACCTTATGAATAAGGTCATGTGGACCATATCAAATGCTATGTATACCACATGTATACCAAATTTATGCATACTAAAGTCTATACATATGACATATGTACATACCAAAGTCTATGTAAACCACATGCACCTCTTTTCCTTTACGAAAAGGACTTGTCCTATCAAAGAAAACTATTAGAGTGCTTTGACATGATATGTTCTTTAGAAATTCATGCTGGCTATTACCCATCACTTTATTATCTTCCAGATGTTTGCAGAGGAATTCCTTAATTATCTTTCTTGACAGAAGTTAAGATGCTAGATTTGTCCTTTTCCAATCTTCTGGGATCTCTTCCAGATTTAGGCAGATCTGAAGAAGAAAGGTCAGATCCCCAAAAGCTCTTTAGACATTTCCTGGGCAACATAAATATGGGTGCGGGAATAAAGGAGGTCTCAGCTTGGGATCTGGCCTATAGGGAGCTAAAGGCAAGATCCAGGCATAAGGGCCTGCCTTCATAATTCTCTGCAGAAACCCCCGCCTGGAAGCAAGACGACCCTTAGCTACATGTGAGGCCCCTCTCTAACAGGAAAGGAGGCAATACAAGGATTGCCTCAGCAGTAGCATCCTCTCATAGACCAAGCCACAAAATTCCCTAATTTGGGGATTTACCATAAGTTAGGCCATTTAGTTCCTCAATCTGCTGCCAGGAAAATACGGCTTTAAAATGCACCATATAAGGAAACAATAGGCAGGGAC
>CM057845.1:314255971-314266951 GCA_030068395.1 Apalone spinifera
GGCCTAGGGGTGTGGGAGAGGTGCAGGAGTCAGGGCAGATGTCTGGGAGTGTGGAGCGGGTTCATGGTAGGGGATTAGGTGTGTGTGTAGTGGGCATGTATAGGGGAGGGCTGTGGCTAGGTTAGGTTACCTGTCTGGTGGATGATCCTGGCCCTGCTGCTCCCTTTATCTGACCAAGGAGCTGTAGGCTGACTATGTGGGGGCACTGCCCTACTCTGTATTTCAACTCTGCTACCTGTGGTGGGCCTGCTCCTAACACAACAGGTACCACAGTGGAAAAGCCAGAAGGGCTGGTGGCCCATCAGCCAGGACAGTGAATGTTCCAAACTGCCACTGACTCATGGAGGCCGAGATGCTACAGAGGCAGGCGGCCTGGTCACCTGATACTGTCTTCCCTCTAGGATGGCTGAACTATTCCATGGAGGACGTGGGGAAATCCCAGCTAAAGTGGGGCCGGAAAACAATCAAGGTCTCCTGTTTGCTTCTCTTCTGTTTGTCTGCCCAAAGAGACACTTGAAAGAAGGAGACTCTTGAAAACATCCGGAGAAAAAGGGACAGGAACTGAAGAACAGGGACTGAACTACCACTAGATCCACATTGTAAAAAATACCTACCACATGAAGGAATCTACATATTTAGGGTGAGGAACTCTCATCTGTAAACAATTTCTTTAGAGAATCAAGCTTAGTTTCTGCGCTTTGTTTTATTTTCTTATTCATCTTCTTAGTTCTGTTTGCTACCTCTTCAACCACTTACAGTCCACCTCTTTGTCATTAATAAATGTATTTCCTATTGACAATATAACTCACTGTAATTTGTAATTTCTTACTGGGGAGATGGAAGTTATTCATATATTTTTTCCACATTGAGGAGGGAAGGCAATGTTATATAATTTTAGGTTTGCACTCTAAGGGAGGTGGATACCTGGGTGGCAAGTCACCTCAACCTTCCCAGAGCTGACCTCAGTGTCTGTGTGGTTCTTCCATTGTCTGTGTCAGAGGAATCTCAAGAGCCTGGCTAAGCAACACAGGGCTGAAGAGCAAGCTCCGTGGTACGTCTGTGCACCAGGTGACATCTCAAGAGGGGTTTTATTTTTGGAAGAAGAGTTGGGGCAAGGGATGGGGATTTGGAAGCCCAGTTGTCACTTAGGGTATGTCTACACTAGCCCCCTAGTTCGAACTAGGGAGGCTAATGTAGGCATTCGAAGTTGCAAATCAAGCCCGGGATTTAAATATCCTGCGCTTGATTTGCATCTTCCCGGCCGGTTGCCATTTTTGAAATTTACAAGTCCGGACTAACTGCCTGCGTCTACATGCAACAGGGACCCGGTAGTTCGAAATAAAGCCCTAGTTCGAACTACCTGTTAAACCTCATTCCAGGAGGAATAACAGGTAGTTCAAACTAGGGCTTTATTTTGTACTACCGGGTCCCCGCTGCATGTAGACACAGGCAGTTAGTCCTGACTTGTAAATTTCAAAAAATGGCGACTAGCCGGGAAGATGCAAATCAGGCGCAGGATATTTAAATCCCGGGCTTGATTTGCAACCTTGAATGCCTACATTAGCCTCCCTAGTTTGAATTAGGGGGCTAGTGTGGACATACCCTTACAGAAGTGGAACCCAAGCAGTTGTAAATAGACTGGTTCTCCCTTCTGTCATGTGGGCCAAGCACAGTAAGTCAATGTTTAATGCTCTTTGATGGTCCAGTGAGTGAAGGGCCCGACACCATGTACTGAGATTAGTCTGCACAGAGTTTGGTCCAAGACCAAGAGCCCCAGAAGGAAACATTAAGTCCCTTTATGAGAAAAGAGACGAAGCAGCCTGTCCTGTATTTGCCTGGTCCTTACCCCATAGATGATGGGGTTCAGCATGGGGGGCACCAGGAGGTACACGTTGGCCAGGAGAATGTGGAAATGCAGGGGCACATTGTGGCCAAATCGGTGGGTGAGGAAGGAGAAGAGACCTGGGATGTAAAAGGTTAAGATAGCACAGAGGTGGGACCCGCAGGTCCCGAAAGTCTTGAGCCGGGCATCCTTTGTGGGGAGGCTGAAGACTGCCATGAGGATCTGGGTATAGGACACAGTGATAAAAAACACATCCAGACCAGCTACCAAGAGTGGCACAAAGAGACCATAATAAGAACTAATGCGGATGTCGGCGCAGGCCAGCTTCACGATAGCAATGTGTTCGCAGTACAAGTGGGGGATGATGTTGGTTCTGCAATATGGCCAGAGCCTCACCAGGAAGGGAATGGGAAGTATGAGCAGGAAGCCACGCAGCACCACAGCCAGGCCGACCTTGGCTATCACAGGATTTGTCAGGATGGTGGAATGTCTCAGGGGATGGCAGATGGCCACGTAGCGATCCAACGCCATGGCCACGAAGATCCCAGACTCCATCACCGAGAAGCAGTGAGTGAAGAACATCTGGGTGAGGCAGGCGCTGAAATCGATCTCCCTGGAATTGAACCAGAAGATGCTCAGAGTTTTCGGCAGGATGGACGTAGACAGGACCAGGTCAGTGGTGGCCAGCATGCGGAGGAAATAGTACATGGGCTCATGGAGAGTCTGCTCCATCTTCACAATGAACAGGATGGTGAAGTTCCCCAAGAGGGCTATGATGTACATGATGCAGAAGGGGATGGAGATCCAGACATAGGCTGTCTGCAGGCCAGGGATGCCCAGCAAGAGGAAGGTGGAGGGGTTGGTGAAGTAGGTTGTGTTGGAATCTGACATGGAGGAGGGGAGAAGGTGTCTAACGCTGAGGCAGAACCGTGTCTCCTGAATGGACTGTCCATCCCATTGACGTCCTTCATGTGCCTGGGGTCCAAGGCAATGGTTTCAGTACAAATGTCTGGATTGAGAGAAAATGTTAACATGAGACACAACATGCACTGCTGGAGACTGTTCTCATGGGGGGAGCACTTTGGTCGCTCTTCACACCCAAGAACATTGTTCTGAGAAATGACTTATGAACAATTGACCCTACTCATGGCAAGTCCATATCTGATGATGCTCTGTGCATCAATAATTCCTACATGGCATGGTGTGGGACCATTCCTTAAAAGGCACCACCAGGAAAGATGAGTGTGGATACTGGTTTTCCCTTGAAGCATTGGCCCAAGAGCCGGCTGTGTAAGGAGCTCTCCATACATGGAGCTCCTCAAAATCTGGGAACGGAAAACTGCCGAGCTTTGGTAAGACATGTGCAAGCAGGAAATCTCCCTCGTGAGAGGAGAGCCCTGGGGCATCAGATAGCAACTCCAAAGAGCCACCTTCTTCTTTGCAGAAGTGCCAAAACACAGTGTTCAGGTGCATCAGTAATGGGACGGTGAATCAACTGCTCTGAACATGTGCTCAGGTTTGGTCACCCCATCTGCATTAAGGATACAGCAGAAGGAAAGCGTTTTTTTGAGGCAGACTGTGAGAATGGGGGAGGCTGCTATATGTGGACATATTGGAAAGTCTGGGACTGTTTGTTTGGAGGAGAGAAAAAAGAAGGGGGCTGAAGAAAGAAGAGAGGAAAACAAAGAATGGACAGGATTTCAATACCTAAGAACGACCATACTGGGTCAGAATGGTGAATGAAATTTATAAAATGGCAAATGAAATGTAATGTTGATGAATGTAAAGTAATGCAAACTGGAAAAATAAGCTCAACTATGCATACAATACAGTAGGGACTAATTCAGCTACAACTACTCACGAGAGAGATCTTGGAGTCATTGTGGATAATTCTCTGAAAACATCCACTCAGGGTGCACTATTAGTCAAAAAATCAAACAGAATGTTTGGAATCATTTTAAAAGGGAGAGAGATAATATCTTATTGCTTCTGTATAGAACCATGGTACACCCAGATCTTGAATACGGCATACAGATTTGGTCACCTCATCTCAAAATATATATATTGGCATTGGAAAAGGTTCAGAAAAGGGCAACAAAAATGTTTAGGGGTTTGGAATGGGTCCCATATGAAGAGAGATTTAAAAGACTTGGACTTTTCAGCTCAGAACAGAGAATACTAAGGGGGGATATGATAGAGGCCTATAAAACCATGACTGGTGTGGAAAAACTGAATAAGGAAACATTATTTACTTATTCCCACAATATAACAATTAGGGGTCATCAAATGAAATTAACAGGCAGCAGGTTTAAAACAAACAAAAGGCAGTTTTTCTTCACTTAGCGCACAGTCATCCCATGGAACTCCTTGCCAGAAGATGTTGTGAAGACCAGGACTTTAACAGGATTCAAAAAAGAACTAGTTAGATTCATGGAGGTTATGGTTAGGGATGGTATCCCTAGCCTCTGTTTGTCAGAGGCTGGAAATGGGTGACTATGGAGGAGTCACTTGACGATTTCCTGTTCTGTTCACTCCCTCGGGGCACCTGGCATTGGGCACTGTGGGCAGAGAGGACACTGGGCTAGATGGGCCTTTGGGCTGACCCAGTCTGGCTGTTCTTATGATCCCAGGGAGGATGGATACCCATCTGTGCTGCATTTTTCAGTGCCTCTGATATCATCGCAGGGGGTTACAGTAGATGTGAGTTGCCATCCCCTCACACCTAGTGGCTCTATGACTTAGTCACACACATGCAATAGGGCTCAATACTTGGGTAACTGGGTGACATTTATTGATCTGTTCTGAGGCTGGACAATGTACCCTTCTGATAAACCTGATGAAAGTATTGACAACGAAACTAAATCAGGCATTGATATTTCCTTTGTCTCACAACACACAAAAAAGAAGACATTCAATTCCATTGAAGTTCTGAACATACACTATGAGAAAAGGAAATTGTTTACAGCACACATATTTGGCCTGGGGAACTCCCTGCCACGGACCTTATTGGAACAAAGAGCTTAGCGGAATGGAATTCTGAAACAAATTGACCATTGGAGCTTGTGCTGGGAACATCATCTTTAGTCCAGGCTGTTGGAAACCTTCAATGAGAAGCCCTCAGTTTCAGTCACTTGTACATTTGCCGGACTTGAAGCCTTTGGACTGTTATTTGCCATGTTGGGTGTTTGGTTTGGGCTGAACTGTTCTTTCCCCATGGGAATAGTTCAGCCAACTTCCCCAACAAAGCTAAGAGAAAGCAGACCTTGTGCATGATGAACAATTCTGATGGTTGTTCCACTGAACAGCCATAGGTCCTCCAAGCTTTCCCGCAGACCAGAGTCCCCCAGGCCCAATGCATTGCCAGAGCCTTGGAACTCAAAAGAAGGTTCCCACACAGCTGGCTCCGGAGCTCTTTACTCAAGACTCACTCCAAGAGGTGATTCACCTCAGTGAGGCCTGATCAAAGTATGGGATGTGACGTGAACATTTGGAAGTTGTAGTCTACAGCTATTAACACCTTTCAACCTGAAGGATCCGCTGTGCCGCTGAAATGCAGCCACCATAGCGCTGGAGGTCAGAAAACAGAAGAGGAATGGGGGTCTGGAAAAGTCTGACTTTTCACCAATGATACTGGAGCAAACTCATGATCTATGGCGAGGGTTATTATCACTCATCAGAGAGATGTTGGCGTCGGTGTGGATAATTCTCGTAAAAACATCCACTCAGTGTGCAGCAGCAGTCAAAAAAGCAAATAGAATGTTAGGAATCATTTAAAAAAAAAAGACTGAGAATAAGACAGAGAATATCTTCTTGCCTCTATATAAAACCAAGGTACGCCCACATCTTGAATACTGTGTATAGACGTGGTCGCCTCATCTCAAAAAAGAAATATTGGCATTGGAAAAGGTTCAGAAAAGGGCAATGAAAACAAGAAGGGATTTGGAATGGATCCCATATGAAGAGAGATGAAAAAGACTGGGACTCTTCTGCTTAGAAAAGAGGAGACTAAAGAGGATGTGACAGAGGTCTATACAATCATGGAGAAAGTATGGAGAAAGTGAATAAGAAAAAGTTATTCACTTGTTCCCACAATGTAAGAACTAGGGGTCACCAAATGAAATGAATATATGGTAGATTTAAAACAAGCAAAAGGAAGTTTTCCTTCACACAGTGCACAGTCAACCTGTGGAACTCCTTGCCTGAGGATGTTGTGAAGAGCAGGACTTTAACCAGGTTCAAAAAAGAACAGACACATTCATGGAAGTTAGGTTCATTGATAGTTATTAGCCAGGATAGGTAAGAATGGTGTCCCTAGACATGGGAGGGATCACGTGATGATTCCCTATTCTTTTCACTCCCTCTGGAGCATCTGACATTGGCCACTATCAGAGGACCCAGCACTGGGCTAAATGGACCTTTAGTCTGACCCAGTATGGCTGCTCTTATGTTCTCATGATCTTAAGGGTCCAGGGATGGTCAGTGGGAGTACAGAACAGGAAGGACCACAGACTTACCCCTGACCCATCATGCCCATGTTCCACAGGGGTCATCAAGCAGGTGAGCCCCTCGATAAGAGACGGGTACCTGTGAATTCTGGAACCAGACGGTCTTCTCTGGATATCCCCCTTACATAACCATGTCCTGCACCTCCTTCATCCCCGCCCCTGCCGTAACATCCCACACCGAGAGCCAACACCAAAGTGTGCGCCATTTATAGCCGAGCTTGGGTCAATCCCTGTGGGATTTCCTCAGTCATTAGTAGAGAAGCAGCATCCGAATGTAAAAAGGCTGGAGACCAGGCAGTCTGGGCTTCTGGGCTATTAATCCAGCTTGAGGAGTAAACATCAATTAAGGGCCCTTCCCAAAGGGTGAGCAGAACTCCTGGGCTCTGGACTGAGTCAGGGGAATTGGCTGCTTTGGGCATTTGTGTGTATTTAAAAATTATTGTTGACTAGGAAGAAAACTAGAGATGAGCTCCATAGGATTCGATGTCCTATCAATGCCCAGGATGGATGTTGATTAGCATCCTAATGGGGATGCTAACATGTTTTTTGCAGGCACACTAAGTTGTGTCTGTGTGGCCAGGGACCAATAATCTCATCTGCAGCTCTCATCAAACTGTAAGCATGATTTTGACAACACTTCCCCAAGGAAAATGACTAAGAACATGGCAACCCAATATCACCTAGGTGAACTCATGGACAGGGAGACCTGAGATGTCCACGGTCGCTCAGAGAATGTGTGGCAGAATGACAGCGAAAAGGCAGGAGTCCTGGAATTCCTGCTGTACCCATGGTCCCCCCATCCCATCAAGAGGGAAATACACTCCCGTTCTGGCAGGACCAATTCGTTGGGTGGGAGGCAGAGGAAAGGCTGCAAGAGAGACCATGAGACCCTCTCCAAGTGACTCTCAGGGTCTCAGAACTAGCTGCAGTGTGGGAGCTCCCCACCCCTGGGAGGGGTGTACTCCAGGACTCTACCTCCTCTCCCAGTCAGAAACCTGCCCACCCAGCAAAGTCCCTGGGGGTGCTTTGGGGAAAGAGACTCACTAAAGGCAATACCAAGAAAATGCTGCTGGGGGTAAAGAGCAGCTGGGGACTTATCCTGTGGACGGAGGCCTTCCTCTCTCCCCAAAGCTTCCTTGGAACAAGCGGGACCTTATAGAGGATAGAGACTGGTTTGGTGTTGGCATTGGGGTTTTTTTCTCCCTCTCGGTTCATTTCCTCCCAGTGTCTCCCAGGGGGATTTGGAATCGGACGTGCCAGGCTGAGTCAGACTTTCCAGCCCTGCTCTGGCTGGCGGGGGCTTGGTCTTTCTGCCTGCTCCTCTGGCTGATCAGGGACATTGCTCCAGTACTGATGAAGTGGGTTCCAGCCCACAAAATCTTTTGCCCAAATATATTTTTTCATTTTTCTTTAAGATGCCACAGGACTCCTCGTTGTGTTTGCTGAGCCAGACTGACACGGCTATACCTCTGAAAGGTGTCCACCACAGGGTCTGTACAACACACTCCTAAATGATCTCAAACACAGGGTAAAACGTGAGGCGGCAAAATGTGCGGATAACATAATTATGATGTAGGCAGACAGCAGAGAACTTACAGAAGGACCTCTGAAAACAGGGTGAGCAAGCAAGAAAATGGCAGAGGAAATGTAATGTTGAGAAATGCAAATAATTCACGTTGGAAAACATTCTCCCAACGTTACAAATAAAAGCATGGGGTCAAAATTAGCTGTTACCACTCCAAAGAGAGATTGTGGATTCTCTGTGAGTAGTTCTCTGGAAACATCTTTTCAATGTGCTACCACAGCCAAAAAAGCAAACTGCCTACCCTGTCCAGTGGATGCTGGAATCGTTGGGCTGGAGCGTGCTGTGCGGCAGGCCATGAGCTGACATCACAGAGAAGCTGAAATCACAGAGAGCTGAAATCACTAGGTTTGGCCAAGAGTCAAATCCATCATAAGGCCGGTGGCCAGCAGGAGCAGCGGCAGGCAGTTGGCAGGAACAAGCAGGTGCCTGGTGGAAGCTGTCATCAGGCCTGGCTGGCAGGTAGTTGGTAGGCTCGGCCATCAGGCAGCCGGCGGGAGTGTCAGGCAGGAGCAAGCGGCTGGTGGGACGACTGGCAGGTGGCTGGTGGGAACTGTGCCAAGTGACCAGCAGGAGCAAACAGGTGGCCGGCTGGTGGCTGAAAGGACTAACAGTGGGTGGCTGGTGAGAGTGGTCATCAGTCCTGGCTGGCAGGTGGTCGGCAGGCTTGGCTGGCAGGCAGCTGGCTGGCAGGAGCAAGCGGCTGGCAGGGGCGGAGGCAGGCAGCTGGCGGGGCAGCTGGCAGGTGGCTGGCGGGAGCAGTGCCAAGTGGCCAGCAGGTGGTCAGCAGGAGCGGCTGGCAGGAGCGAGCACCCAGCGGGGTAGCTGGAGGGAGCAGTGCCATGTGGCCAGCAGGCAGTCAGCAGGAGCAGCTGGCAGGAATGAGCGGCTGGTTGGGTGGCTGGCAGGAGCAAGCAGCTGGCAGGGGCAGAGGCAGGAAGCTGGCGAGGCAGCTGGCAGGTGGCTGGCGGGAGCAGTGCCAAGTGGCCAGCAGGTGGTCGGCAGGAGCGGCTGGCAGGAGCGAGCACCCAGCAGGGTAGCTGGTGGGAGCAGTGCCATGTAGCCAGCAGGCAGTTGGCAGGAGCAGCTGGCAGGAATGAGCGGCTGGTTGGGTGGCTGGCAGGAGCAGTGCCAAGTGGCCAGCAGGCGGCTGGCGGGAGCATCTGGCAGGACTGAGCACCCAGCGGGGCAGCTGGAAAGCGACTGGTGTGAGCCATGCCAAGCGGTCAGCAAGTGGCTGGTGGGAGCAGTCAGGAGGCAGCCAGAAGAGCGGCACCAGAGAGCAGAAAGCCAGTGGATGGCAAGTGACCGGTGGAGTGGGTGAGAGGCCTCCTACCCCTCTTTCAGGATGGGAGGTGAATTCTGCAGATCACATCTGAGATCTGGTCTGCCCTGACCAAAGGCAGCAACTGTGAGTGGGGTGCAAAGAAGGATTGCACGTGGGAATAGGACACTTACATTGCTGGAGCTCAGAGGGGGAGCCGAGAAAACTTAAACTGTGACTGGAAAAACTTAAAACACAAGGAATAGTCTCACAGCACTGAAAGACGAACAAAACACGTAGATGGCATCATGAGCTCATGGTCCCAGCTAAATGTTTTTTCATCTTGAAGATGGTACTAGACTATTCACAGCTGATCTTGTGAGCCTGAGATTCAAAGGACACTGCCCGACCTACTTGAGTGGGGACGTTCACTCGTGGGTCGGTCCTGAACTCTGCCTGTGGTGTTTTCCCAAGTTAGTGCCACGTCACTTCTCTCCCTCTTTCATTAAACTTTCTTTTCTACGCTCAGACTCTGTGCTGGTGCATGGGGAAGCATTGCCTCTCAGAGGTGCCCAGGGGTGTGCGTGAACTTCCTAGGTTACTGGGTGGGAGCTAGACCCAGTTCTGTGTGGGATGGATGGAGAGGAACCCCTAGATATTGAACCTGGCCCTGGCTGCTGCCTGTGCTACCTGGGCAGAAGGGTTACATAAGTATGAGGTGACCAATTTCAGTGAGTGGGCTAAAGGTGTCTATGATGAAGTTTCTCTCAGTACCACTAACGATACAGTCCAAAGTAGGAGCCAGACTTTTCATTGCAACTCCAGTGGGGCTCTCATCAGACCAGGTAATCCCATACAAGTGTGTAATTGTCAACACCAAGGATGTAATAAAAAAACAGGAGATGTGGGAATCAAAGCCCCATATCGTGGTCACTCACAACCATCCCGCACTCCCGGCTGACCCTTCCAAACTTCAACAAGTACACCACGGGAGAGTAGCACCTAGGGACCTGCTAAAATATTGGACTTTTAGGCTGACCAGGGCTCATTGGCACCACAGAGCAGCCTCTCTCAAGGAGTCAGATACTAATAGGCAAATCCAGATAAAAATAGGCAGGTATTACCCAGAGACAGGGAATTGACCTTATAGGTAGCAAGCCACCAGGCTTAACAGGTCCCAGAGAATGAGTAGGGATGGCGTGCCTGTTAGACTCACAGGTGGTTCTGTGACCTGTTCCATGCAGCGTGTTAATGAACATAACTACGTATAGTATGTCGGAGGGGACACGGGATGATAAAGACGTTACAGACTCTTTTACTCATTGTTCATGGTGTGTATATAACACCGTGCTGGTAAATCTTGTTAACATGGAGCCTGGATGTGCTGTTGTGAATCCTGTGGCAGAATTTTAACCGGGGGATGTAAGGGGACTGTTGGCCTCTCACTAAAACTTTGCACCAAAAGGAAAGGGGAGGGTCAATGGGAAACCAGGCCCTGAGACTGACAGGGCCCTGGGACAATGAGGAAGGCCCAGTGATCCTGGTGAGTTTGAGTGACAGGCAAGGCAGGCCAATGAGGAGTCAAGAGGTGAGTAGGGTCCTGTCCTCTGTGTGAGCTGGGGCTGCTTGGGCCAGAGAAGGGCAGAGCTAAGGGGAGAGCAGGGTCCAGGCTGGGCTGAGAGCAGAGCCACCTTGGCCAGAGCCAGAGCGGCCAGCGGAGCAGGCCAGGGACCTGAGCTGGGGGCAGAGCTGCATCAGTGTCAACCAGAGGGGCCGGGGGAGCAGG
>CM057845.1:314276689-314286931 GCA_030068395.1 Apalone spinifera
TGCTCTCTATTTTCCTTCAGTCTCATTTGTCAGATATATTGCTTCTTCCCCCTCCCCCTGCTTTATTGCTGCCTTCACTTTGCCACTGAACCAGATTTTTAGACAAAGCTAGAATTTTCTTGACTGTAGAATTGAGGATTTTTAGCGATCTGATCAACTCTTCTTAAACAACGCGCAATTTGTATTCACATTTCTCTATCTACATTTTCCTCGCAATCAGGTTTGTTGATAATTTACCTCAGCTTTGGGGAAATAGCCCTTTTGAAGCCCTAAATAGCTGCAGGTATTGCTGGTTGGGAACTGCTCTCTGTTTGTCCATTAGAATACATAGAATCATGTATTGTAGAACAGGAAGGGACCTCGTAAGGTCATCAATCCAGTCCCCTGCCCTCACGGCAGGGCCAAGCACCATCTAGACCATCCCTGATAGATGTCTAGGCAACCTGCTCTTAAATATCTGCAGTGATGGAGATTTCACAACCTCCCTAGGCAATTTATTCCAGTGTTTAACCACCCTGACAGGGAGAAAGTTTTTCCTAACGTCCAACCTCAACCGCAACCAGATCTTTTTCTTTATTTTGTTCTTCTCTTTCATATACCCCTTCTTTCCCCCCTCTCAACTACACAGTCCCAGGTATTTCAATCTGGCTGCATTAGAGAGCCTCCCCCATTCGAATAGCGTCTTGAAGATGAGCACATCTTTAACCACAGGTGTGTTCTAGTTGGGATTTCCCCCAGCACATGTCCCAGCAAAGGTGGGATTTGAGCCATCAGGTGCTTGGGACTCTCTTTACAGCATTGACTTTGTAGCCTGAGGGATGGTGTCAAGTATCAGAGGGGTAGCCGTGTTAGTCTGAATCTGCAAAAGCGGCGAGGAGACCTGTGGCACCTTATAGACTAACAGATATATTGGAGCATAAGCTTTCGTGAGCAAAGACCCACTTCGTCAGATGCATCTGACGAAGTGGGTCTTTGCTCACGAAAGCTTATGCTCCAACACTTCGGTTAGTCTATAAGGTGCCACAGGACTCCTCGCCGCTTTAGCCTGAGGGAGGTTCTGGAGTCTGCATTATTGGAGTTATTTAAGGGCAGGTTTGACAAACACCTGTCAGGGAGGGTCTAGATGGTGCTATCCTGCCATGAGGGCAGGGGACTGGACTTGATGACCTCTCAAGGTTGTTTCCAGGCCTAGTGTTCTATGATTGATTGATAGTGTTCTATGTCTGGAAATGGGTGACGGGAAGGATCTGGGGTATCGGGTATTGGCCACTGTCAGCAGACAGGACACTGGGCTAGATGGATTGTTGGTCTGACCCAGTCTGGCCATTCTTATGTTCTTATGATACTATGATTCATTGCTTTAAGGCAGGGCTACTCAACATGTGGCCCGCAGCCCGTTTGCTGGCGGCCCGCAGGTGGGAGCTAAAATAAAAAAGTAGTCAATTTTCCAGTCTTCTGTTGATGTGTGTTTTAGTAGTTAAATTCCTGGGCTGTCATTGCTCGTTAAAATGATGTCATATGGGTGGAAATTGGGTAAATATTGCATTTTATTAATATCAGCAGAACTGACTTAAATGGGGCCTGTGTGTTGTGTAGTCTTGCCTTAATCTTTGTATTCATGCTCATCAGTGTGACAGAAGCTATTTGCATATATTTGCATATTTATTTGTATGCAACCACACCTAAGTAGCGGCCCTCGGCATGTGCTGTGAGTATCATTGTGGTCCTCGGGTCTTCCAAAGTTGAGTAGCCCTGCTTTAAGGGCCAATGCGGGATAACCAGAATCCACAGTCTTGTTTCCTGCCGATGCCTATTAAGGGTTTTAAAGCTGTGATGTGAAGGATTTCCTGACGCATCGAGCACCGCCTTCATGTTTCACTTCTCTGAAAAATAAAAATGTGATTTTTCAGGGTATCAAGAGAGACCAGTCTCTTTTACTCCTGAAAACATCCAGTAGTGCATGTAGAATCTCATATTAACATTGTCTCTCCCTTCAGGGATTTCTGAATTTCTACTGTGACCATCACTGTAGATTCTGCATACGCACAGGAAGTCGGGGGGACATACGGTAGATGTAGAAGACACTGTTCTGCCTCAGAGTTGGAGACCTTCTCCCCTGCTCCATGTCAGATTCCAACACAACCGACTTCACCAACCCCTCCACCTTCATCCTGCTGGGCATTCCCGGCCTGGAGACCGCCCATACATGGATCTCCATCCTCTTCTGCATCACTTATGCCGTAGCCGTTTTGGGCAACATCACCATCCTCTTCATTGTGAAGAGGGAGCTGAGCCTCCATGTGCCCATGTACTATTTCCTCTGCATGCTGGCCGTCACCGACATGGTCCTCTCCACATCCATCCTGCCTAAAATGTTGGCACTCTTCTGGTTTGATTCCAGGGAGATCCCTTTCAATGGGTGCCTCATACAGATGTACTTCATTCACAGCTTCTCGGCGATAGAACCAGGGATCTTTTCGGCCATGGCTTTGGATCGTTATGTGGCCATCTGCCACCCCCTGAGACATTCCACTGCCCTGGCAAACTCTGTAGTGGCCAGAATTGGTTTGGCAGTGATGGTGCGTGGCTGCACGATCGTGCTTCCTTATCCCATTCTGGCGAAGAGGTGGCCATACTGCCGAACCAACATTATCCCCCACTCTTACTGCGAGCACATCGCCGTGGTGAAGATGGCCTGTGCTGATATACGTCTCAGTAGTTACTACGGCCTCTTTGTAATTTTCTCAGTGTTGGGACTGGATATCATCTTTATTACTGTGTCCTATTTTTTAATCCTCAGGGCCATCTTCAGCCTTCCCACCAAGGACGCCCGGCTCAAGACTTTTGGGACCTGCGGGTCCCACCTCTGTGCCATTTTATCTTTTTATGTCCCTGCTCTTTTCTCATTTTTCACACACCGGTTTGGGCACAATATCCCCCTGAACTTCCACATTCTCCTTGCCAACGTGTACCTCCTGGTGCCTCCCATGCTGAACCCCATCATCTACGGGGTGAGGAGCAAACAGATCCGGGACAGGCTGCTCTGTCTCTTCACTCATAAAGGGACCTAAAGTTTTCTCCTGTTGCTTTGTGTCTCTGGGTGTGTCTACACTACAGGAAATTTCAAAGAATTTTGGAACAGTAACTCGCAAAATAATTATTTTGAAATTCTACTTCCACACTATAGGGAAGCCTTGAATTCAGTCCGAGGCAGTCTCTCCTAATGAGGACACGCTACCTTGATTTAGAACCCCATGAAACACTGGGGCGTAATTGCTTTCTAAGGCCCAGGGGAGCAGCTATTTCGAATTATCAACAATTAGGAAACCACTCTATCGCTATATCGAAATAGCAATTTTGAAATAAGCATTATTCCTTGTGAAGTGAGGGTTCGTTCTTTCAAAATAAGAAGCCCTTGTTTCAAAATAATTTTGAAATAACGGGCTTGCTGTGTGGACCCACGACTTGTTATTTCAAAATCACGGTTTAGAGTAGAGGTACACCAGAGCAAACAATATACGGAGGTTGCTGGGAATGTGGTGCCGGACACTTTTTCCTGACTCTCTGATGGGGCTGTCAAGCAGATATTAATTCCTTTCGTGACCTACGTGTGCTTTGTCAGTGGGAGAAAATAAGGCACTTTACAGTTTAACACTTGTTCCAGGAAGGAGCTCTTGTGGATACGATTATTTACATCTCTTCATTCTCAGCCTTAATTCTTACTCTTTGTTTCCCATCTCATCAGTGGAGTGCCTGGCAATGGTTTCAGGCACATCTAATGACTCCTCTTTTATTTTAATGGCCAGTCTTTTTTGTGTTTACTTCCCCTTCCTCCCTTTATGAGGACTTTATTTCGAAAGAAGCCCTCTTAAGTCCAATTTATAAGCAGAGCGCCCACTCTACCAAGCCTGTTATTTCAAAATAAGGGGCCGCGTCTTTCAAAATCTGTCCCCCTGCTTCCCTCAGGGAATAACGCTAATTTCAAAATGGGTATTTTGAAATAACAGTAGTGTGGGTGCTCTGGCACCGCTATTTCGAAATAATTACTCCCCAGAGTAATTTGGGCTATGTCTAGACTGCATTCCTCTCTCGAAAGAGGAATGCAAATGAAGCGCAAATTTACAAATCTCATGCTTCAGCTGCATAATCGCGTCCGCATGCTTTTTTTGGAAAAGGGTTTTTCAAAAAAACCCACGCAGTCTAGACGGGGTTCTTTTGAAAAAAAACCAAACCTTTTTCGAAAGAACCTTTAAACCTCATTTTTTTCAGGAGTAAGGGTTCTTTCGAAAAAGGGGTTTTTTTTCTGAAAGAACCCATCTAGACTGCATTTTTTTTCGAAAAACCCTTTTTCAATAAAGCGCTTTGATGCGATGATGCAAATGAAGTGCGAGATTTGTAAATGTGCATTTTCAATGTCCTTCATTTGCATTCCTCTTTCAAGAGAGGAATGCAATCTAGACGTAGCCTTGAAGTAAAGACCCCCAGTGCTTCCTGGGGCCCTAAGTCTGAGGTAGTGCATCCACATTAACTAGGGAGACCATCTGTCCCATTTTTCCCGGGACAGTCCCGTATTGAAGGGCTGTTCCCGGCGGCCCGACTTTTTTAAAAAAACCTGACACATTGTCCCATATTTCTCCTGCAGGGGGTGGGGAGAAGATACCAACACTCAGGGCTTCAGTTGCTGAAGCCTCAGCACTAGTGGCTCCTTCACACTCCCACCCCGCTTTCCAGCCCCAAGCACCGGCAGCTCCTCCCCACCACCTCCCCTGCAGGGCTGAAGCCCCAAACACCAGCAGCTCCTTCCCCCCCCACCCCCCCCCGGTGTCCCATCTTTCACATGGGGAAATATGGTCACCCTAACATTAGCTAATTTTGAGGCTTCCTCATAGTGAGGACGTGCTACTTCAATGTCATTATTTTGGGAAGGATTAAATCGATTTTAGTGAGTTCAAAATAGTTTCCTAGTGTAGACATGCGCTGTGGGGATAACATGTGAGGTGTGAGCAGACCTCAGGTATAAAATTCGAGGGATGGGGAGAGTTAGAGTTTACATGGTGTTGTAGAGCAGGCTTTTTCTGACCATGGCCTTCGCGTATAGCCCATCCTGTCACACAAGGCCCCTCACAAAAAAACAGACCGTGAGATACTCAGAGGACCATGGGAAGCACAATGCAGCTTTCTGTGAACGGAATTTGACCTTACAGGCATCCTGGGACTCAGAGGCTCCAAAAAACAGGGAGGTGAGCACGAATAGATAGTGCCCAGCTGCAGTTATAGATAAGGCTCATTTGACCGTGGCTTGATCGGTCCTTGAGGCAAGGGAAATAAACATAAGGTAATAAAGCACAACTGTCTCATACTGACCATGCCCCATCTGGTCCTGTCCACAAGGGGATCACGCATGTATCACGAAAACTCCTATAGGGCAGTATTGTCATACTACCTCATTACTAGCATATCAGACCCTGCCAAGTGCAGACCCTAGCATGGCATTAGACGTTGAATTTTTGTATACAAGACCCTCAACCCCTTTGTGCGACGAAGGTTCCGTGTATTGAGAGCGCATGTCTTTTTGCCCGGCTGAAGGACTGATCAACCTGAGGCTACCTTCCCCACCCTCCGAGTAAAAGTAGGGATGCGTGAGTCCTGAGCATGCTCCGAGTTTTTATGTGTCTTCATGTTGTTATCGTTGCCGGATTTGTAAGTATTGCTTAAATCTATCAGTTGTTAGTTTAGTTAGTAGTTAAGCTGCATTAGTCATATCCTGTAATCCTGTGAAGTAAGTAAGTCATATTAATTGTATTGTATAGATAGTGTAATTTTGTGCTATGTGCTAGTGTTATGTTTTAGTCCAGGTACAAGTGTTAGAAGAAAAACCCAGGAGTTGTCAACTTGTAACAGTAAAAAACAATGACTAACTCCACCAGCTGTCCTAAAGTAACATTGGAAGGATTGGCTTTTTTATTATTATTCTTTTGGCTTTGTTTTTTGTATTTTTCGTTTGCATGCTGCGCTGCCTTAGGCGAATTAGGGATAGTGATTTAATATAAGTGAATTGTAATCAAGGACTTGTAATCAGTTAGGTATAGTCGTGCTCAAGTTTTTCTACCCTGTAAAAGCATTGGGCAATTGCTAGTTTAAAAAACCATTTGCAAGAGCTCTTGCACAAAAAGGCATGTGTGAACGCACAATAGGTGCTCTGATGGCCATTCTGTGAATGGGCATCAGAGATTTCTTGTGCAAGAGCGTCCATGGCAGTGTGGATGCTCTCTTGTGCAAAAGCACATCTCCTGAGCAAAAGCACATGGCAGTGTGGAGGCGCTCTTCCACAAAAACTTTTTCCGGAAGATCTCGTCCACAAAAAGTTCTTGCATAAGTGGCCTGCAGAGTAGACATAGCCCAAGACTCCAGTTGGAGGAGAAGCCAGGAGTTGCTGGTCACCCTTGAACACCTCTGACCTAATACCAAAGAAATCTCCAGGGTGGTGAGGACTCGGGGCAGGGAATGGTCGGCAGGTGTCACATTGTGTTTGCCTAGATCTGGGTAGGATACTCTGCACCCCAGTGGTACAATTATGATGTGGTTATGAGATCATTGTGGTGCATCATGCACAGAACATGTCATGTGCGGTGTCCTTGGAAAAGTTCTGATTTGCTGAACATGATTGTCCGGTTTTGCGCCCATCTCATTTTTGTGTCTGGAGTTATGAATATTGACTCTGAGTCTGTATTTCAAATGTGGCTGTTCCTGGATGACACCCAGAAGGTAAGATGCTTCCAGTCCAGTCAGCCAGCTGTGAAGGGTCTGTTCAAGGTAACTGGTTATTAAGGAAAACAACAGGAATGAGGAGAATCTCATGTCCCATCTGTTGATCCTTTCAGTGAATGCTTCAGTCAACCTCTGGATAATGGCTGCAAAGAGTCAACAGGGTATACAAGGGCATTTGATTAAGGGGCATGAGTCAACAGGGTATACAAGGGCATTTGATTAAAGGGCATGTGTCACTGAACTCCACTTGGTAGCTGCACTTTTCCATAAAACTTGGCTTAAGACAAAGGGGCTCCCCCCACATGGAAAAAGACTATACACTCCTCACCTATTGACTCCTCATTGGCTTGCTTGACTGTCAATCAGGCTGCCTGTGAGAACTGGCTTCTCCCCATTGCCCCAGGGGCCTGTCAGTCTCAGGGGGCTGGTCTCCCATTGAACCTGCCCTGCTGGGAAAAAGCCAATCCAAAACCCTCACAACGTGTGAGGGAGAAGCCAAGAGTCTTCTCTCAGCCCCCCGCCTGAAGCAGAGTTTCATCCTGTTAGATAATACAAACAGGCCATAGACCCAGGACGTCAGTCACTTCAGTCAGGGACTGGTGCATTCTGCAGTCCAGTCTTTAGGCTCAGGGGTTTCCAGGTGTTCTGGTGTGAGGAGGAGGCTGCCTGGCGATGTTAGTTCACTTCCAACTTTCATGTGCCCGGGGGCTGCTTGGGCCCAGTTTGCACTCTGAGCACTAAAGCAGAGGAACAAAAGCTAAGCAAGTGCTCGGTCCAGCAGTGTGTCTGGTGCAGCCACCACTTAATGGTCCCTTTCACCACAAATTCTCCCAAGCTGTGCATTGCAGCTGTCTCACAGCCCCCTAGCCCCCTATGCAACCACCTGTTTGTAGAGCTGCCCCTTGGGGCAGGGGCTCTTTCCCTTGCTGTGTTTGTGAAGGGCCCGGCACAACGGGCCCTGAGGTGGAGCAGGATCTCTGGAGGCTTCCACCATACAAATGAAAATGAGAAATAATAAACACACTATTGGGGAGCAACCCAGGCCGAGCTTCCTACCCCTTTGCCTTTAGCTACAGATGGAGGTCAAAACATGCACCCGAGGTACAGAGGGTTAGTAACTGCAATTCAGATCCTCTTGGTGCTCAGGTGATGGACTCAGATAGTAAAATTTGTTCATGGCTTAAAAACCCAGGTGCTCCACATTGTAGAAATACCCCTAATAAGCCAGAGGAGCAGACATAGAGTTCAGCTCTGGGGATCCAAGTACCCTCCAGCCGGGACAGGGCAGGAAAGTCTCACTCAGCCTGGCACCTCCAATTCCAGTTCCTCCCGGGAGACACTGGGAGAGAATGGGCCAAGAGGGACAGAACAAATCCAATGCAAATGCCAATCCAGGCTCTATCCTGCTTATAGGACCTCTCTTCTTCTAGAGCAGCTCAGGGGCGTGGGAGGGGACAGGCCTCAGCTGCCCTCCATCCACAGGAACATCCTCTTGGTGCAGCTTTTGGTGAGTCTGTTCCCCCAGAGTGACCCCAGGGACTGTGATGTGTTGGCAGGTTTGTGAGTGGGAGGGGAAGTGGAGTCTGGAATATCACACCTCACAGGGGCGGGGAGCTCCCACACTCCAGCTAGTTCCGAGAACTTCAGATTCACCTTGAGAGGACGGTGAAGACTCAGGTTCCCTCTTCCAACCTTTCCTCGACCTCCCACCCAATGAACAGGTCCTACCAGAGCAAGAGTCCTTTTTCCCCTTAGCATGATGGAGAGATCATTGCTATGGCAGGGAGCCAAAACTCCTGGGCTCTGACTGTCATCCTGACACTCAGTCTCCTTGTGACCTTGACAAAGTCACATCACCCTGTACCTCTGCTCTCCTGGATATAGATGTAATGTCTCAAAGAGGGAGCCACGTGTGTCTGGAACTTTAAAAAACAAGGAGTAGTCCTGTGGCACCGTAGGGTATGTCTACAAAGCAGCGTTATTTCAGAACAACACGGCAAGCCCGTTGTTTCAAAATAAATTTGAAATAACTGGGGATATGTCTACACTAGTCCCCTAGTTCAAACTAGGGAGGCTAATGTAGGCATTCAAAGTTGCAAATCAAGCCCGGGATTTAAATATCTCATGCTTGATTTGCATCTTCCTGGCCAATCACCATTTTTGAAATTTACAAGTCCGAACTAAACGCCCGCCTCTACACGTGGCAGGAACCAAGTATTTCGAATTAAAGCCCTAAATCGAACTACCAGGTAGTTTAGGGCTTTAATTTGAACTACCGGGTCCCTGCCACGTGTAGATGCGGGCAGTTAGTCTGGACTTGTACATTTCAAAAATGGCGACCAGCCGGGAAGATGCAAATCAAGCCCGGGATATTTAAATCCCAGGCTTGATTTGCAACTTCGAATGCCTACATTAGCCTCCCTAGTTTGAACTAGGGGGCTAGTGTAGACATACCCTGGTTTCTTGCTCCAACATCTGTAAACCTCGTTGTAAGAGCAGTAAGGGAAGTGGGGGGAAGAATGCTCTATTTCGACATTGCTCTTTAGACAACACCAAAGTCAAAGTATGCTATTTCAGCTTAAGCTACGAAATCAGCAGAGCTCAAGTTGCATAGCTCATTTTGAGTTTAGCTCTGCTGTGTAGATGTGCCTTTAGAGACTAACAAAAATATTTATAGTATCATGAGTTTTTGTGGACAAAATCCACTTCTTGGGATCTGCTTGAGTGGAGAAAAAAGGGGGCTATCAGAAAAAAAAAAGAGAGAAAAGAAGAAAATGTATCTATCTCTAGTAGTGCAGGTGCTAATGAGGCTAATTGAGTGGGCTGGTGCTGTCATATATTTAGATTTAGATATTAATGACATATTACATGTAAGGAAGTCTGTTTTCATAATGGGAAATTCATGTATTATCTTTGTAAAGTCCATGAAAACAGTGCCAAATTGCATATGAAGGTCAATTCACCACTCTTTCTCTGTAGTGCCTTATGAAACTCCTAGCTACTTTTCAGTCCATGATTGAGTGCACAGGCAGGTTAAAATGTTCCCTTACCTACAGACTTATGAGTGTTACTATCATGATACCTGTTTAACATCCATTTATTCTTTGTCATTGAGGCTATCCGGTTTGGCCAATGGACATGGCCAAGAGGCATTGCTGCCAGTTGATGGCATACCTTCAAGTCAGCAATTCTAGCATCCTTTCTCTACTTATGCTATCTTCATAGGGACACATAAGTGGATGCTGAATCGCATTTAAGGCCGGCCGGGACCAGGTCCAGCAGGGCATCAGGTCAGAAGTTACTTTGTGTGGCTGCTGCCTGAGGCTGTCTGAGGTCTGAGCTTAAAGGGACCCCCTCTGGTCAGCCAGTTTTCAGGTTTTCCTGCTTGTTTGACTACCTCGATGAGGGACAGCAAAGCAGTTTGTCTCTGCGTGCTCTGGTTACCCTCACTCAGGACACCACAGCACTCTGCAA
>CM057845.1:314363881-314375642 GCA_030068395.1 Apalone spinifera
TCGAATTAGCTTAGTTCGAATTAACTAATTCGAATTAAGTTAGTTCGAATTAGTCCTGTAGTATAGACGTACCCCTCGAGTGTCAGAGTTAAGTTGCTCCTTCTGTACATTTAAAAAAACCCCAAACAGGTAACAGAGTGATGAAACTGCACACAATATTTGAATGCACCATGGATGTATATGTTCACAATATACTATTTTTTGCCTTATTTTCTATCCCTTTTTCTAAATATTACAAATCTTTTTCTTTGCTTTTTTTGATGACCATTCTACATTGAGCAGGTCTTCTCGGAGAAGTAGTAACAGCGAACTCCAAGATCACGTTCTTGGTGGGTAACAGCTAATTGCAATCCCATTGTTTTGCATGTACAGTTGGGATTATATATTGTCATGTACATCACTTTGCATCTATTTATGGTAAGAAGTGGGCCTAAAGTATCAGTCCATGTATCACAGGGCTTGTGGGAGGCCTGAGGCCTAGACAGAGGTAGTCAAGGCTCTGGAAATATAAAGCCAAGTTGAGCTGTGAGCAAGAGCTGCTCTCAGAATCTGGCAAGAAAAGGGCTGATATTGCAGACACACCCCTAGGGGCCTTAGGTTAACACATTCCAGGGTAGTACCAGAAGACTTTGACACCTGCATAAACAACAAGAACATATTGACTCGTGCTAAGGGTAGAGCCAGCAAGACAGAATGATGAACAGGGATGTTTTGATCAAACCAATATGTAGAATGTGATGTGTGGCACCCAGCTATATCTTGTTGGTATCTGTGTATAAAGATGTACCTCAGAGGGGCTGTCTTTATCCGACTAGGGGGCAGTGGAAAGTCCCACCACTGTCCGAGCTGGTCCATTGCAATGGGCACACATGTTAGTGCTCTGGTACAGACGTGGGCTCCTCATCTCAGAAAAGATCTCTTGGCACTGGAAAAATGTTCAGAAAAGTGCAAAAAAAAAAAAGATGGGGGTCTGGAACGGGTGCCCTCTGAAGAAAGATTGAAAAGACTGGGACTTTTCAGCTTACTAAAGAAGATAATAAGGGGGCTAAGGTAGACATCTATAAAATCCTGACAGGCATAGAGAAAGTGCATAAGGAGTTATTTACTTGTTTCTATAACAAAAGAAGTAGGGGCCCCCTAATGAAATTAATAGGCAGCAGGTTAAAAACAAACAAAAGGAAGTGTTTCATCATGCAGCGCACAGTCCCGCACACCCTTGCCAGAGGATGCACTGAAGGCTAGAATTTTAACTGGTGTGACAGAGCAGGGGTGACACAGCAGGTTCAAGAGTTGATGGAAGGGGAAAGAGGCAGAAAGAGTCAGCAATCCTGGCTAATTAGGGGCAGCTGAGACAGGGCGGCTTCAAAATCAATTAAGGCCCAGGTGAAACCAATTGAGGCTGCCTGGAGGCCTATTGAAGAACCCTCCCTGTGGTTCTTAAATAGGCCTCCAGAACCAGAGAGCCGAGAAGGAGTTTGGAGAGTTGTGAGCGTGTGGAGAGAGCCGAGAAGGAGTTTGGAGAGTTGTGAGAGTGTGGAGCGAATTGAGAGGAGTTTGGAGAACTGAGAGAGTTTAGAGAGCTGTGGAGGAGTTTTGGAGAGTGGAGGAGGAGTTTGGAGAGAGAAAGGCACCGGAGGAGTCAAGAGAACAGTATCGACCTTGTTAAAAGACTACAGGGAGACAACAAAACTCAAACCAAGGCAAGTAAGCCATATTACTGTGGCTTCTAGACTGTGGGACAGTGGGCTGAACAGGGGTCAGGAGCCCAGGAGTGGGACTGACCCTGACACACAGGGTTCAAAAAAGAGCTAGATACATTCATGGAGGTTAGGTCCATCAATGGCTATTAGCCAAGATGGGTAGGAACGGTGTCCCCAGCCAAACAGAGGCTGGAAATCGGGACAGAGGAGAGATCACTTAATGATTCGATTCTCTGTTCTGTTCACTCCCTCTGGGGCACCTGATATTGGCCACTGTGGGCGGAGTGGACACTGGGCTAGATGGACCTTTGGTCTGACCCAGTCTGGCCGTTCTGATGTTCTTATCTGACAGATCAAGGTACCTTTCAGGACACCACTTCAATGACAACTGATGACACGATCAACATTGCATTTCATCTGCTATGTGCTGTCTGGTCCCCCACTTCTGTGAAATCCCATTGACCAGCACTGACCCCTGGGGGATAAAACTATTTTCCTTTCTCCATTCCCTCCCTTTATTCCATCTCTTTACTTCCTGACTGCGTCTAGACTGGCAAGTTTTTCTGCAAAAGCAGCCACTTTTGCGCAAAAACTTGCCAGCTGTCTACACTGGCCGCTTGAATTTGTGCAAGAGCACTGACTTTGTAATGTACAAAATCAGTGCTTCTTGCGCAAATACAATGATGCTCCCGCTCGGGCAAAAGCCCTCTTGTGCAAGAATACTGAACCTAAAGTGACAGGCCTATCTGACTGCAGAAAGTATTTGCAGCTCCCCTCAGCCATCTTTCCCCAGATCAGTCTGTCTACTATTTACCCATCCATCCTGGGCATTGACAGGGCATCAAACTATAGGGAGAACTCGGCTTATCCTTCATTTTTTTAAAACTACTTAACTATCATTTTTTCAACATACATAAATACACCGAGCAGGGAATTTGTCTCACTCCGCCTAAAGCCCAAGAGTTCTCCTCTCCCTTTGGGGAGGTCCCTTAATTGCTGTTTATTTCTGAAGCTGGATAAATAGCCCAGAAACCCAGGCAGTTGGGTCTCCAGCCTCTTGACTACCAGCGGCTCGCTTCTCTGCCGCAGGCTGCGCAAACCCCGATGGGACTGGCCGAACAATATTATACACGCTGCACATGCCTCTCTGCTCTCAGGGTCGGAGGCTGCTGCCGAAGCTGGGGGGAGAGAGGTGGGACGCAGCCACTGGAGGACAATTTCTGAGAGGTTCCCAGGTACCCGTCTCTTGCTGAGGCTCCACAAACCTACAGCACTGCGTGCAGGGTGGGATAGAGAGTAAGTCAGTCAGAGGGGGCTGCATTTCAGTGGCGCAGGATAGTATGAAAGTGACAGTAGATTTACAAGCCAATTTCCAAGGCCATGGCCTGTAGTTTATTCAGACCCTACCAAGGTCAAACTCCCCTTGGAGTAACAAAGAGCTCATAAGCCTGCTGTGTTTTCATGGAGACTCACCTCCTGCTCTTCCATTTTAAGGCTCTGGCAAATAACCAGGGACAGATGGGGGGTGAGGTGGGGAAGGGATGGGACGGGGGTTGTTGCCTAACTTTTAATTCCTGGAAACGTGGTGTAGGACCATCAAGGCAGGACCATCTGTAGGACTTCCAGTACCCTACACAATACTATTCAAGTTGTGTCCAACAGCCTTCCGTAGCGAGGGGAGAATGACTTTTAGAGGTGTGATTTTATACAGTCAAGTGAAATATTTTAAATGAAATATTTTAAAGCCAATTTTAAACTAAGGTTCCCTGGACTCACCCAGTAAGTTGAGAAACTGACAGTCTGTGTCTGGTGAGCAAACACCTAGTATCTGGCTTCATTACCACATTTATGGCTCATTCATCAGCAGAGTGTTCCACTAATCCACCTGGCAGGCTTTTTCTCATGCAAGTTAATGAAGTCCCCTTATTAAAGGGGCCTCTGAATTTTTCTGGGAGGATCCTTTTGGCCCTAGAGACTACAATTCCCTGAGCCCTTGAGGAAAACAGAGGAAGTAGGGATTGTCTGGGCATGTTGGGAGAGTGATTCTTCAGTTCTGGGGCATTACATTTTGGGGAGAAAGGAGCCAGGCTGCTGTGGAGGAGAATTATCCAGGCCAGGAGCTGTTGTGTTGCAGCTACCACCTGCGACTCGGAGCCTGTAGTGCTTGGATCTAGCAGGCTGCTTCAGAGGTTGCTGAGTGCCCTAGAGGGGAGAGACTCTGGCTGTACCTGTGGCTGTGAAGGGCTACACAAACCAGCACACAGGAGGAGGCTGTATTTAAACAGGCTCTTTGGGAAAGTGCTGCCTGGGACAGAGCTCAGAGAATAGACTGACTCTGGGTCCAAAGAGAGGCAGAGTGCCCAGCCCAGTGAACCAGAGCTGCTGGCATTTGATGGAGCTGGCTCCAGTGGCAGAGGGAGTTGACAGCTGGTTGCTCAGCTTGGACTAACACACACAGAACCTTCACTCCAGCTGCAGACCTTCAAGCGCGCCCACACAATCAAGTGTCTGGACTCTGAGTCCAGAGGAGTGCACACTCCGGGGTGGGATAAAGGGTGGCAGTGCAAATGCCAGATACATAAGTTCCTATTACTTTTGTGTACTTTGTTAATTGATTTTATTCACCGTTAATCTGTTAAACTTTGTTTCTTTAAGTTGTGAAGTAAAGGAGTGTTCATTCTAATGTAATCAATTAGATGTGTATTATTTATAATTTATCATTGTCATCCTGGAGTTAGTTCCAGGTTATTGCTGGAATAAGTTTATTCCTGGAGGCTCCCAAGGCACACCAGTAAGTGTGTACAGGGCCAGCCAGATGGCGGCACCACCATTGTATATTCTTTATGAAGGGGGGAGGGATGGCTCAGTAGTTTGAGCATTGCCCTGCTAAACCCAGGGTTGTGAATTCAATCCTTGTGGAGGCCGTTTAGGGATGTGGGGCAAAAAATTGTAAGGGATGGTATTTGGTCCTGCTGTGAAGGCAGGGGACTGGACTCGATGACCTTTTGAGGTCCCTTCCAGTTCTAGGAGATAGGCAATCTCCATTATTATTATTTATTTAACCAGGGACTGCAGAAGGGGGTGGATAGGGAATCTCCAACTAACATCACCACTGAGGTACGCAGGATCTCCTTTTATGTTAAAACAATCAGGTATCCAGGCACACCTGTGAGTGTGACTTGCTCCCGAGTAACTCGGGGAGGAAAAATGGGGTTACATTAACTAGCTCCTCCCCAGAGAAAGCAGAACCACAGTATGGGGGGAAGAAGAGGTGTGTGGGTGGATATTAAGACTCAGTGGTGTTCCATATTTTCAGATGACCTACACAGCTGCATTTTCAGCATAAGTGTAGGGACAACTCTGGTTCTAGGGCTTCTCTTGGAAACAATTGTAAGAATTTCTCACCAGGGGCAAATCATTTTCTCTCTTGTCCTGACGTGAGAAGTCAGATGGACTGTCATCCCTGAAATGTTCCAGGGGAGGCTGACAGTGAATGAGACAAATTTCAGTCCAAAGGGTTACATTTTGGAAAACTTATACGTAACTGGCAAATTAGCTCTTTTAATTCACAGTGTCAGACACTCTTCCTGAAAGGTGTTGAGCGTTACCCCTCCATTTATGAGTTCCATTCACATATGCTATTAGCTCCCACAATATCTGTGGCAAGGAGATCCACAGTCCAAAAATGGATTTTGTAAATGGATTGTCAATGTAACTGAAAGTTTTTTTTTTTGTTATGTGATGTAGTAATTACAAATGCCTAAGTGCATTCTTTATAGATAGATTCTTAGGATTTGAGGTCCATGGGACCATGGGACTTAGGGGACCATGAGACCATTCAGTCTGTCCTGCTGTATAGGTAAGGCTATTCAATTTCACCCTGTTGGCCCTTTTTTCAGTCTCTTTATTTATGAGTGACCTTCGGCCCTTCTCTGCAGCTACATTTAGTTTGGTGTCAACTTTCAGACACTAGATCTTGTTCTACCTTTCTCTACTATATGACAGAGCCCGTTAATACCCCCCAGTTTTCTCCTCGTGCAAGTCTCCACCGTATGGTCTTATGATTAGATAGAGCTCTTTGAGTCTCTCTCTCTCTCTCTGGCATTTTCTCCAGCCACCAATAATTATCTATGCACCTTCTTTTCTGCACCCTCTGCCAGTTTTCAATTTTTTTTTTGTTTTCAATATGTAGCAAAGACCTAGACGGAGGCATTATCACCAGTACCGGGCGCAGAGGAAAAACCCTTCCTTTGCTCCAACTCACCATTCCCCTGTATAACCATCCAAGGATCCCAGTAGCCCTTTTGGCCACAGCATCAAACTGGGAGCCCATGGGAGAAAAGCAACAAAAATGATTAACAGGCTAGAAAACATGACCCATGTGGGAAGACTGAAAGAATTGGGCTTGTTTAGTTTAGAAAATAATATATAATAGCCGTTTTCAAGAACCTAAGAGGGCGTTACAAGGAGGGGGAGAAAAATTGACATTGCAGCAAGAGAGGTTGAGGTTGGAAATTAGAAAAAAAATTCCCACCTATCGGGGTGGCTAGACACTGGAATAAATTGCCTACGGAGGTTGTGGAATCTCCATCACTGGAGATATCTAAGAGCAGGTTGGACAGACACCTGTCAGGGATGATCTGGAGGGTGCTTGGTCCTGCTGTGAGGGCAGGGGACTGGACTTGATGAGCTCTTGAGATCCCTTCCAATTCTAGTGTTCTATGATTCTATGGTGAGTTTGTTGTCTACAACACAAAGAGGAAGCTTACAAAAAGTGGAAACTTGGAAAGATGACTAGGGAGGAGTATAAATATATTGCTCAAGAATTCAGGGGAGTTATCAGGAAGGCGAAAGCATAATTGGAATTTTAGCTAGCAAGGGATGTGAAGGATAACAAGAAAGGTTTCTACAGCCATGTTAGCAATAAGAGGGTGAGCAAAGAGGTTGTGTGCCCTTACTGGATGAGGGAGGTAACCTAGTGACAGATGATGTGGGAAAAGCTAAACTACTCAATGCTTTCATTGCCTCTGTCTTCATGGTCAGCTTCCAGACAAATGCACTACACAATGCAGTATGGGAAGGAGGTGGACAGCCCTTGGAGGGGAAAGAACAAGTTAGGAACTCTTTAGAAAAGCTAAACATACACAAATCCATGAGTCCGGATTTATTGCATCCGAGGGTACTGAGAGAGTTTGATAATGTCATTGCCATTATCTTTGAAAACTCGTGGAGACCGGGTGAGATCCCAGATGATTGGAAAAAGGCAAATGTAGTGCCCATCTTTTAAAAAGGGAAGAAGGACGATCCAGGGAACTACAGACCAGACAGCAGCACCTCATTCCACAGAAAAATCATGGAGGGGTTCCTCAAGGAATCCATTTTGAAGTACTTGGAAGAGGGGAAAGTGATCAGGAATAGTCAACATGGATTCATGAAGGGAAGTCTTGCCTGACCAATATAATTAGCTTCTATGATGAGGTAACTGGCTCTGTCGATATGGGAAAGTTGGTGGATGTGATATACCTTGACTTTAGCAAAGCTTTTGATACAGTCTCCCACAATATTCTTGCCAGCAAGTTAAGGGAATATGGATGGGATAAATGGACTGTAAAATGCATAGAAAGCTGGCTAGACTGTCGGGCCCAATCAACGGCTTGAAGTCAGGTTGGCAGTTGGTTTCTAGCTGAGTTCCCCAAGGATCTTGGACCTGTTTTGTTCAACATCTTTATTAATGACCTGGATGAGGGGATGGATTGCACCCTCAGCAAGTTTGCAGATGACGCTAAGCTAGGGGGCGAGGTAGATAAGCTGGAGGGCAGGGATAGGCTCTAGAGTGACCTAGACAGATTAGAGGATTGGGCCGAAAGAAATCTAATGAGGTTCAACAAGGACAAGTGTAGAGTCCTGCACTTGGGACAGAAAACTCCCAAGTGTGCAGAATAGTTCAGTGGTTTGAGCACTGGCCTGCTAAATCCAGGATTATGAATTTAATCCTTGAGAGAGCAAATCTGTCAGGGATAGTGCTTGGTCCAGTTGTGAGGGTGGGGGACTGGACTTGATGTCTTCTCAAGGTCTTTTCCAGTTCTATGAGATAGGTGTATCTACATATATTATTATTGTTACAGGCTGGAGACCAAATGGCTAAGTAGCAGTTCTGCAGAAAAGGACCCGGGGATTACAGTGGATGAGAAGCTGGATATGAGTCAACTGTGTGCCCTTGTAGCCAAGAGGGTTAATGGCATATGAGGGTGCATTAGAAGGAGCATTGCCAGCAGACTCAGAGAAGTGATTATTCGGCTCTGGAGAGGCCACATCTGGAGTATTGTGTCCAGTTCTGGGCACCCCACTATAGAAAGGATGTGGACACATTGGAGAGGGTCCAGTGAAGGGTGACCAAAATTATTCGGGGGCTGGAGCGCATGACCTATGAGGAGAGGCTGACGGATTTGGGTTTGTTTAGTCTGCAGAAGAGAAGAGCAAAGGGACATTTGATAGCAGCCCCCAAAACCCTGAAGGGAGGTTCCAAAGAGGATGGAGAAAGGCTGTTCAAAGTAGTGATGGATGGCAGAACAAGGAGCAATGGTCTCAACTTACAGTGGGGGAGGTCTAGGTTGGATATTAGGAAAAACTCTTTCCCGAGGAGAGTGGGGAAGCACTGAGATGGGTTACTTAGGGAGGTGGTGGAATCTCCACCCCCAGAGGTTTTTATTAACAATGTTTCTTTATGCAGGCATTTCTGCATTTCGGCTGTGACCATCACTGTTGATCCTGGATACACACAAGAAGTCAGCGGAACACACAACAGATTCAGGGGACACCGTTCTGCCTCAGAGTTGGACATCTTTCCTCATCCATGTCAGAGTCCAACACAAGTGACGTCATCAACCCTTCCACCTTCATCCTACTGGGCATTCCTGGCTTAGAGACAGCCCATGTCTGGATCTCCATCCCCTTTGCAGCCATGTACACAATAGCTGTCTTGGGGAACTTCACCATCCTCTTCATTGTGAAGAGAGAGCCGAGCCTCCATGAGCCCATGTACTATTTCCTCTGCATGCTGGCCACCACTGACATAGTCTTGTCCACATCCATTCTGCCCAAAACGCTGAGCATCTTCTGGTTCAATTCCAGGGAAATCGATTTCAGTGCCTGCCTCACCCAGCTGTTCTTCATTCACTGCTTTTTCGTGATGGAATCTGGGATCTGCGTGGCCATGGCGTTGGATCGCTACGTGGCCATCTGCCATCCCCTCAGACATTCCACTATCCTGACAAACCCCGTGGTGGCCAAGATGGGCCTTGGTGTGGTGCTGCGCAGCAGCATGCTAGTGCTGCCCTGTGTCCTCCTGGTGAGGAGGTGGCCATATTGCACAACCAACATCATACCCCATACTCACTGCGAGCACATGGCTGTGGTGAAGTTGGCCTGTGGCAACACCCAAATCAGCAGTTACTACGGCCTCTTTGTGATGTTCTGTGTGATGGGGCTGGACGTATTTTTTATTGCTGTGTCTTATACCCAGATCCTCAGGACCATCTTCAGCCTCCCCACGAAGGACGCCCGGCTCAAGACCTTTGGGACCTGCGGGTCCCACATTGGTGTCATCTTAGCCTTTTACATTCCAGGTCTTGTGTCTTCTCTCATGCACCGGTTTGGCCAGCATATGCCCCTGCATTTCCACATTCTCATTGCCAACATGTACCTCCTCGTGCCCCCTACACTAAACCCCATCATCTATGGGGTGAGGACCAAACAGATAAGGGGCAGGATCCTGCACCTGCTTGGTCATAAGGGGATGAAAGTTCTCTCCTAGTGCTCTCGTGCTCAGACCCAGCTCCGGACAGAGTGGTGTGGTAACATGGTGTTGGGCTCCCTTCCCTAAATTGCTTAGTGGGCCGTCAAAAAACCATTAAATCATTTCCTGAGTGCACTGCGCTTTGTCAGCCTGGCATACTCGGGATACAAACTGTAGAAAACTCATTAACTGATTTGGTGTGCACTTTTCTAACTGCAGAGATCTGGATAAGGAACATAAAAAATCTATCCCAGGTCAGACCAGAAGTCCATTGAGGCCAGTGTCCCTGTCTTCCGACAGTGGCCAATGCCAGGTGCCCACTGAAGGAATGAACAGAACAAGAAATCCTCATCTGATCCCTTGTACCCCATTCTCAGCCTCTGACAAACAGGGGCTAGGGACACCATTCCTACCCTTCCTGGTTAAACCCTGTTACAGTCCTGACTTTCACATCAGCCTCTGGCAAGGAGTTCCCCAGGCTGACCGTGCATTGCATGGATCTCTGAGGCCCTGCTCCTTACCCCAACTTTTCCATGGCTCCATATCTTCCCTTAGTGGTCTACCAACTTATTCAACTCTGCCCCCTAGGACTCACCCCTCACCTCTGTGTCAGTCACTGGATCATTTCCATATCCCACTTTGCCCATGCTCCAGAACTGGGACCAGAGTGTCTGCAGTCTCACAAGGAATCTGCAGCAAGGGTGGGGAGGATTCAGCCCGTGGGGCTACAAGCCATTCTGGAGCAGAGAGGGAAGCCTGGCTGTGATGTACATACTGCTGAAGGTTGGGAGCAGGGTTGTAAGGCAGGCAGGGGAAGTGGGGGTGGTGTACCATGCACCTTGTGGGCCCTGCAGCTCTGCTACAAAGTCCTGAGGGAAGAGACTTCCCTGTGACTGGCTTTGTTGTTTAGCTTTCAACTCCCTTTTGGTCCTTCTGCCTGAGAGCAGGCAGGGTCCCTGCAGCAGGTATGGGATTTGAACCAGCAATCCTGCTCTCCCTAAAGCAAATGCCCTAGCTCCAAGGCCACTCAAGAACCAACCCTACAGCTCTACTTTCAGAAGGTCCCAGGCCCTTTGCTCTAGGCCTGGCCTGTGAGTAGAAGGACAACAGCTGAGCGAGGCAGCAGGATACGCCTCAGTATTAGCTGGGAAGGCAGGATTCTGGGCATAGTCCGGGGTAGCTTCGGTAGCTCACTGGGAGACAGATAAACTCCAGTCCCACTTCCATGAGCCAGCTATTGACCCACGTACCCTGCATCTTATCTGGACACCCAGGGCACCTGCTTCTGGGGGTGGAAGATGAGCCGTGGTGAGTAGAAGATATGCTTCGCTTGGTGCTTTGGTTCACCTCCTCTAGAAGCAACTTAGCTGGGTTGAGAGGCAGCGTTATCCCCCTGTCCTAGATGGACAGACCGAGCCATGCCAGAGCAAAGTGATATGTCCAAGGCCGTGCAGTGAATCAGTGCCAGAGTTGGGAATAGAAGCCAGAAGTCCAGACAATTCCCCCACCCTCCACCCACTGCTATGTCCACTAACTGCCCCTGAACCTCTGAAACCAGCACATGGCAAATCCTCTTCAAAGTATTCATACATGATCTGGGAAAAGGGGTAAAATGTGAGGTGGCCAAATTTGCAGATGACAGAAAACTCATGAAGATGATTAAGTCCAAATCAGGCTTTGAAGAGCTAGAAAGGGATCTCATAAGAACATAAGAGCGGCCATTCTGGGTTTGACCAATGGTCCATGTAGCCCAGTGTCCTGTCCGCTGCCAGTGACCAAACCCTCCAGAGGGAGGGAACACAACAAGGAATCATCATGTGATCCCTCCGCTGTCCTCCTGGGAAACAGAGGCTAGGGACACCATCCCTACCCATCCTGGCTAATAGCCATTGATGGACCTAACCTGCATGAATCCATCTAGTTCCTCTTTGAACCCTGTCAAAATCCTAGTCTTCAGCGATGAGAGAATAAATTGTTAGCTTGCCAAAGTCTTTTCAGGAGTCACCCACATTGGTTGGGCAGCAGCAGATCTTGTTAAGAGCATTTTTGTGGGAAAGCCAATCCAAAGAAATGAAGCCGGAAATGGAGACAAGGTGTGGAGTTCACATTTGAAATACTCTACCTTGTGCATGGAATTTTACTGGGCCAAACAAATCGCACCACCACCACTTGTGAGATGTTACTTGCCTAAGATGGACTCCAGGGTTGCACAAGTAGCCAGTTATGCACCCACCTCATAGTAGCCCCATCTAAGTTGTATTTACCT
>CM057845.1:314473411-314488168 GCA_030068395.1 Apalone spinifera
CGGGGAGCTGGAGAATCCCCCCCCTTCCCTTTGCAGTTACCCCAGTGGTTAATCTCCCTCTGGCTACATCTAGACTGCAAGCCTCTTTTGAAACAGAGCGTCTAGACTGCAGCCACGTCTTTTGAAAAAATAAGCCGCTTTTTCAAAAGAGAGCCCCCAGGCAGTCTGGAGGCTCTCTTTCGAAAAAGCCCTGTTTCCATTCAAGAACACCTTTTTTCAAAAGCACACTTTTGAAAAAAGGCGTTCTTCCTCATAAAATGAGGTTTACCACAGTCGAAAAAACTGCTTTCGATTTCATTTCGAAAGGATGCGGCAGAAGGCTAGACGCAGGGGCATTTTTTTTCAAAAAAAAGTCACTTTTTTCGAAAAAACCCCTGTAGTCTAGACACACCCTCAGTGCTAAATATTTGGCCCTTATTGCCAGCTGGCATTTGTCTGGCTTCAGCTTCCAGCCACTTGCTCCTGCTCTGCCTTTTTGTCCTAGATCACAAAGCCAGTTATTACTATGGAAGGTGAATAGAGGAAGCTGCTTAATTCTCTTTAATCCAGCCTTTTCTTGCACCTACAATAATTGTTGAAGTGGTGAGGAGTCCTGTGGCACCTTATAGACTAACCGAAGTGTTGGAGCATAAGCTTTCGTGGGCAAAGACCCACTTCGTCAGATGGTCTTTGCCCATGAAAGCTTATGCTCCAACACTTCGGTTAGTCTATAAGGTGCCACAGAACTCCTCGCCGCTTTTGCAGATTCAGGCTAACACGGCCACCCCTCTGATAACTGTTGAGGCTCTTTTCCATACATGGTCCAATTCTGAACATTTTTTTCTGAAATGTGGACCCCAGAGTCAACAGACATTTGTACCAACGCCAAGGGCAGACATTTGTACCAATGCCTTCCTTTGTCCCAACACACAGGTGGCTCTAATGGTCACAGCAGCCTGTTTGAGCACATTGTGCTAGGATTTCTTCTGTTCTTCTTAATATCCTAAATAGCTTCCTCTTTGTGGCCCTTAGCTCTGCCAGACGTGGAAACTTCCATGATGTTTTTAACAAACCTCTACCATTTTCATAACTTCCAATTTGTATTTTTGCTATTTTCCCTTTTCCCCACTTTGTTTTGTACTGCTCCCTCCACCCCAATGAAATCCTTGTGTTCCTGTAGTCTGTGGGTTGGGCCTTCATTCCCTGTAGTGAGAAGGTAGCTTTGCAAGTGACTGTATTAACATATTTTGCTTGCATGGGCCCGGCTCGCCAAATGCACCAGACACATCCATGTGCCTAATATGACTTCCTCCTTGTAACCAAATCGTTTATCCACAATTATTTTCTATTTCCTTCCAGATCTTTTATGTAAATATTGAAGAGCAGCAGACCACCAAAAGAGCTGGGCAGAACACCACTGGAAACAGCCCTGTGCCCTGAAAAAGGCCCATTGACAACAGTTTTCAGAGATCTCCCAATTAGCCCGTTTTTAACGCTTTAAGGCGAGCTCCTCTGAAAATGTTACAGTTTATATATTTGTATCTGACTGTTTCTCCCTCTAAAACAAATAAGTGAAATCAAAATCTGATTTACCTGCATGATTCCCCCAATCAGCCAAATGTGCACTCTGTTGAAAGGTGGTTCAAAATGAGATGTGTGACGGATTGGTCAGTGTGTAACTCTGGTGCTCAGTTGGGGTTACACCCGGTGCTGGAATCTGGAACACATGGGAGGGACAGGGTTCCCCCCAACCCTCTTCCTGATTGCTGGGCTGCCAGTACAAAACAGGAGAGACCCTGTAGACTAATCGGAGGGACTGACCTCCAAAAACCCCGAACTGGCCGATGAAGAAAAGGGCTCTGGTTGTGGGGTACCCTTGCCTTACTCGACAGTGACAGGGACACCATGAGCCTCTGAGGCGCACACAACGACCTGCCAGGAAGCGCAGGACCTAAGGGTTTAGCCCCAACCGTCCACACATGACAATAGCTTCCAATATTGCATGTTGTGTCTGATATGAACATTGTGTCTCCTTCCAGGCATTTGTCCTGCAAGCATCATCCTACACCTTGAGCACAGACGTCAGGGGAACGTATGGTACATGCAGGAGACATTGTTCTACCTTACAGTACGACCCATTCTACTCTACTCCATGTCAGATTCCAACACAACTGACTTCACCAACCCCTCCGTCTTCATCCTGCTGGGCATCCCTGGCCTAGAGGAATCCCATGTCTGGATCTCCATTCCTTTCTGCATCATGTACACCATAGCTGTTTTGGGGAACTTCACCATCCTGTTCATTGTGAAGACAGAGTTGAGCCTCCATGAGCCCATGTACTATTTCCTCTGCATGCTGGCCGTCACTGACCTTGTCATGTCCTCGTCAATCCTGCCCAAAATGCTGAGCATCTTCTGGTTCAATTCCAGGGAGATAAATTTTCATGCCTGCTTTGCCCAGCTCTATTTCTTTCACTGGTTTTCAGTGATAGAGTCTGGGATCTTCATGGCCATGGCCTTTGATCGCTACGTGGCCATCTGCCACCCCCTGTGACATACCACCATTGTGACAAACCTCATGGTGGGCAAGATTGGCCTGGCTGTGTTACTGCGTGGCAGCATAATTGAACTTCCAACAGTCTTCCTGGCAAGGCAATGATCATACTGTAGAACCAACATCATTCCCTACCCTTATTGTGCACACATGCCGGTGGTGAAGCTGGCCTGCAGTGACACCCGAACCAGTAGTCACTACGGCCTCTTTTTGCTATTCTGTGTGATGGGTCTGGATGTGATTTTCATTGTTGTGTCCTACACCCAGATCCTCAGGGCTATTTTCAGCCTCTCAACAAAGGACGCCCGACTCAAAACTTTTGGGACCTGCATCTCCCACCTCTGTTCCATTATAGTGTTTTACATCCCAGGTCTCTTCCTCTCCCTCACGTCCCGATTTGACCAGAAGATGCCTCAGCATTTCCATGCTCTCATTACTAATGTTTACTACTTGATGCCCTCCATGCTCAATCCTATCATCTATGGGGTGAGGACCAAAGAGATCCGAGGCAGGATTCTGTATCTCTTTATTCGTCAAGGCACCTAACATTTTCTCCTGGTGCTCTAACTCTCAGACCAAGATCTGTGCAGAGCTGGCTGGAGACATGGTGTTGGGCCCGCTTCCCTCAATGACTTCTGGTACGTCGGAGAGTTATTAAATTCTGGACTGGTCTTACTTTGCTCTGCCATTGAGAAGATCTGGTGAATTGGTCTGAGCACAACTCATTAACTCGTAGGGTTTTCCACACTTCTAATATTTGGTAACAGGACCTCTGAGGCCCTGTGCCCTCCCTTTCTATTTCCTCAAGGCATGCCCTCTGCCCCACCTTTTCCCTCAAGGTTCCACTCCCTTTTCCACTGCATCCCCATGTTTCCACCTCTGTTCTGACTTCCCCCCCAGAACCCGAGCATGCTTGCTTACTTCTCTCCTCCCCTTCTTCTATCACACATGGGATTATCTTCACGGGAGCTGCTACAGCCTGACAAGGAGCCTGTCCTGAGGGTGTACCTCTGGAGTCAACCGGCTAGGAAGCAATGGAGAGGGAAACAGCGAGATTGGTCTTCAAATGACACTGGAGAGAGGCTGGCTTTGTTAGAGAAGATTGTGTGTGGCATAGCAGAGATTGTGGCTTTGGTACATGTGAAACCTACATTGACTTAGCTTGTGTGTTATTGTCTTACTGGTTTTCAGCATTTCAGCGTATTTTCACTATCAATAATCAGAGAATTTCCTGGTAAACCAGGGCCTGCACCTAAGTTCTCTGAAAGCTGCATGGCCGTGCAGCTGTTTAATGAGCCCCGCACAGATGCTGAGAGTTCCTGAGAGTCAGGGAGCCCAGCTGATCAGCTGGGGGATGGGCATCTCCCTGAGTGGCTTCACACCGAGCTGCCTGCGTGAAATGGATTAGCTCAGAAAACAGGGAGGAAGGGGAAAAAGGAAGGAGGGAAGGGAGGAGTTGGCTGGGAGGGAATTTTGGGGAGTCCTTTATGCCCTCAAGCCTCCTAGGCTGGAAGGGAGTGGGGGTGGGGATGGGAAGATGACTTCATGGGGTAGCTGGGGGTACATGGGGCAAAGGGACTGGGTGGGTGCTGGCATCTGTGCAGTGAGGTGGAGGCAGGGTAGGCATTTGTTTGGGGTGTCTTGACTCACTTTATGCATTCCAGATGGCGGTCCTCTCTGGTTGGCTGGGTTGGACGGAAGGGGGAGAGGGGAGGAAGCAGGCTGCATGAGGGGGGGGGCGGGGCTGTGGTAGGAGGACATTTGCATGATTACATTTGAAATAAAGCTTACATAGGTATTTATGGCTTAAAGTAAAAAGGAAAACAAATCTTTAACAGACTTTTGGAGTGTTGCTGATGTCTAAAACTCTGATCTTAATGATTTTTTTAATCCTGTGTTACTAATTAATACATGGTATATTTTATTGCATTAAGGCGAGATCTTTGCTCTGTGGTAGAGTTCTGACTCTTAGGAGTCAGAAGTAGGAAGGTCTAGGTGTGATGTTAGCTGTTTTGTAGGATGAAACCTTATTTGTAAACTCTTTGAAACATGGATTTGTCTACAAACCCTAAGGCCATGGGTTAATTTGTTTATGGGCTTCTACTCTTTGAGTTGGTGACATACACAAGGTGAAAGTTTAAGACTAGAAGAACTTTTATCTGTTTTACAGGTCTCTGTTTCACTTGGTCTTGTATAGCATGGATCCTAAACATTTGTCAGAGAAACTGTATATGCCTTTGTGAATGCCTTTTACTCTCCTTTCCAGTGTCAATAAATATTGTATTAGTATTTGCAAGGAAAGTATGACTATTTCTAGTTTGACTCATAGATTTGTTTAGCATCTGAAAGCTGAGCTATGTGTGGTGTGACAGAGCAGGGGTGACACAGCAGGGGAAAGAGGCAGAGAGAGTCAGCAATCCTGGCTAATTGGGGCAGCTGAGACAGGGCGGCTGCAAAATCAATTAAGGCCCAGGTGAAACCAGTTGAGGCTGCCTGGAGGCCTATTGAAGAACCCTCCCTGTGGGTGAGGGGGGAGAGAGTTGGGAAGGAGTTTGAAGAGTTGTGAGAGTATGGAGCGAATTGAGAGGAGTTTGGAGAACTGAGAGAGTTTGGAGAGCTGTAGAGGAGTGTTGGAGAGTGGAGGAGGAGTTTGGAGAGAGAAAGGCACCAGAGGAGTCAAGAGAACAGCATCGACCTTGTTAGAAGACTACAGGGAGACAGCAAACCTCAAACCAAGGGGAGTAAGCCATATTACTGTGGCTTCTAGACTGTGGGACAGTGGGCTGAACAGCGGTCAGGGGCCCAGGAGTGGGACTGACCCTGCCACAGTGGATAACATGCATTTTGGTTTCCTTACTATTCTGAGTTGTCAGAAAGGATGATGATACATGTACTCCAAGGCTATGTCTCCCCTTTTTGCATAAGATCCTTATGCCTCTCCTCTCTCCGGAGTTGGTGACATACACAAGGTGAAAGTTTCAAAGTAGGAGAACTTGTATCTGTTTTACAGGTCTCTGTTTCACTTGTTCTTGTATAGCATGGATCCTCCGGAGAGGCATAAGGATTTTGCACAAAAAGGGTTTTTTGCACAAAACAGAAACGTCCACAATGCATGTTTTTGTGCAAAAACCTCTTGCACAAAAACGGATTGGAAGAGACTATACAAATGAAGCACATGAAAATGCTAATCTGTGTTTCATTTGCATTGCCCTTCTGCAAAAAAACCCCGTAGTGTCGACATAGCCCAAGAGTAGTGTGAATTTTCTTTTTATTTGATTTCGTATTAAATAAACATTGTAAGCATTGTTCCTTATTAAATATCCCTTGTTATAATATATGTATTACTTGTACTGGTAGTGTGTTTCCATACACTATGTCAAAATTGGTGTTGCACATAAAAAATTTCAACCCAGCACAAAGGAAAATTCACCCTGCCCAGGGATAAAAAATGTTAGAGGTAACACATGTCTGCACTCAAAAATTCCATTGCTGATGTATATTTGCTCATTGAGCATACATGTTTGAATTTGCAATTTTGATTCATCTCTGCATCACTGGTTTGATTATTTCTTGTTTTATTATTATTATTATTATTATTATTATTATTATTATTATTATTATTTTTCAAATATCCCATTTTCAACCAAAAATCCATTTCTGGGGGTTGACAACGATAATACTTACTGGACTGACATGTTGTATTTTTGAAAAAGCACTAGTTCCACTATAGTCTGTACTTTCCCCCTGACAATGAGGGGGGAGAGAGATTGTATATCTTGCAATATTGTAATATAGAGAGATTGTCTGAATTTTGTCGATTGAAAGACAATCATACGCAGCTGAAAAAACCAACAATGGGAACTATATTTCGAGTGTAACAAGGAATCTATTTAAAATAACACAAGCTGTATCTGGATTAAATGAGAATTTAAAAAATACCTCCTCCCCTCCATGGAAGTCTAATTAAATAACCCCCTCTTGGTCCTGCCTTGGGCAGGGGGCTGGATTTGATGACCTCCTGAGGTCTCTTCCAGCTCTATGCTTCTATGATTCTTGCAGCAACCCAGCAGGTCTGGGAAAAGGTGAGTCTTTCTGTGTCTCAGCCTCCTGGGCACTTGACCGACAGCAGAGTCCCTACTGCCAAGGGTGACAGACAGGACACTAGCACACAGGGAGGTAGGGCAAATCCAATGCCAGGGAGCATGGGGGGGAGGGTGTTTCAGAGGGGAGGCCACAGAAGGGCGATAGAATCACAGACACCTCTGAGAAGGAGGGTGGTGTAAGGCCTGTTCACTGTGATTCCCACCCTAGAGCACAGAGGTTTGTGTCCTGAGAGGGGCAGAGTAGGAGATGCGGTGGGGAATAGTAGGAGCTCACTAGTCACTTGGCAGAGGATGCCCTGACAGAAGGACCAGTTCCCTGTCAACTGTGCACCCAGACACCCAGCTGTGGTTCGGGCTTTGAGAGGCAGCTGGGCCATAGATCTCCTGGAGGGGAATCCATCGCATGACTGTTCTTTTGGGGACAGACAGAGGGGGTGATGGAGGGAACTCCAGCCTGGTTATTGCCTTTTTAAGATTTGTTCTTAACGAGCATTTCAATACAGCCCCTGCCTCTTTCCGACTGGATGCAGCTCAGGCTTGTCATAGAATCATAGAACACTAGGACAGGAAGGGACCTCGAGAGGTCATCAAGTCCAGTCCCCTGCCCTCACGGCAGGACCCAGCACCATCTAGATCATCCCTGATAGATGTCTCTCCAACCTTCTCTTAAATATCTCCAGAGATGGAGGTTCCACAACAACTGATTCCAGTGTGTGACCACCCTGACAGGTAGGAAGTTTTTCCTAATGTCCAAGCTAAACTTCCCTTGCTGAAGTTTAAGCCCATTGCTTCTTGTCCTGTCCTCAAAGGCCCAGGAGAACAATTTTTTCTCCCTCCTCCTTGTGACACTAGATACTGGAAAAACACTGTCATGTCCCCTCTCAGTCTTCTCTTTTCCAAATGAAACAAGCCCAATTCCATCAGTCTTCCCTCATAGGTCATGTTCTCTAGAGCTTTCATCATTCTTGTTGTTCTTCTCTTGACCTCTTCCAATTTCTCCACAACTTTCTTGAAATGTGGTGCCCAGAACTGACACAGTTTAAGAAAGGTTTGTTTGTGAAAACAATAATGGCCCACATAGAGAATTAAACAGAGCTGCCAATTCCTCTCTGACTCAGCAAGGAGCCTGAATCTTTTCATCTCCCTCTGGGAAGGTCCCTTAATTAGTGTTTACTGATAACCCCGGCTAAAGAGCCCAGAGGTACAGAAATGGAGACATTGGCTAGAGAGTCTCCAGTCTATTTACATCCAGATGCCTCTTCTCCATTAGTTGATTAATGAAACCCACTGGGATTGCACAGAGCGGCCTTATAAACAACAGGAATCCCTGAATTGGTTCTTAGCATGGGACGCTGCTACTGGTGAGAGAGGTGCAGGACGCGGCTACCTGAGAGAGATTCCCAGGGAAGACAATTGCATCCCAGGATTCACAGGTACCATCCACTGCTGGGGAGCTCTGCTGCTCAATAAACCTAGTGCAATAAGGGTGTGATGGGATAATAAGTCTGGGGTCCTTTTTTGCAATGCAGAGAACCAAGAAACCCACTCGTAATAACCTCCCTCGTTACTATGGGTCAAAATAGTGTTCTTTTCTAGCCCCACGGTGGCGATGTTTCCATGGTACAGGGGATCCGTCAGGAGGAAAGAGGGTAGCAGATGTCCAATACAAAGCAAAGATCTGAGGCTGTGGTCCAGGGATTGCTCAGAAACCTCCAAAGTAAAACTCTGCTTGGAGTAAGAACCTGAGAAGCCAGCTGTGTGTTCATGCCCAGACACTGTTATCTCCTCCCGTCACATCTCAGGGCTCAGTCTGCTAACAGGGTGTTTGTTTCCTGACTCGAATCTCTCGGAAAGCCAGAAGGTGATGGGGCTCCTCTCTGTGACAGTATTAAGAAATATTCCAACATGGGCCACAAACCTTCTCTCCTGTCCCATTAGATGAGCTGGCTGAACTCTCACGTCTGAGATGTTCCAATAACAATTCACATTGTAGCAGGCATACTTTGAGGGAAATGTCAGTCCAAATGCTGAACAATTATCAAACTGATCAGCAACTGAAAATGAGACCTTCTAATTGAAAGTGCTGGACAGCCTGTATTCAATGTGATGCCACAGGGAGCAGCTCTAAAGGCCAATCCATTTGGGAAACCACATTCATCTAAGCTCTGGGCTCCCATATTGTCTGTGGCATGGAGTTCCACGGGCCAAATAGGTATAAAGTTAAAACATCTTTTGGGAATGTTTTACATTCCAACATTCAGTGTGTGTGTTGTGAGACACAGAAAATATAAATGCATAGACTGCTTTATTTATTGATAAGCTAATGGGGGTCAAAGTCAGTCAACCTATACCAATGCTTCTCCATCCTCCTAAGGAAATATTTTTTCTAATATCCAACCTAGACCTCCCCCACCACAACTTGGGACCATCGCTCCTCATCCTGCCACCTGCTATGCAGGAGTTGACACTCCTCCCTTTTGAGGAGATGGTGGAATTGCCATCTCTGAAGGTTTTTAATTCCTAGGTTGACAAAGCCCTGGCTGGGATAATTTAGTTGGGATTGGTCCTGCTTTGGGCAGGGGCTGGACTCGAAGACTCCTGAGGCCTCTGCCAGCCCTGGGATTCTAGGATTCTATGACACAGGCTGTTATATTTCACTCAGACACATGGCTCCTAGGGCTGGAAGAGACCTCAGGAGTCATCGCGCCCAGCCCCCTGCCCAAAGCAGAACCGACCCCAATTAAATCATCCCAACCAGGGCTTGGTCAAGCTGGGACTTAAAAACCTCAAGGGATGGAGAGTCCACCCCATCCCTAGGGAACCCAGCCCAGTGTTTCACCACCCTCCTACGGAAATAGTTTTTCCTAATATCCAACCTAGACCTCCCCCACTGCAACTTGAGACCATTGTTCCTTGTTCTGCTATCTGCCACCACTGAGATCAGCCTCTCTCCATCCTCTTTGGAAACCCCTGTGAGGAAGTTGAAGGCTGCTATCAAATCCCCCCTCGCTCTTCTCTTCTGTAAATAAGACCAAAGCCCTCAGCCTCTCCGTGTAGGTGATGTGTTCCAGCCCCCTCATCATTTTGGTTTCACTCGGCTGGACCCTATCCAATGCGTCCACGTCCTTTCTATAGTGGGGGGCCCAGAACTGGACACAATACTCCAGATGTGGCCTCACCAGAGCCAAATAAGGGAAATAGTCACTTCTCTAGATCTGCTGGCAATGCTCTTAATGCACCCTAATATGCCATTAGCCTTCTTGGCTACAAGGGCACACTGTTGACTCAGATCCAGCTTCTCATCCACTGTAACCCCCAGGTCCTTTTCTGTGGAACTGCTACTTAGCCAGTCGGTCCCCAGTCTGTAACAATGCTTGGGATTCTTCTGTCCCAAGTGCAGGACTCTACACTTGTCCTTGTTGAACCTCATCAGATTTCTTTTGGCCCAATCATCTAATCTGTCTAGGTCACTCTGGACCCCAATCCCTGCCCTCCAGAGTATCTACCTCTCCCCCAGCTTAGTGTCATCTGCAAACTTGCTGAGGGTGCAATCCATCCTCTCACCCAGGTCATTAATAAGGAGATTGAACAAAACCGACCCTAGAACATCCGTTTGAAATTTCCAGCAGAGGCGCTTCCCTGGTCTCCAGGGGCATCTGTTCCATGATCTCTCTGTTCTTACCGGGAGAAAGTTTTTCCTGAGATTTAAGCTGACTCTGCCGTGCTGCAGTTTGCTCCCATTGCCTCTTGCCCTGCCCTCTGCAGCAAGAGACACCAGCTTCCCTCCAGCTTTCTCATGCCACCTGCTGAAGGGTGTGAAACCCGCTGTCATTTGCCCTCAGTCTCCTCTTTACCCAACTAAACTCACCCGGTTCCTGTCACAGGTTCATGCGGCTTGAGATACGCCCCTTGGAGCATCTTTCTTCTTCACCTCTGGCTCCTTTCCAGTCTCTCAGCACCTTCCTACACAGCAGGGTCCAAAATTGGGCTCAGCACCGCAACTGGTACAGCCGTACTATAACCTAGTGACACTAGCCTGCTGCGCCTCTGCTAGTGCAAACTCACCTGGCGTCTGCCGTTTTGAATACAAACAGAAAAGTGTTATGTCGGGATGTAACTCTGTCAGCCTAGCCCCACATACACAGCATGAGGCTGATGGCTGAATTCTTCCATTGTCCAATCTACCACCTCCCGGGGAGGAGATGTACCTGTGGGATGGGAGAACACCTGCCGTCCGGGTGAGCAGTACACACACTGATGTACTCAGGCAGCCCTGCGGTAGCATTTCAAGTGCAGACAGCCCTCCAGCCCCTCGCCCAGCAAAGCAGCCAGGCTGCATCTGCAGACATGGGAACGGGAGAACCCCACCCTTCCCTTTGCAGTTACCCCAGTGGTTAATCACCATCCGTGCTAAATATTTGGACCTTACTTCCTACTGAAATAATTTTTTTGGCTCATTCTATACACGGTCCAATTTTTCAACATTTTTGTCTGAAATGTGGACCCCAGGGCTGGACACAAACAGTTTCACCAGTGCCAAGGACAGAGGTAAAATCCTTCCTGGGTCCCAATTCACAGGTGGCCGGTTTAGTCATCCAAATGTCACAGCAGCCCTTTTGACCACAACATTGTGCTGGGATTTCTTCAGTTCTTCCTAATGTGCTAAATAGCCTCCTTTTTGGAATCCATAGCTCTGCCAAACATGGACATTTTCATAACTTCCAATGTGTATTATTTGCTGTTTTCTCTTTCCCTCACTTTGTTATGTATTGCTCCAAACCAAATTGCTCAAGATAGTTAAGACCAAAGCAGACTGTGAAGAGCTTCAAAAACTAAGTGAGGGTTTGTCTACACTAGCCCCCTAGTTCGAACTAGGGAGGTTAATGAGGGTGACCGAAATTGCAAATGAAGCGTTGGGATTTTAAAGTGTAAAAGGGGTGCTTAGAGGGCACTAGTTGGTTCTGACCTTCGTTAAACATAAACTTTTATAATCTATATCCCAAACATTTAAATAAACCCCCCGTCTATAATCAAATTTATTCATAGGAGAAAATACAGACAGAAGCTCAGCAGCAGAGTGGGGGCTATCCTGTTTATTGCATCGAGTGTAACATGTATGATTACCTGCCCTACGAGCGGCTGGCATATGTGTGCATTCGTTGCAAGGAGCTCCTGACCCTCAGAGATCAAGTTTGGGCTTTTGAGGCCAGGTGGCTGAACTTGAGGAGCTAAGGGAGGCAGAGAGGTATGTTGATGAGGCTTTCCGGGACACTATAGAACTGTCCCACCTCCAGTCTGACAGCGCCAGCACTGTTAAGGAGGGTAAAAGGCTCAGGGGAAGAGAGCAGTCAATGGGAGCAAAGGAGAACCATTCCATAGTTGGTCTCTTCTCACATTGAGGATACCTCTGAGAGGGAGGGAATACCAGTTGTTAGGAAGAGGCAGGTGTTATTAGTCGGTGATTCGATCATTAGAAACATAGATAGCTGTGTTTGTGATGACTGGGAGACCTGTATGGTCACTTACCTGCCTGGTGCAAAGGTTGCGGATCTCTCGAGGCATCTAGATAGACTTATGTGTAGTGCTGGGGAGGAGCCAGTGGTCGTGGTACATGTAGGTACCAGTGACATAGGGAAGGGTAGGAGAGATGTCCTAGAGGCCAAATTTAGGCTGCTAGGAAACAGACTGAAATCCAGGACCTCTATGGTGGCATTCTCAGAAATGCTTCCAGTTCCACGCGCAGGGCCAGGTAGGCAGGCAGAGCTTCAGAGTCTCAATGCGTGGATGAGATGATGGTGTGGGGAGGAGGGGTTTAGATTTATTAGGCACTGGGGACACTTTTGGGAGAGGGGAGAGCCTATACAGGAAGGATGGGCTCCACCTAAACCAAGGTGGATTCAGACTGCTGGCACTTAACATTAAAAAGGTCATAGAGCAGTTTTTAAACTAAGAGATGGGGGAAAGCCGATTGGTGCCGAGGAGCATGTGGATCAGACGGAGTCTTCTCTTTGAGGCGAGTCCATGGATGGGGATTATCTAGGTTTTAGTCAGAAAGAGAGGAAGGGAGATGATAAAGTATGGGCCAGATCAGACAAGAAACAGTCACATATACAAGAATCTAATTCATCAGGGAAGGGCAAACAAATAAACAGTGGCAATTTTTTAAAGTGCTTCTACACAAATGCTAGAAGTCTATATAATAAGATGGGGGAAGTCGAGTACCTCATATTAAAGGAGGAGATTGACATAATAGGCATCACAGAAACCTGGTGGAATGCAGACAATCAGTGGGACACAATCATACCGGGATATAAAATATATCGGAAGGACAGAATAGGTCATGCGGGTGGGGAGTAGCACTGTATGTGACAGATAATGTAGAATCAAATGAAGTAAAAATCTTAAATGAATCCACATGTTCCATAGAATCACTATGGATAGTAATTCCATGCCCTAATAAGAATATAGCAGTAGGGATATATTATCGACCACCTTACCAGGACAGTGATAGTGATGTTGCAATGCTAAGGGAGATTAGAGAGGCTATTAAAATAAAAAACTCAATAATAATGAGGGATTTCAATTATCCCCATATAGCCTGGGTACATGTCATCTAAGGACAAGATGCAGAGACAAAATTTCTCGATGCCTTAAATGACTGCTTCTTGGAGCAGCTGGTACAAGAGCCCACAAGGGGAGAGGCAATTCTCAATTTAGTCCTGAGTAGCGTGCAGGATCTGGTGCAGGAGGTAACTATTACAGGACCGCTTGGAATAGTGACCATAATATAATAACATTTCACATTCCTGTGGTGGGAAGAACACCTCAGCAGTCCAACACTCTGGCATTTAATTTCAAAAAAGGGGAACTATGCAAAAATGAAAGGTTAGTTAAACAGAAATTAAAAGGCACAGTGACTAAAGTAAAATCCCTGCAAGCTGCATGGGAACTTTTTAAAGACACCATAATAGTGGCCCAACTTAAATGTGTACCCTAAATTAAAAAACACAGCAAGAGACCTAAAAGAGATCCACTGTGGCTTAACAACCATGTAAAAGAAGCAGTGAGAGATAAAAAGACACCTTTTAAAAAGTGGAAGTCAAATGCTAGTGAGATAAATAGAAAGGAACATAAACACTGTCAAATCAAGTGTAAAAATGTACGAAGAAAATACAAAAAAGATTTTGAGGAACAGCTAGCCAAAAACTCAAAAAGTAATAGCAAAATGTTTTTAAGTACATTAGAAGCAGGAAGCCTGCTCAAAAACCAGTGGGTCCCCTAGATGATCAAGATATAAAAGGAGCAATCAAGGACGATAAAGCCATTGTGAAGAGACTAAATTATTCCTTTGCTTCAGTCTTCATGGCTGAGGATATTGGGGAGGTTCCCAAATCTGCACCGTCCTTTGTGCGTGATGAATCTGAGGAACTGTCCCAGATTGAAGTGTCATTAGAGGAGGTTTTGGAACAAATAGAAAAACTTAACAGTAACAAATCACCAGGACCAGATGGCATTCACCCAAAGGTTCTGAAAGAACTTAAATGGGGAATTACGGAACTATTAACTGTTGTTTGTAACCTATCCTTTAAATCAGCTTCTGTACCCAAGCACTGGAAGTCAGCAAACATAACACAAAATTTAAAAAGGGCTCTAGAGGCAACACCAGCAATTACAGACAAGTAAGTCTAACGTCAATACAGGGCAAATCAATTGAAGCAATAGTAAATAATAAAATTGTCAGACACATAGAAGAACACAATTTGTTGGGTAAAAGTCAACATGGTTTCTGTAAAGGGAAATCATGACTTACTAATCTATTAGGGTATGTCTACACTACAGCACTAATTCAAACTAACTTAATTTGAATTCGTTAATTTGAATAAGCTCATTTGAATTAGTGCATCTAGACCTAAAAACTAATTTGAAATAGCATTTTGCTAATTCAAACTAGCATGTCCACATTGAGTGGACCCTGAACCGAAGTTCAGGCTGGCCGGAACCAGTGCCGGCAGGGCATCAGGTTAGGATTTAGAGTGTGGAGCTGCTACCTGAGGCTCACTGAGATCCATGCTTAAAGGGACCTGACCCCCACCCCGGACAGACAGTTCTCAGGGTTCCCCG
>CM057845.1:314494251-314505805 GCA_030068395.1 Apalone spinifera
CTATGATGCTCCCGTTCAGGAAAAAGCCCTCTTGCACAAATGTATTTGCGCAAGTGGGGCAGTGTAGACAGGGGAGGACTGTTTTGCGCAAAAAAGCCCCGATGGCGAAAACGGCGATCAGGGCTTTCTCGCGCAAAACCGTGTCTAGATTGGCACGGATGCTTTTCCTCAAAAAGCACTTTTGCGCAAAACTGTCCGTGCCAATCTAGATGCTCTTTTCCACAAATGCTTTTAACGGAAAAAGTTTTCCGTTAAAAGCATTTGCGGAAAATTATGCCAGTCTAGACGTAGCCAGAATGTCTTCTTGTTTCCCTTTATGCCTGTAGCTAGTCTGAGCTCATTTTGTGCCTTTGCCTTTCTAATCTTGCCCCTGCATTGCTGTATTCTTTGCCTATATTCGTCCTTTGTAATTTGTAATTTGTCCTAGGACAAATGGAACTAGGTAAAGTGAATGGATGAAGTTCCTGAATTCTCTCACTGTCCAGCATGTTCTCCAGCTTCCAATCATTGGGTGGCTCTTTTCTGCACACGGTCTAATTATTCAGCATCTTTTTTCTTAAATGTGGACTCCAGGGCTGGGCACAGAGAGTTCCACCAGTGCCAAGGGCAGAGATAAAATCCTTCCCATGTCCCAACTCGCCACTGCCCTGTGTGTGCCTCCGAGGGTCACAAGACCCCCTTTGGCCATAATATTGCACTGGGATTTCCTCTCTTCTTCTTAATATGCTCAATAGTCTCCTTTTCGTGGCCCCTCCCCTTTCAAATCATCGTTATATTCCTAAGATGTTTTTCACATCTCCCATTCATTTTCATTACTTTCAATGTTCATTGCTTGCTATTTCCCCATTTCCCCCGATTCATCATGTATTGCTCCCTCCACCCTATTATATCATTGAGTACTCCCGTAGTTTGTGAGCTGAGCCTGCATTCCCTGCCGTAAGAGGGTCACTTTGCAACTCACTGTGTTAAAACTTTTTATGTGCATGGGCCCCGCTCACTGACTGCTGCAGACCACTCATTATTGGAGCCCAAGGCTTCTCCTTGCAACCCCTCAGCCAAGCCTTTCTCTGCCGGGATTTTCTATTTGCTTCTAGATCTTTGGTGACATTGTGAATGGCTTTGGAAATAGACAGGATCCCGGCAAAACCAACTGAAAAAAATGTCCTCTCTCCATCTAGGGATTGGGTACATCTTTTCTGAGATTTCTTTTGTTCTTAATATGCTAAATAGCCTCCTTTCTGTCATCCTTCTCTCTGATAGTCATGGACATTTCCATGCTCATTTTAAAATCTCTCATTCTTGTTCAAAACTTCCATTTTGTATTATCTGTTTTGCCCCGGTGTTATCTATTGCTCCCTCCAACTCAATTCCTTGCTTCCATTTTTCACTCAGCTGAGTTTCTAGCTCACATTTTTCACCAGCAATCACTGCAGAATTATGGCTTTTAGCCCTTATTATCTATGGATATTCCTGGTTGGGAAGTTTCCCTCTCTTTTTCTTCATTTCAGTGCAATCATGTCAACATTTTATCAACGTCTCCTGTACCATGTCCCCTTTTTTGTCTCCTCCCTAAACTAAACTGTCTCTGACTTTTCAGTCTGTCCACTTAGGGCAGCCTACTGCATTCTTGTAGCCGGTCACAGAATGCCCCCTTTACATCAGCCGTGTCCTTTCCAGAGACTGGGTCATAATAACTGAGCATATGTCCTGAGCAAGTTCTTTTCTATTCCACTCCTTTGGCATCCCACAATTCTCCTGGCTTTGGCCACCACTGTGACTGAGCAGGGGTTTCTGTACACTTGCTGGCTGTGACCTCCAGGACTTTTCACTGAGGTCTGTTCTACCTGGGATGGCTCCCTCTGGCACAGGTCTTGGCAAAGGTTGGGGGGTTTCCCCACTCTCAAATTTTGAGCTTCCACGTGAATGAAGGACTCCCAACAGCACAGAATCTGTATCCTGACTTTCAATGCATTGAGGAACAGAAATGGGTAACAAGGGCCCCAACTCATTTTTTCCTGCTGGTGCCTATTAAAGTTTCCCAGATCCCGGCACATTAGTGAGCATGGAGCTCCATCAAATATGGAATTCACATTAGAAAGGCCGGCTGTTCATCAATCCAAATAAGGAAAATGTCACATTTCTGTGTGTGAACAGACCAATCTGTTCCAACTACGACACCCTTTACCAATTGTGCATGTGTTGTCTGATATGAACTTTATCTCTCCTTCCAGGCATTTGTCCTGAGACCATCATCCTAGTCCTGGAGTACAGAAGAGGAAGTCAGGAGAACCTACGGTGCATACGGGAGACATTTTTCTACCTCACAGTTCAAACCATTCGAATTCATTTCATGTCAGAGTCCAACACCACCAATTTCACCAACCCCTCCGTCTTTATCCTGCTGGGCATTCCTGGTCTGGAAATGGCCCATGTTTGGATCTCCATCCCCTTCTGCATGATGTACATCATAGCCCTCTTGGGGAACTTCACCATCGTGTTCATCATCAAGATGGAGCCGAGCCTCCATGAGCCCATGTACTATTTCCTCTGCATGCTGGCCATCACCGACCTGGCCCTCTCCACATCCATCCTGCCCAAAATGCTGAGCATCTTCTTGCTCAATTCCAGAGAGATTGATTTCAGTGCCTGCTTCACCCAGCTCTTTTTCTTTCACTGTTTTTTAGTGATGGAGTCTGGAGTCTTCGTGGCCATGGCGTTGGATCGCTACGTGGCCATCTGCCACCCCCTGCGACATTCCACCATCCTGAGAAACCCTGTGGTGGGCAAGATCTGCCTGGCCGTGTTGCTGCGCAGTAGCTTGGTCACACTGCCCATGGTCCTCTTGGCAACACAGTGGTCATACTGCAGAACCAATATCATCCCCCAGCCTTATTGCGCACACATGGCCGTGGTGGGGCTGGCCTGTGGTGACACCAGAGCCAGTAGTTATTACGGCCTCTTTGTGCTCTTCTGTGTGAGGGGTCTGGATATGCTTTTTATTGCTGTGACCTACACCCAGATCCTCAGGGCCATCTTCAGACTCCCCACAAAGGACGCCCGGCTCAAGACATTCGGGACCTGTGGCTCCCATCTCTGTTCCATTTTAGTGTTTTACATCCCAGGTCTCTTCTTCTCCCTCACATCTCGATATAACCAGAATGGGCCTCACCATTTCCATGCTCTAATCAACCACATGTACTATTTGATGCCCCCCATGCTCGACCCCATCATCTATGGGGTGAGGACCAAGCAGATACGGGACAGGCTGCTACGTGTCTTTATTCATATAGGTGCCTCCCTGCCTATTCCCTCAAAGAAAAGCCTCTTGCCCAACCTTTTCCCCCATGGTCCCACTCCCTTCTCCACTGCATCCCTCAAGTCTCCACCTCTGTTCTGACACTTCCCCAAAGCCTCAGGTCTCACTCACAACAGAGGTTGTGGCTTTGGTGCCTCTGGTTCACTGGTCCAAGTGAAGGCTGCAGTGTTCTGGCTTGAGTGGGATTGTCTGACTGGTTTGCAGCCTTTCAGTGGGTTTTCATTTCTAATAATTGTACTGGGCCTGGTACACAGGGATCTGCACTCAGACATCCCGTTACTGATGTATGTTCCCTTGCTGCCCTCTCATGATCAAATTTGAACTTTGCACCCACCTCTGCCTCACTGGTTTGATTGTTTCTTGTTTTCTTTTTCAAATATCCTGTGTCCAGCCACAAATCCATTTCTGGGGAATCATAGAATCATAGGATACCAGGACTGGAAGGGACCTCGAGAGGTCATCGAGTCCAGTCCCCTGCCCTCATGGCAGGACCAAATACTGTCTAGACCATCCCTGATAGACATTTATCTAACCTGCTCTTAAATATCTCCAGAGATGGGGATTCCACAACCTCCCTGGGCAATTTATTCCAGTGTCTGACCACCCTGACAGGTAGGGACTTTTTCCTAATGTCCAACCTAAATCTCCCTTGCTGCAGTTTAAGCCCATTGCTTCTTGTTCTATCCTCAGAGGCCAAGGAGAGACAACAATGCTACTTACCAGATTGACACCTGGTACATTTGTTTAAGAAGAATTAGTTCTGCTTGAGTCTGTGCTTTCCTCCTAATAAATCCGATACAGAGAGGTTACCTGAATTGTGTCCACTGAAAGCCAGGTCTTAACAGCTGAAAACAAAACCATTGACATCTATCAATGCAGTGTAGTAGAAAACCAATGATAAGAAACACACATTTAGCTTCTGGATCAAATGTGAATTTAAAAAACCCACCAGAAGCCCAATGTAATAACCTGCTTTGGCATGACCCTATGTGCGCTGTGAAGAAGGGTCTCTGCCCCTGTGTTGGCAGCAGAGGGTCTACCCCTTGGTGCTGTGTTGGCAGCAGAGGGTCTACCCCTTGGTGCTCAGCATGGCATCTGGGACACTGAGGAGTATGGAGGCAGAAATGTTTCTGGTGGATGGAGTTTGTGGGGGACTCTGGCACCCCCATCTCCCTGTGAGGGGTCTCTTCCCCATACCAGCAGCCACCCTTCGGACCGGGAAGCCGGGTATTTCTCACCCTCCTGGGAAAAGCCTCTTTTGAAAACCCAATCAGAAAAAGCTACGAAATTGTGCTTTTTCCGATATAAGCGTTTAGTCTAGACATAGCCTGAGATTTGAGGCTCTGGGGACAGTGTCAGAAGAGAGGTGGGGATTTGGGGGGTGCGGCGGAGAAGTGGGTGGGACATTGGGGGTGCAATGCAGGGCTTAACTCGAAATAAGCTACGCAAATGGAGCTCCGTCAGTTGCTCACAAGGGAGCACGGAGGACGGGACTCTCCCCAGACTCCTCACTGACTCATTGGCTGCCTGAAGCACTGGCCTCTTCCCATTGGTCCTAGGGAGAGTCATTCTCAGGGCCCTGATTTCTCCAAGACCCTTGTCCTTCCTTTTGATTCTGGGAGTGAATCAACCATCTTCCCCTCCCCTGAATTTAGTGAGGGGCCAACAGTCCCCTTACAATTATGGCCCCTCTCTGGGGCACGGTGGAGAAGGCAGGGCCCACGCTCCTCTAGCCCCTCACCCCACCCCTTGCATAGCAATCCCCGATCTGTAGGCCAAGGCGGCTGTGATTGGCGGCCACCCACTGGGGCTAGGATGCCTAAATCCCCTGCTTCTCTGCCCTGAGTAAGAATCTGAGCCACAGACATTATTGCTGCCCTGCACAGGCTAAGGGTTTAGGGCTACCAACTGTTGGTTTCCTGCATGGCCCGAGGACAACCCTGAGCCATAGACCCTTCACTACCCACCCTGACTGAGGCCTGGGGCTCAGAACTGGCTGTGGGCTGCTCATCCCTGAACACAGGCCTGAGCCAGGGGTTCGCTGGTGCCCTGCCCTGACGAATGGCCTGGACTCATAACTGCTGCTTTGCCCTGGTTGCAGGACAAAGACCCCGACTGGCTGCGGTTCTGCCTGGCCAGCCAGGGCCATAGGCTGTGGTTGCCTGGTAACTCCCTTACTGGGGTGATGGCCAGAGATGTAGCGAGTTAGGGCGGCCTCCCTCTGACCCAGAGTGGGGAGACCCCCATTAATCCACTGCCAGGAACCTGCAGGGGGTGCCGGTGTGAGGAATGTGGAGTCTGCAAACACAATGAAAGATTTGATGGGAAAGTGGGGAATGATAAAGACGGTACGCGCTCTGAAGGAATATTGGCTCTTGCTGCCCAGCCGCATTTCTTATGCATACGCAAACATGCGGTCACACAGTGTCTGTGGGGCAAAAAGGTGACAGCTGCCCATGAGATGGCTTCTCTGGCTGATGGGTTGAGAAGACACAAATGTCTGTTGTGAATAAGCCAATGACAGAGGGGTTCAAACTTTGTTGGAAGCCGGGTTGTGTTTTACCCATGGTCGGTAACCCTTTAAATTCCACCTATGGAGCCCTAGGCATTATCCCCTGTTTTCTTACTAATCAACTCTTATTTTAAAGTATAAACAAATACACAGAGCAGCCCATTCCTCTCGGACTCAGCCCAGATCTGAATCTTCTCACTTCCCCCGGGAAGTTCCCTTAATGGCTGTTTACTGCTCAGCCTGGCTCAAGAGCCCAGAGGCACAGAGATGGAGACAGAGACATTGGCTAGAGAGACTCCAGTCTCCAGCCTGTTTGCATCCAGATGCTGCTTTTCCCCTAGATGCGGCGCGATTCCCACTGGGATGGCCCAGGGCTGCCTTATAAACAGTGCCAATCCCTGTGCCGGCTCTTAGCACAGGACGTTGCTGCAGGTGCTAGGATGAGAGAAATGTTATCCACGGATGCCTGAGTGGGAGTCCCAGGGAGGACACTTCAGTCTCAGGATTCACAGGTACCCATCCCCAGCATGATAAATGAAACAAACCATGGGTGTGAAGGGAGAGGGAGTCAGTCTGTGGGCTTATGTTGCACTGCACAGATCTTACACCTTCCAAGCCCCTTGCTGCAGGGGATGGATTTTCTCCACTATCATGGGGTCAATATCCCATTCCCTTTTCTGCATCCCCATCCAGAGAAAATGATCCCTCCAGCTCTGTGTTGGTGCATTTCTATGTTCCAGGGGATCTGTCAGGAGGAAAGGAGGTAGCAGGTGGACAATACAAAGCAAATGTCTGAGGCTGTTGCCCATGGGTTGCTCAGGCTCCATGGAGGGAAAACTCTCCTTGGAGGAAGAATTGAACAAAGCCCTCAGGAACCAGCTGTGTGTTCATGTCTAGACACTGTCACCTCCTCCCCTCATATCTCAGGGCTCTGGCTGGTAACAGAGTGGCTGTTGCCTGACTTGGATCTCTTGGAAAGCCAGGAGGTGCCAGGGCTCATCACTGTGTCAGTTTTAAGAGTTTTTGAACATGGGCCACACCCCTTCTCTCGTGTCTCATTAGAGGAGCTGAATACTCATGTCTAAAACTTTCCAGCAACAGTTCACACAGCAGCAGGCATCCTGTGGATGAAATTTCAGTGCAAATGCTTAAGAATTGTCAAACGTATTAGCAAGTGAAAATGAGGCCTAATAATTGACAGTGACAGATAACCTTCACTCACTGTGACCCTCTCAATAGCAGTTACAATAGCCAATCCATTTGGGAATCCTATTCAGCTAAGCTCTGTGCCCCACTAAATGCTGGGGCATGGAGTTCCACAAGCCAACCAGGTATAAATTTAAAAAAAAAACCCCAACATTTTATACATTTAGACTTTCAATGTAATTGGATGTTTCCTTGTTGGTCAATTGTGGGACACAGGAAATGCAAGTGCCTGGTCTGTTTTCTATAGTGACAGACTTGAGGGCTGCGTCTAGATTGGCATGATTTTCCAGAAAAGCTTTTAACGGAAAAGTTTTCCGTTAAAAGCATTTTCGGAACAGAGCGTCTAGATTGGCACGGACGCTTTTCCGCAAAAGCACTTTTTGCGGAAAAGCGTCTGTGCCAATCTAAATGCGCTTTTCCGCAAAAAAGCCCCAATCGCCATTTTCGCTATTGGGGCTTTTTTGCGGAAAACAAATCTGAGCTGTCTACACTGGCCCTTTTGCGCAAAAGCTTTGCGCAAAAGGGACTTTTGCCCGAACGGGAGCAGAATAGTATTTCTGCAAGAAGCACTGATTTCTTACAGTAGGAAGTCAGTGCTTTTGCGGAAATTCAAGCGGCCAGTGTAGACAGCTGGCAAGTTTTTCCGGAAAAGCAGCTGATTTTCTGGAAAAACTGGCCAGTCTAGACACAGCCATGAGGTTTCAGGTGCAAAGGCACAATTAGATCATCCTTTATCAAGGGCTGTAGAACACAGGCTGTTACATTTCATCACAGATGACTCTCCAACTGCTTTTGAAACTTTCAGTGAAGGAGCTTCCCTGGCCTCCCGGGGTGTCTGTTCCATGATCTCTCTGTTCTTACAGGGAGGAAGTTTTCCCTGAGATTTAATCTGACTCTGCCGTGCTGCAGTTTGCTCCTGTTGCCTCTGGACCTGCCTTCTGCAGCAACAAACACCAGCTTCCCACCGGCTTTCTCATGCTCAAGGGTTTGAAACCCCCTGCCATGTGCCCTCACTCTCTTCTTTCCCCACTAAACTCACCCAGTTCCTGTCGCTGGCTCAGGTGTTTCGAGTTTCACTGCTTGGAGCATCTTTCTCATTCGCCTCTGGATACTTTCTCATTTCTCTGCACCCTCCTACCCAGCAGTGTCCAAAACGGGGCCCAGCACCGCAACTGGTACAGCCGTTCTAACACCTAGTGACACTGGCCTGCTGGGCGTCTGCTAGAGCAAACTCACCTGGCATCTGCCCTTTGGGAACAGCAGGAAAAGTGCCATGTAGAGATGCTGATCTGTCACGGCCATCTCCGTGTGCTCAGCATGAGGCCGATGGCTGAATTCTTCCATTGACCAACCTGCCACCTCCCAGGGAGGGGATGTACCTGTGATGGGAGAACACCTGCTGTCCGGGTGAGCAGTACACACTGATGTACTCAGGCAGCCCCGCTGTAGCATTTCAAGTGCAGACAGCCCTCCAGCCCCTCGCCCAGCAAAGCAGCCAGGCTGCATCTGCAGAGACGGGGAGCTGGGAAACCCCCCCCCCGTCTCTTTGCAGTTACCCCAGTGGTTAATCACCCTCTGTGCTAAATATTTGACCCTTCTTTCCAGCTGGAGTTTGTCTGGCTTCAGCTTCCAGCCACTTGGCCCTGCTCTGCCTTTCCCTGCTGTACGACAGAGCCAGTTATTACGGTGTCAGGTGACTAAAGGAAGATCCTGAATTCTCTCACTCTCCAGCATTTTCTCCGGCTGCCAATCATTGCGGGGCTCTTTTCTGCACACGCAGAGATTTTTCCACTTCTTTTTTAAATGTGGCCCCAGGGCTGGACACAGACAGTTTCACCAGTGCCTAGGGTGGAGATAAATCCTGATTGTATCGCACTACTGCCCTGCTTATGCATCCAAGGGTGACAGCAGCTCCTTTGGCCATGATATTGCCCTGGGATTTCCGCCTGCGTGCTTACTATGCTCCGTAGCCTCCTGTGTGGGGGTCTCTCGCTTTTGAACATTTGGAAATTTCAATAATGGGTTTCACATCCCCGTTCACTTTCATCACTTCCAATTTGTGTTAGTTGCTGTTTTCCACTTTGCCTGCTTTGTTCAGTGTTGCTCCCTTAGCCCTGGTTAAATCCTTCTGGGCTCCCCAGGTCGGTGGGTTGGGGCTGCATTCCCTGTGGCAAGAGGAAACTTTGCATCTCACTGTGTTACTTCTTTTTGTGGGTCCCGCTCACCAAATGCTCCAGACCAATCGTTATGGTCGCCTGGGACTCTTCCTTGTATCCCCTCAACCAGTCATTTCTCTGCAGGGATTTTCTATTGCCTTCTAGATCTTAGATGAAATTTTGAATGGCTTCAGAGATAGAAATAATCCTGGCAAAACCCAATTGAAAACAAATTTCCTTTGTCCCTCAAGGGACTGCCTGGATCTTTTCTAGGATTTCTCTTGTTCTTCATACACTAAATAGCCTCCTGTCATGAAGGGGAGCAGCAAAGGAGAGTCTCATGCACATGGGGAGTGAGGAAAGGGTTAAACTCACTGTAAAGCTATTCTGCACCTGGGGCAGGGAGGAGCTTTGGGCATTGAGCCAATGAAATTCAGGTACAGAATTTCAAACTGAAGAGAGCAATCTCTTTTTTTTGTGAGGGACGGGAATCTTTTCCAGGCAGGGAGGGGAGAGATGAACGCTCCCAAAATCAGATACCTTGGTTTCCTCAGAATGTGTGAGTAAGGAAAAGTTTAGGTAGTCTATCAATTGTTTTCCTTGTTTGGGGTTTGGGAATTATGTGTCTGGTTAATTGTTTGGTTTTTTTTCTTTTCTCTCTCTTGTAACCAAGAATTACAGCCCAGGGAAAATTCCTGAGTTCATTCCAATTCATGGCTTTTTAACACCTAGTCACTTACTATGCTTCCAACAATAGTCATGTTTTCATAATAAATGTGTTTTCTTTGGTTTTGTTAAGCCGTATTGGCTGATCTTTTGTGTCCTTATGTGCCTGATTGAAACCACGTTAACCAAGAGAAAGCCGAGTCTCATTGTTCTCTGCAGGAGTGTTTCTTGTTTGCTTTTCCCAACTCATTAGGGACAGGAGGTTGGGGATGGGGGTTTGCCAATTTCAAGTGGTTTCTTCACTGGAAAAGGCTTTTTGTTTTCTTTGTTTTTATTTTTTGTATTTAACATTAGATGGTGGCAGCGATTGCCGGATGTCAGGAAACTGAAACCAGAAAAGGTTGTTTTTGTTTGTTTGTTTGTTTGTTTGTTTGTTTGTTTGTTTGTTTTGTCTCTGGGGATTGCAAGGCAGGATCTCACAGAAGTTTTATTTTGCTACCTGGCCCCCATGTCCTACACTAGAAGTGCCAGGTTGGGGAATTCAGCCATGACACCTCCTTTCTGTCATCCTGAGCTCTGCTAGTCAAGGATGTTTCTAAGATCTTTTAAAAATCCCTTATTCATGTTCAAAACTTCCAATTTGTATTATTTGCTTTTTTCCCCTCCCCCTTTGTCATAGATTGTGCCTTTCATCCTAATTTCTCCTTTCCCTTTTTCATTCTGCTGAGTTTCTAGTCTAAGTTTTCCACCAGCAGTGACTGTGGTATTGCTATCCTTGCTTGTCTCCTCCCTAAACTGAACCGTCCCTGAAGTTCAGTCTGTCCACACAGGGCAGCTTCCCCCTTTCTCACAGCTTGTCTCACAAGCCCCCTTTACATCAGCTGTGTCCTCTCTAGAGACTGGGGGATGAAAACTGAGCACGTGTCCTGAGTAAGTTCTTCTCCATCCCAGGCCTTTGGCATCCTAAGATTGTCCTGGCTTTGGCCACTGCTGTGAATGAGTTTCTGTGAAGTTGCTGGCTATGACCCCCAGGGCTTTTCACTGAGGGCTGTTGTAATTGACATGGTTCTCTCCATCACAGGTCTTGGCAAAGGTTTGGGGTTTTTTCCCACTCTCACATTGTGAGCAAGCAGGTGAATGGGGGCCTCCCGACAGCACAGAATCTCTAGTCTGACTTTTAAAGCATTAAGGAGCAGTCTTTTTTTTCTTTCAAGTGCCTATTAGAGTTCCCCGAGCCTCAACACATTATTGAGCATGGAGGTCCATGAAATATGGAATCCACATTGGAAAGGCCACATTGGAAAGGTTCAACAATCATTTATCTGAATAAGGAAAATGTCACAATTCAGGGTGTGAACAGAACATACATTTTTGACCATCACACCCTTTACCAGTCATGCATGTGTTGTCTGATATGAACATTGTCTCTCCTTCTAGGCACTTGCCCTGCGACCATCATCCTAGACCCGAAGCAGAAAAGAAGTCAGGAGAACATACGGTACTTACAGGAGACGTCGTTCTACCTCCGAGTTGGCCCCATTTTACTCTACTCTATGTCAGATTCCAACACAACCCACTTCACCAACCCCTCCATCTTCATTCTGCTGGGCATTCCTGGCCTGGAGATGCCCCACGTCTGGATCGCCATCCCCTTCTGCACCATGTACATCATAGCCCTCTTGGGGAACTTCACCATCC
>CM057845.1:314505905-314519146 GCA_030068395.1 Apalone spinifera
ATGGACCCCTCGGATGGCAGCCTGCAAGTGCAGCCAGGCTGATGGCAATGACCCCACAAGACGCACCGGCGCACCCAGGAGCATCTCTGGCTCCCCTCAGCCGTCTGTCTGCAGATCTGTCTCTACTGTCTGCCCAGCACCTCCTGGGTATTTACCTGTGAGCGGATCTCCTGTGGAGCTCTAGGCATTATTCCTATAATTTTAAAATTTGCACAAATCCACAGAGCAACCAATTCCCTTGTGACTCAGCAGAGGTTCTGAATCTTCTCATCTCCTGCTGGGAAATTCCATAATTAGTGTTTAGTGCTAAACTTGGACAATGAGCCCAGAGGCACAGAAATGGAAACAGAGACGCTGTCCCGAGGGTCTCCGGTCTCCAGCCTGTTTACATCCCGATGCCACTTCATCCCTAGACGCTGAGCGATGCCCAATGGGATGGCTCAGAGCTGCCTTATAAATGGTGCAGTCCCTGTGTCGGCTCTTAGCATGGGACGTTGCTGCAGACAGTGCGGTGAGAGAGGTGAGGGGTGCAGCTGCATGAGAGAGATTCCCAGGGAAGACACTTCCAACCCAGGATTCACAGGTGCCATCTGCTGCTGTGGAGTTCCTAACAGGGTGTCTGTTTCCAGATTTGTATCTCTTGGGAAGCCAGGAAGTGATGGGGCTCTTCACTGTGACAGTTGTCAGAGTTTTTCAACATGGGCCATAAACCTTCTCTCCTGTTGCATTGGATGACCTAGCTGAGCTCTCATGTCTCAAACTTTGCAATAACAATTCACAGAGTAGCAGAAACTTCTTTCCAAATGTTTAACAATCATCAAACTTATTAGCAAGTGAACATGAGGCCTTCTAATTGACAGGGCCAGACAGCCTGCACTCAATGGGATGCTACTGGCAGCAGCTGCAATGGCCGATCCATTTGGGAATCGCACCAAGCTAAAGCCTGTGCTCCAATAAACACTGTGGCATGGAGTTCCACAGGCCAAATTTGTATAAAGTTAAAAAATTGTGCGCTTTATGCATTCAGACTTTCAATTGTAATTGAATTTTTTCTTGTTCGTCTAGTGTGCAACACAGTAAATGTAAGTGCCTGTTTTCTGTAGTGACAGACTCATGAGGTTTAAGGGGAAAAGGGATAGTTAGACCATCCGGTATGAACCGCTGTATAACACAGGCTGTTACATGTCACCCACTCACATGACTCTCCAGGACAGGGGTGGGCAAACGCCTCTCGGCGGGACAGATCTGGCCTGCCTTGGGCTTTGATCTGGCCCGTGAGGCAATTATTGGCCCTGCCCCCTAATTACAGGACCCACAGGGGAAAGGGGGATGGGGGAGAGGAACTCAGCCACTCCATGCCCTCCGCTGCCACTGGGTCTCCGGCTCTTTAATAGGGCCTCCCCGGAGGCGCTGTTACCATGGCCACGTGGTCCGGGGCCAGCCCCAAAGGCTGGAGGTGCCACTGCCATGGTGCCTCTGGGCCCAGCCTCGGGCCACGTGGCTGCAGTAGCAGCACCTCCAGGGCTAGCCCCGGGCTGTGGTGCCTCTGGGAGGATCCAAGCCACGGCAGCAGCGCTTCTGGGATGGCCCCAAGCTGTGTAGCTGTGGCAGTGGCATCTCCAAGGCAGCCTGTGGCCGTGACACCTCCGGGGCCTGTTCCAAGCTGTGTAGCCACAGCAGTGGTGCTTCCGGGGCCAGTCCCAAGTGCCTCCTGTGGCCGCAGTGCCTTGGCCTAGCCATGTGGTTGCAGAAGCAGTGCCTCCCAGGCGGCCTGTGTCTGCCGTGCCTCGGGGCCAGCCCCGGATTGCGTGGCTGCAGCAGCGGTGTCTCCAGGACTGTGTGGCTGCAGAAGCGGGACCTCCCTCCAGGGTGGCTGGGACAGCGTGGCTGTAGCCCTTGCTTCAAGGGAGCACAAAGCCAGGTAAAGTCCCCCCTCATGCCCAGACCCCCCCACCCCACCTCAATCCCACCACTTCCCTTCCCCCATGCCCTCCAGACCTAGCACCCTCAGCTTGCTCCAACACCATCCCTTGTTCTTGTACCCTCTCTCCTGGCCACACACTGCATCCTCCCTTGTTCCTGTTCCCTCCACCTGGCCAGACACCCTACTCCCAGCCTGTTTCTACACCCCAGGTCCCTCCCAGATCCTGCACTCCATCCCTATCCTACTGTTCCCCTCATTTTTGTCCCTACCCCTGAGCCTAAGGAGGTCCATAAAATCCACTAACTCCAGAACCCCAGCAAGGTAAATCTGGTCTATGGGAAGCCCTGAACCTCAGTTTTCCCCTTCCTTTCCCCTCACCCCATGAGGTTGTGGCACTAGAGGAGGTGTCTCAGTTGGGGCCACATCAGGGAGCGTTGGGAGGTTTTGGAGGAGTTTTTTTGCTTCTCACTTGTGTGATCCCCAACTGATTTTTTGTGGGTCCCCCGACACCAAAAAGACTCCCCACTCTTTCCATAAATAAAACATTGAAATGAAACCTTTTGTGTTGGACCTAATCTTTTACTTTCTTTAAAATGAGGTTTGATAAACTAACATGAAAAGTTAAAATGCTTAATCTGTTTCATAATTTAAATTAAACTGTTCTTACTGGCTGCAGCTGGTTCAGAAAAGAAGGTCACCTTGCCCAGCAGGGTAGTTCTCAACCCTGCTCCTTCCGCCCAAGGCCCGGTCCCTTCAACCCGAGGCCCCGCCCCTTCCGGGTCGGCCCACAGCCACTTCCGAAATTTGTGAAGTAGCCCCCTACCACAATTATTGCCCACTCCTGTTCCAGGTGCTTTTGAAACTTCCAGTGAAGGAACTTCCCTGGCCTACAGAGGCATCTCTTCCATGATCTCTCTGTTCTCACCCGGAGGAAGGTTTCCCTGAGATTTACGCTGACTCTGCCGTGCTGCAGTTTGCTCCCGTTGCCTCTTGCCCTGCCCTCTGCAGCAAGAGACACCAGCCTCCCTCTAGCTTTCTTGTTCTACCTGCTCAAGTGTGTGAAACCCCCTGTCATGTGCCCTCAGTCTCCTCTATACCCAACTAAACTCACCCGGTTCCTGTCGTTGGCTCAGGCGGCTCAAGTTCTGCCCCTTGGAGCATCTTTCTCATTCGCCTCTGGCTCCTTTCCAGTCTCTCTGCACCTTCCTACCCAGCAGTGTCCAGAGATGGGCCCAACACTGCAACTGGTACAGCCGTACTAACACCTAGTGACACTGGCCTGCTGCGCCTCTGCTAGAGCAAACTCACCTGGCATCTGCTCTTTGGAAACAGCAAAACAAAAAAATCAACCCCTGTGAGCGATGTAGCTCTATCAACTGAAGCACAGCATGAGGCTGTGGATTGATATTAATTAGATTCCAAAATTTTTAACCATTCATAGATCAGCTTTTCCATTGTTTTCTTGCCTTGTGTTACATAAAAAGTCATATGTGGGTCCTGTAGCTTAGCAGGTCCGGGATAGAAGTTTCCATCCTTGAAGTACACAGCCTGGTAACCTGCTATCCAGACCTCGAAGGGTCCCCTGGATTCCCTCAGCTGGAGCCACATCCACTGCAGCCTGGTGCGAGGTGACAGGAACGAGTCTCCCTGCAGATTGAAGGGGTATATTCATTTCTAAGTGTCTTTTGCTCTTTTATGCATTGCTCTACCTGTGCTTATTGATGTGTCACTTTGCAGTAGCTGTGTAACCATCTGGCAGTATTCACTCTTTAATAGTAATGATGTAGTGAGATTAATAAAAGCAGCTATCCCTAATCAACTCTGTTGTGAAATGAATCCAGAATCCTGTTTGGCCACACCCCTTGGAAGGTGACACCTTGTCAAATATTTTTCAATGTCTTTTTTTTAATTGACATTAAACAGAAAACTTCCCTTAATTTGCCATTAAATATTTAAGGTATACATGTTGTATTTGCTGCCTGATTACTGACTTCTAGTTCAAAATGAGATGTGGGATTTATCAGTCAGTGTGTAACTCTGGTGTTCATAGCTTTAATGTTCAGCTGGTAATATTGTTTCACATCCTTCCTAGATGATAATAGATTGGAATGTATTTCAGCTCCTCATGAGATAGGAGGACATAATACTGCTAAGTTCCAAACTCAGAACAAAACTATTTCTTGGACATATCAACTTCTTCTGTGACATTAACAAGGTTCCTTTCTCCCTCTAGGAAGTGGCTAAACCTGTCCTAGGATTTCTTTTTTTTTTTTCTTAACATGCCAAATTAACCTCCTTTCTCTGATCCTTAGCTCGGATAGTCATGGATATGTCTGTGATAGGTTTATCATCTGTCATTCATTTTCATATCTTCCAATTTATATTATTTCCTTTTTCCCTTTCCCAACTTTGTTATATATTGCTCCATCCATCCCAATGTCTTTCTTTTGTTTTTCACACAGCTGGGATTTTACCCAAGTTTTAAACAGCAATGACTGTGGTATTGTGGCTTTTTGCCATCTAATGGAAACTTTTTGAGAAATCCCAGACATCATCCCCATGTGTTTTTTTTCTAAAATTTTTCCTCCCAGTCACGTCAGTTGATAATTCTCATCAGTAACGGGAAATTAAACACTCTGTGGCAATTAATGTCTATAGATATTACTGGTTGGGAGCTTTCCCTCTTTTTTAATTTCAGTGCAATCATGTCAACTTTTTATCATCCTCTCCTCTACCATGTCCCCTTTTCTTGTCTGCTCCCTAAATTAAAGAGTCCCTGACTTTTCAGTCCACATAGGGCATCCTTCCCTTTCCCATAACATATCCCAGAAACCCCCTTCACATCAGCTGCACCCCTTCTAGAGACATGTTTTTCTCCATCCCAATCCTTTGGTATCCCAAGATTGTCTTGTCTTTGGCCACTGCTGTGACTGAGCAGGGGTTTCTGTGCAGTTGCTGGCTATGACTTCCAGGGTTTTCACTGAAGTCGGTTCTAATTAGGATGGTTCCCTCCAGCACAGGACTTGGCAAGGGATTGGGGGGGTTTCTGACTCTCACATTTTGAGCAACCAGGCGAATGTGGGATTCCCGAAAGCACAGAATCTCTAGCCTGACTTTCAATGCAGTAAGGAGCAGAGACGGGTAAAAAGGACCCCAAATATTTTTTTCCAACCAATGCCTGTTACAGCTCCCTAGACCACAGTGCCCCAGACCACAACACATTATTTATGCGTGGAGCACCATAAACTATGGAATTCACATTAGAAAGGCCGGCTGTTCATTTATCCACATAAGAAAAATGTCACATGTCAAGGTGTGAACAGATAATTCAGTTTCAAACATGACACCAGCTACCACTAGTGCATGGTTTGTGTGATATGAACATGGTCTCTCTTCCAGGAATTTCTCCTGTGAAGATCTTCCTAGACCCAGAGTACCAGGACATCAGGAGAACATATGGTAGATACAGGAGGCATTCTTCTACTTCAGAGTTGGACCCATTCTACTCTGCTCCATGGCAGATTCCAACACAACCCATTTTACCAACCCCTCCATCTTCATCCTGCTGGGCATTCCTGGCTGGAGATGGCCCACGTCTGGATCGCCATCCCCTTCTGCATCATGTACGTCATAACCATCTTGGGGAACTTCACCATCCTGTTCATTGTGAAGAAGGAGCAGAGCCTCCATGAGCCCATGTACTATTTCCTCTGCATGCTGGCTGCCACCGACCTGGGTCTGTCCACATCCATCCTGCCCAAAATGCTGAGCATCTTCTGGTTCAATTCCAGGGAGATCAATTTCAGTGCCTGCCTCACTCAGCTCTATTTCTTTCACTGTTTCTCTACGATGGAATCTGGGATCTTTGTGGCCATGGCTTTGGATCGCTACGTGGCCATCTGCCATCCCCTGAGATATTCCACCATCCTGACTAACCCGGTGGTGAGCAAGGTCTGCCTGGCCGTGGTGCTGCGCGGTGGGTTCATGATACTTCCCTTTGTCCTCCTGGCAAAACAATGGTCATATTGTCGGTCCCCCTGCCTTACTGTGCTCACATGGCCGTGGTGAGGCTGGCCTGTAGTGATTTCAGCGCCAGTAGTTACTACGGCCTCTTTGTGCTATTCTGTGTTAATGGACTAGATGTGATTTTTATTATTGGGTCCTATATTCAGGTCCTCAGGACCATCTTCAGCCTCCCCACAAAGGACGCTCGGGTCAAGGCTTTTGGGACCTGCATCTCCCACCTCAGCTCCATTTTAGTATGTTACTTCCCGGGTCTCTTCTTCTCCCTCATGATCTGATTTGACAAGAAGAACCCTCACCCTTTCCATGTTCTCATTAACAACATGTACTACCAGATGCCCCCCATGCTAAACGCCATTATCTATGGGGTGATGACCAAACAGCTCCGGGACAGGCTGCTGCAGCTGTTTATTCATAAAGGCCCCTGAGATTTTCTCCTGGCTCACAGACCGAGGTCTGTGCAGAGCTGGCTGGTGACATGGTGCTGGGCACTTTCCCCTAAATCAATGGCTGGCCCATCAGAGAGTTATTAAATCCTGTCCTGATCTTCCTGTGCTCTGTTGGTGAATTTGTAGAACTCATTAAAACTGAGGTTTTCCAAGGCTTAATTTCGAGTAACTATCCCTGGGGCCCTTGGCCCTCCTGGCTTAGTCCCTCGCATGCTGGCCTCTAGGACACTTTTTTCCTATGAGTCCCCACCCTTCTGCATTGCACCCTCCAGGTCTCTATCTCTGTTCTCACACTTTCCTCAAAGTCCCAGCATTCTCACTCGCCCCTCTCCTCCCTGTCAAGGCCGTTCCCTGTCTGGCACAACAAATGCAGAAGTGGGGGGCCTGCAAAAGCACCCCAAAACCTGATGTGTACAGGCTTTGGCACAAAACTTCCCCCCAAAAATTCTACTAACCAGACTTTGGGGAATATCTGCTGCCATCATCAAGTACTTTTGAACCCATCAACAGGGGTGGACACTTGACACCAACCCCAGGGCACCCCAAGCTCTTTTCCCCAAAGAAAAAGAAAAGAGAAAACAAGCTGCAGTCTGTGGTAGCTGACTCCTAGTCAGACAGACAAACTCACCTCCCAGGACACAGAAATGAACTAATACTGGTTAATAAGAAAAAGAAAACAAACATTTATTATCAAAACAAAACTATCATTGCAAGCACAGTTGAGGTGGCTAGATGGTAAGAGCCACCAACTGATACACTCAGAGAAAATTCCCTAGGTTAGAAAGCTTCATTGCAAAAGAGAAAAAAAAACACTTTGAAAGAAAGAAAAAACATTTTTAACAGCACAGACCTCAGTTCCAAATTCCCAAAGCAGAAAACAATAAAACCTGATGGACTAGCTAAACTTTTCCCTGCTTACATCTTGAGTCCATCCGTGCAGAGAGATGAGTCTCACATCTCCCTGTTACTTGAAAGAAACCACTCCGACTCAGACAAAGGACAGCCGACTGTAGTCTGGTTGTGTGGAGGCCATAGGGTGCCTGGTGTGGTTTGGCTGGATTCCCCACTCAACAAGCAGCAGAATTCCTTGTCATCAAGCTCTGGATGCAGCACGATGGAGTTAGGAGGACCCACTCCTCCTCTACCCCATCATCCCACCCCTTACACAGCAGTCTCTGATCTCCAGACCAAAGAGACTGTGACTGTTGGCAATCTGCATGTGCTCTGCCTTCTGCCCTTCTTTAATCAGCTAACTGGTTAAACATTATGATTAACTGATTAACCAATTAAGCAATTTTCCATCGCTACAGTGAACCACATCACATGCAGTAATCAAAGTGTGGGTGAAACATAAATGAATAGAAAGACCTTAAGATGGTCTTTGTCTTATTCTCTCTCCCTTTCCTAATGGTTCTCAACATTTTAGCCTAGCAGCACCGTAAAGACTAACAAAACATATGGATGGGATCATGAGCTTTCGTAGGTACAGCCCACTCGTTCAGATAACAGGAGTATTAAAAGTCCAGTTCCAACTAAATAGGGGATGGCAGGGGGAAAAGAAAGGGAAAATAGTGAATTGGAGTGTTCATATTAAAAGAAGCCAATAGAGAAGGTGCAAATTGTTCTTAAGTGCCCATTGGTTGGTTGGTTAAGTCATGAGGCTGTGGAAGAGAGTGTGCTGGCCAGATAATGTCTTTATTCACACCTTTGTGATGGCTCCCAAACATGTCAATGACGTTAAGTTCCAAGGCTTCCCTGTATATTTGGCTTGTGAAATTGGCCTGAAACAACACAATGACTTTGAGATCCATTCATGAGTGCCCGGGCAGGTTAAAGTGTTCTCCAACAGGTTTTGTTTGCTTTTTTGATGGTCCATAATGCTATAAGACCTCGCTCTTCACTTGTGAGAGCTAATTTAGTTCCCATCATTTCATGCATGTTGTTGGAATAATGTTTTCCACTGTGCATTACTTTGCATTTATTAACCATTTATTATTGCCATTTTGTTGCCCGGTCATCTAATTTTGGCAGATCCTTTTGAGGCTCTTTATGGTCTGCTTTGGACTTAATTATCTTGTCAGTTTAGTATCATCTGCCAATTTTGCCACCTCACTCTTTCTACCATTCTTCAAATCATTGATGAATATGTAGGACAAGGATGGTCAAAGTACAAACCAGGGCAGGACAATCATTCCATTCTAAACACTGACCATTTATTCCTACCCTTTGTTTTCTGTCTTTTAACCACTTACCAGTCCATGAGGGTCCTTCCCTCTTATCCCATCACAACTTACTTTGCTTAAGAGTCTTTGGTAAGGGACCTTGTCAAAGGCTTTCTAGAAATCTAAGTACACTATATCTACTGGATCCCCTTGTCCATGGATTTGTTGACATCCCCACAATAATACTATATTGTTCATAGATGATTTCACTTTATAAAACCAATGTTGAGCTTTCCCCTAATGAAGCATGTGCAGCTATGTGCCTGACAATTCAGTTTTTTGTTATAGTTTCTAGGAATGTGGCCATATTGCGGTCAGACTGGCATTTAAGGTTCCAGGATGACCTCTATACTCCCAGAGAGGGGAGGGCTAGCTCAGTGTTTTGAGCATTGGCCTGCTAAACCCAGGGTTGTGAATTCACTCCTAGAAGGGGCCATTTAGAGATCTGGGGCAAATCTGTCAAGGAAGGTACTTGATCCTGCTGTGAGGGCAGGGGACTGGACTCAAGGACCTTTCAACGTCCCTTCCAGTTCTTGGAGATAGGTCCTTTTTAAAAATTGTCATCACATTAGCTACCCTACTTTAATTTGGCACAGAAGTTGATGTAAATTATGGGTTACAAACTACAGTCCTTTCAAAACTCTTAGGTAAATGTCGTCTGGTCCTCATGAAGTACAGTGTTTCATTTTATCAGTCTGTTCATGTCTCATCACTTTCAACAACATTAGGAAGATAGAGGCAGGCCCGGCAGGGGGACACAGAGTACTCAAAAGTCTCTCGTGCTCTCTCAAGCTTCAAGGGATTAACATGGTAGGTCTGCTCCTTGTGTTCAGTTTGGCTCAGGAGGTCCCACCAGATGCGGGATAACCCTCTCAATGGGGGCAAGGAGTCCTGTGGCACTTTATAGACTAACCAAAGTGTTGGAGCATAAGCTTTCGTGGGCAAAGACCCACTTCGTCAGATGCATGTAGTGGAAATGTCCAGAGGCAGGTAGGGATGGGGAATCCTCTCAATGGGGATACCCACTCCAGACAAGAGGACCTCAGGAACTTCTGACACTCCCACTGGGGCGGCTAGCTGGTCCTAGGGCAGGAACTACCATCATCTCTCACCTCACAGTGGACTCCCAGCCAGAAGAAGTGAGATTTGAGTCAGTGTCTTCTATTGCCCTAAGTAGCCAGCTGGTAGAATGTTCTGGGAGAGCTTCTGGGTGTGCTGAGGACAGCAGGGGACAACCAGTGGCATGCTGGCTTCCTGAGTTTGGGGGGTTCCAATCCATGTGAGGGTGGGGATCCCCTGTCAGCTCATGTGGGGCCACTGTGAAATTCTGAGGGCTTGTGTCACGTCTCTGTGAACCTGTTCATAAACCCAGGGGAAGGTGGAGTCATCCTCCTGGCCAAGGTAAAAATTGGACACTCCTATATGGAGAAGAGTGACAAAGAGTCGAGTCAATCTTGACCCTGTCAGAGCCACCAGAATGTCTGTGCCAGGTGGGCTCAGGCTGCCAATGGGGTGCGTGGCCTTGGTGGACTGAATTTCTACTGCAGAGCATCGTTCAGCCATGGGCCAAGGCTTCGTCACCAGACTGGGAGCATCAAACCGGGTGTGGAAGCAGGGACTTGGGCTCCTGGCCTTAGAGGGTCTCAGCAGGCAAAACAATGCTTCATTAAAGAGATAGTCACTAAGCAGGATTGGTTGTTGCTGGAATACCCAAGCTCTTCCCCAGGATGGGGGAAGATGGACAAATTGCTCTGAAGAGATTTCTTCAGCAGCCTTGCAGTCATAGTATTGCTTGGGATGCGGCTGTTCCAGATGAGGTCTTTGATATCCTGGGCGGTGACCTCCAGCCCTTCCTGGGTAGGTAGCTTTTACCTAAAATCGCTGGCAGAAGTTTTCCAGGCTGGTGTCTAAAGTATCTAAAATGGCTGCCTTTCAGACCATGTAATCTCATGCCTTGGCGATTGGTGCAGTTAAAGTAATTAGGAGTCACTGGTGTGGTGTCCTGACAAGTCTCCTGCTCCATCAATTATGATAACCATTTGTCTGTGTGTGTGCTCCTCTGCATGTCATAATTGGCTTGCACAAATAGCCAACAGAGCAGACTCTGAGAGAGCCCCCAAAGACCAAAAACCAGAGAAGGACGGAACATTCCCATCCAAGTTTATTTGCAAAGTACAATAATAATTGTCAGTGGATTGAACTGCTATGTATATTTACCCCCTGAAAATGGACTTAGCTCATTCAGGGCCAGGAATGCAATATTGTCCCCTTGGCTTGACAAAGACAACCCTTTGGAATATACTTTTATACACAGGCACCAACAAGTTACACTTTTCTTCTGATATATTGAGTTGGCATCCTCTGACGTTACCTAGATCTACCCATTACCTTGTGCATAGGGGTTCAACCACTATCTAACTTGCCATCAGTTTAGACCCTGTCTGTTTGTTCTTGTTTTCTGTGTTTGTATATATGTGTGTTGGGGGTGTTGGTACCAAGATGTTTCTTAATGAGGTGTTCTGTTACGACCCCCCTGGAATGTTCTCACAGCCTGGGCCTAGTGCCTCTTAGGTCTGAGTGTTTCTATAATACCAGCCCTGTTCTTGCCAACTTTCGTGAGCGGGGACCTGCCTCTTGCTCACAGCTTCACTTTGCTTTATATCACGGGTGGCCAACCCATTTAACAAACAGAGACAAAACAGTGGAAAAAATGTGAAGAGCTGCATCAGAATTGTCAAGCAGGAAAAAAAAAGTGCCCCCCCCAACAGAATTGTCGAGCAAAAACAATTAAAAAAATTTAAAGGAGGCTGCCCCTTTAAGAAGCCCACCATCTTGGGTGCCATTTTTAAAACCGGCAGCTCTGACCTGGTAAGCAGAGGGAAGCCACGGGCAGGGGGGGGAGCTGGCGTGGGGCATGGGACGTTGGGGGTGCAGGAGTGGCTTCGCGAGCAGCACTTTTGGGTGGCAAGAGCCACATGCGGCTCGTGAGCCGCGGGTTGGCCACGGCTGCTTTATATTAACAAAGTCTGAAAATTGCTGTGGAGGCCTCAGGCCCCTGAGCAGTCCTGTGATACATGGGCTAATGTTTCAGGCCCTCCTCTTATTACAATTTGGAGCCATGCATAGACCATATGGTATGCTCCCATAAGGTAGGGGATTAAGAGGGTTGCTGACTGATACAGCCCCCCACTCCATCTACTGCTGCGTCCCACTTGAAAGATAAAAAAAGGCTTTAGTGTCATCAAGAAGTCTTATCTTAAAAAAACGTATGGGCAATGGGGAAGGAGTGGCTTCATATCTCCACAGGGGGTTGGCCTGCTTGGTCCAAAGCTCCATATCTTAAACCAGGCACAGTTAATGTGCTGTGTGCACAGGACCCATTATTATAAGGGTTGATAGGCTGCCCACATTCTTCACCAATTGTTGTGGATTAGAGCCTGTCCTTCCCCCTCTGCATAAGTGGGAGGCCACTCCAGCACACTGCAAGGTTGGGAGTCACCTACAGATAGGGAATTAGGCCCAGTGCATGGTTTTGAATTGTCACAATACAGCAACCCAATCTATGATGGATTTATTACTCATTATTGTCAGGAGAAAAGTATGGCCTGCAGCAGAATCTAGTGTTTTTTTCAGAACTGTAACAGGTATCAGTCCGGAAAGTAGCATTGTTGTGAAAAACCAGAAATGGAATTGTGGTTCAAAACAGGATATCTGAAAAATAAAACAACAGTTCCTCAAACCAGTGATGCAGAGATGAGTGAAAAGTTCAAATTCGAAGATGAGAGTACAGCACGGGAACCTAGATCAGAGTTGGAATGTTTGAGTGCAGACCCCTGTGTCCAAGGAACAGTACAATTATTGATAATGAAAGTCCACTGAAAGGCTGCAAACCACTATGACAATGACACTCAGGTTAAACTACATTAGGCTTCACAAGCATCAGTGAACAAGCTGCACAAAGCCACAATCTCTGTTTTGCCAATTGCAGTGATCATGGATGCAGCCAGCACCTCTTCCACACCATTTGAAGCCAAATTTGCATGATTTTACCCCCACTCCTGGCTGTCCTGCTGGCTTCAGAGCTGTATCACTACGACAGACTCCTTGTCGGTCTGTAGCAGTTCCTGTCCTAACCCTGGTTCAGAGGGAGCCTGGCTGGTGAGGACAGAGGTCAGGATGTTCCAGAGAGGGATAGAACGGGAGGAGAGGAGCAACCTAAGTGCTGGGGCTTTGATGGAAGTGTCAGAACAGAGGTGGAGACCTGGGGGATTCAATGAAGAAGGGAATGCGCCCCATGGGATTAAAGGGGTGTAGGGGCCAGGATTTGAGGGACTAGTCAGGGAGCCAGGGAGACAGTTACAAGAAATTAGACACTTGGACACCTGAAGTGTTCCTGAGTTCCACCCAGACCAATAGCCCAGTTATTCACAGTGACAGAGCACAGTAAGATCAGGACAGGATTTAATGATTCTCTGACTGACTCCCTCAGTGAAGAAGGCTGAGCACCATCTCCCCAGTCAGCTCTGCACAAACCATGGTCTGTGAGCCAGAGCACTTAGGTGCCTTTGTGAACTTAGGAGCTTTTGTGAACAAAGAAATGCAGCATCCGGTTCCGGATCTGTT
>CM057845.1:314600012-314612125 GCA_030068395.1 Apalone spinifera
CCATGCTGGCTGTTCCCTATCACCTTGCCACATTCCAAGTGTTTACAGATGCCCTTGGTGAAGAATGTGGGCAGCATACCAACCCTTATAATAATGGGTCCTGTGCACCTAGTTGAAAATATGGAGCTTTGGACCAAGCAGGACAACTCCCAGGAGAGATGTGACACTCTTCTTCCCCATTGCCCACATGGTTTTCCAAGATAAGACCTCTTGATGACAGTAAAGCCTTTGTTTTATCCTTCAAGTGGGACACAGCACTGGGTGGGGAGGGGGCCTATATCAGTCAGCCACCCTCTTGATCCTGTACCTTATGGGAGCATACCATATGGTCTATCTATGGCTCCCAATTGTAGTAACATGAGGGCCTGTAACATAAGCCCTTGTACCACAGGGATGTTATGATATCTGGGGCCTCAAGAGTAATGATCAGACTTTGTTAATATAAAGCAAAGTGAAATTGTGAGCAAGATGCAAGCCCTTGCTCACAGAAGTTAGGAAGAACGTGGCTGATATTACAGAAACACTAAGGCCTAAGAGGTCATAAGCACATTCCAGAGGGGTCATAACAGAACACCTCATTAAGAAACATCTTGATACCACCACCACCCCACCCCACACACACAGATAAAAGGAACAAACAGAGAGAGGTGCTGGATGGCATTATAGTGATCAAACCCCCATGTACAAGGTAATGGGTAGATCTAGGTAATGTGAGAGGATGCCAACTCCATACGCCAGGAGTGATGTATAATTTGTTGGCATCTGTGTATAAAAGTACCCCAAAGAGTTGTCTTTGTCAAGCCAAGGGGGCAATGTCACATTCCTGGCCCTGACTGAGCTGAGTCCATTGTCATGGGGTAAATATACATAGTGGTTCAATAGAATCCACTGACAATTTTTATTGTGCTTTGTTTGTAAATAAACTTGGCCGGGCACCTTCAATCTTTGTGTGGTTTTGTGGTCTTTGGGGGCTCTCTCCAAGTCTGCTCTGTTGGCTATTTGTGCAAGCCAACATGACATGAAGAGGAGAACACACATGAACACAGACAAGTGGTTAACATCACTGAAGGAGCAGGAGACTTGTCAGGACACCACACCAGCAAATCCTGATTATTACACCAACCACTAAGGCATGAGATTACAGGGGCCAAAATGCAGTCATTTTAGATACTGTAGACACCAGGCTAGAAAACTTCTGCCAGTAGTTTAGGGCTAAAAGCTTCCTATCTGGGGAATGGGTTCATGTTGAAGTCCAGGATATCAAAGTCCTCTTCCGGCAACAGCCGCAACCCGGGTATTCCAGCAACAACCAATCCTGTTTAGTGACTATCTCCTTATAGAATCATAGAATCATTGAGCTGGAAGAGACCTCAGAAGGTCATCAAGTCCAGCCCCCTGCTCTAGGCAGGACCAATCCCAACTAAATCAACCCAGCCAGGGCTTGGTCAAGGCGAGACTTAAACACCTCTAGGGATGGAGAATCCACTACTTCCCTAGGTAACCCATTCCAGTGCTTCACCACCCTCCTAGTGAAATAGTTTTTCCTAATATCCAACCTGGACCTCTCCCACCGCAACTTGAGACCATTGCTCCTTGTTCTGCCATCTGTCACTACTGAGAACAGCCTCTCTCCATCCTCTTTGGAACCTCCCTTCAGGAAGTTGAAGGCTGCTATCAAATCACCCCTCACATACTGTATACTCATCCTGCTGTACTATCCTAGCCACTCCCCCAAGGTTGGCCCAGTATGGAAGACCAATGCCTGCACTGTTGTATTGGAGCTGATAAAGCCATTTGCAAGAGTTTGGCTGCTTTAGGAGAGCCTCACTGAGCTCACAGGTCAACGTTGCTTCCTGGCTGCTCTTCAAGATTTGCCCAACGACTGACCTCAGTGACCAGATCAATGGTCTGGTTGAGGGTCCTGAATATCCTGCAGATTCAGAGATTCCTGGTTCAGGTCGGTGTCACTGGAAATAAAAATCTGTAAGCGACCAAAGAATTTCAGGAGTGAGTCTATAGTCACAGGACAAGGGACCACACTTTTCAATCCAGGGAGCCTGCTAGGCAGGACTGCTCATATAGGAGGTTCATGAGCCAGACTGTGCATTGTCACAGTCTCACATCCACCCGACTGCCAGTGTAACCAGCCATTCATGATGCTGTTACTCCTCCATAGTCCTGACTACCTGCTTTCTGGTGTGTTGCACACAGCAGCAGTGAATTGGCAGCTCCTTTTTAAGCAGGGGTTGTTTGCTGTTTGCAAAGGGCTCACCACAAGGGGTCCTGGACTGGAAAGGGCCTCTGGAGGCTTCCAAACTACAAATAACAATCCTAAATAACCAACACAATAATCCAGCTAAATCAGGGCCTAGCCCCCTCTGTGGCTAGGTACAGCTGAAGGCCAAGCCTTGCTTACCCACTACAAAGTGTTAGCAACCCAATGCAGTTGGACACGGCACTGCTGTTGGGATTGGCCAGGGGCATTAATTCAATCTTATTCCAGAGTTTAAAACCCAGGTGCTCTGCATAGGAGAAATACCCTGATGAGCCAGAAAAGCAGGCAGATAGTCCAAAGCTGAGAATCCAAGTGTCCACCGGCCAGGGCAGGGCTGGAAAGTCTGACTCAGTCTGGCAAATCAGATTCCAACTCCCCCTGGGAGAGACTAAGGGTATGTCTAGACTACAGGCTTTTGTCAACAGAAGATACTGTCGACAAAGCTTCTGTCGACAAAGAACGTCTAGACTACATCCACTTCTGCTGACAAAGCAAGCCACTTTGTCAACATGACAGTACAGACACAAAGGACAGTGTAGATACAATAACACCTTCTGTTGACAGAACTCTGTCAACAAAAGGTGTTATTCCTCACAGAATGAGGTTTACCACCGTCAACAAAATTGCTGAGTTCTGTCAACGTTATGTCGACAGAGACAGTTTAAAGAGAAGCTAGATAATTTCATGGCGGTTAGGTCTATAAAAGGCTATTAGCCAGGGGATAAAATGGTGTTCTTGGCCTCTGTTTGTCAGAGGCTGGAGAGGGATGGCAGGAGACAAATCGCTTGGTCATTGTCTTCGGTCCACCCCCTCTGGCACCTGGTGCTGGCCACTGTCGGCAGACAGGATACTGGGCTAGATGGACCTTTGGTCTGACCTGGTATGGCCGTTCTTATGTTCTTATGTTCTTATGACAGAACTCTGTGGTAGTGTAGACGCAGGTATAGTTTTGTTGACAAAAGTCCACCTTTGTCGACAAAACCCTGTAGTCTAGACACACCCTAAGAGGGAATGAACGAGAGGGAAAGAACAAATCCAATGCCGACACCAATCCGGCCTCTCTCCTGCCTATAAGGTGCCCTTGTTCTAGGGTAGAATGGCAGGGAGGGTGAGGCCTCTGTCCCAGGACAGGCCCCAGTTTCCCTCTATCCACAGGAACGCTCTATTAGGTTGCATTTTCCAACTCTTTTCCCGAGAGTGAGCGCAGGGACTATGCTGTGTGGACAGGGTCCCTCTTCCAGCCTTTCCTCTGCCTCCCACCCAATGAACAGTCCCTGCCAGAGTGGGAGTCCATTTCCCTCTTGGCATGACAGAGAGATCATAGTTATGGCAGGGAACTTAACAATAGAATAGGGGGATGTTCATTGTGAGTTCCCTTTGCAAGGTGTTTGGAAGGTCATTCGGGGAAAGTTTCGGAACAGTATGATCAGAGTTACTGATCTCTGGGTCCTTTTTGACATCTGACTATCTACGCATTGCTCCTGGGCACGCACAGGGTAGCCGATTGTATGGACACGTAAGAATTGTCCCTCGTTTCCTTACTAATCAACTGTAATATTGAAATATACACGAATACACAGAACAGCCAATTCCTCTCTGACTCGGCCCAAGAGTTCTTCTCTCCCCGGGGGAAGGTCCTTTAATTGCTGTTTACTCCTGAAGGTGGATTAATAGCCTAGAAGCCCAGACTGGCCGTTCTCCCGCCTTTTTTCCATCCAGATACTTGCTTCTCCACCAGGAACTGAGATTATCCACTGGGACTACCCTGAGCTATATAATTAACAGTGCATAGCCCGGTGCTGATTCTTGGCATGGGAGGCTGCTGCAGATGCTGAGGTGAGAGACGCGGTTGCCAGAGGGGGATTCCCAGGGAGGACACGTCCCTCTCAGTACTCACAGGGACCATCTCAGGTGAAGCCCTTACCTGCTAGGAAAACTCAGTGCACCTTGTGCGTGAGGGGACAGAGAATAATTCTGTGGTCCTTTTCCGCTCTGCACGGCCATTAAAGATCTCTGTGCCCTTGCCACACGGGTGAGTTTGTGTCAGTACCATGGGGCAGAAAGTCACTTTTTGCCATGCACCCCACCCGCCTGGCTGCCATCTTCCAACCATGAGGTGGCTGCATTTCAGTGGCACAGTGGAGAACAGCTGTACAATGCCAGCCCACTTGATTCGGCCTTGGCCGGTAGTTTGCTCAGGCCCCTCTGAGGCAGAATTAACGTTTTCATAGAATCATAGAATCCAAGGGCTGGAAGAGTTTTCTGTTACTTGAAGTGTGTGATCCACTTTGCTCTGCCTGTTTTCACCCACGACAACAACTTCAAGCCTACTGCTTATACTTAATACAATCACTTTTAGTTACTGTCAAGCCCGGTGTAAATAATTGTTACCTGGGAGAGCAACCAGTGTGCACATTCCCCCTTTCATTGTTAAAGGGGGCTCACTCAAGTAATTCATTGGGGTTCTGATCCCATTTGGGGAGTGGTACCCCAGGAAGCTGGGCCCCAAACTGCATTTTTCTGGGCCTGAAGAGGTTTAGTGTCTGCACTTCTCCTCGGTGGTGCAGGAGGGGAGGAGGTATCTCTTCCCCGTGTCTTGCCCGGAGGAGACCAGGGATCTGGCCCAGCAGGACCGACTGGTGAGAAGCCCCAGAGAGTAGGAAGGCGAGAGCAGTGGCCATGTCAGCACCCCCAGGAAGCATCCCCAAGAGTTTTCTGTGACCTCACCCCATTTTCTGCTGGAAAGCACGACAGTGCTGGAAACTTCCAGCCTAGGCAGAGCCTTGTTTTCCACAGGTTGTGCGAGAAGTCAGTCGACTTGTTCTGAGCCAACCCTTCCTGCTGGGGATGGGGTGGTGGCTCCATGCTTATATTCTTACCCAGCTGGCTGGAGAAACATCACTACAAGTGCCAGGTAGCTTTGTCCCCACCACTCCCATTGGCTGGGAATTGTGGCCAATAGGGCCAATAGCTGGGAATTGTGGCCAATAGCTGAGGAAGGGAGGTGCCTGCAGGTGAGTGCAGGGCAACATGGAGCCACCTGGTCCCTCTCCACCAAAGGGGAATTGTCCCAGGTAAGTGCCTTTTACCCAAAATTTCTTCCCCAGCCCCCAGCTACGTGCACCAACCTTGCTTCCTCCTAGACCTCAAACCCCAACACCGACCCCACTCCTGCCCCCTAACTCCTGCCCAGGCCCTGCATCCACATCCCAAGTTCCTGCCCTGAGCCCACTGCCACATTCCAATCCCCTTGGCCCAAACCTAACCCCTCCTGAACCCAAAAACCTCATTCCCAGATCCAAATCACTACTAGCCAGAGCCCTTTCCCCCAACCTTGAAGCAATACCAGATGTCCCAGAGGGAGGGAACAGAACAGGAATCCTCATGTGACCCCTCCCCTGTCATCCATTTCCAGACAAACAGAGGCTGGGGACACCATTCCTACCCATTCTGGCTAATAGCCATTGATGTCCTAACCGCCATAAATCTATCTAGCTCTTTTTTGAATCCTGTTAGAGTCCTACCCTTCACCACATCCTCCTGCGAGGAGTTCAAGAGGTTCACGGTGCTATGAGTGAAGAAAAATGTCCTTTTGTTTGTTTTAAACCTGCTGCCTATTCATTTCATTTGGTGGCCCCTAGTTCCTGCATTGTGGGAATAAGTAAAAACCTTTTCCTTCTTCACATTTTCCACACCAGTCATGATTGTATAGACCTCTATCACATGCCCCTTTAGTCTCCTCTTTTCTAAACTGAAAAGTCCATGTCTTTTTAATCTCTATTTATATTGGACCCTTTCCAAAGCCCTAATCATTTTTGTTGCCATTTTCTGAACTTTTTCCAATCCCAATATATCTTTTGAGATGAGGCAACCACATCTGTATGCATTATTCAAGGTGTGGGCATACTATGCTTTTATGTAGAGGCAATAAGATATTTTCTTTCTTATTCTCGGTCCCTTTTTAATGATTCCTACCATTCTATTCGCCATTTTTGACTGCCTCTGCTCACTGATAGGATATTTTCAGAGAACTATCCACAAGACTCCAAGATATTTCTCTTGAATAGTTGTAGCTAAATTAGTCCCCACTTTTTCCCATGAAAGCTCATGATATCATCTACATGTTTTGTTAGCGTTTAAGGTGCTTCGAGTGTATTTGTTGTTTCTTAAGTTTGTCTAGCAGATTAGTAAGGCATGATTTCCCTTTACAGAAACCTTGTTGACTTGCCCCCGACAAATTATGTTCTTCTATTTGTTTGACAATTGTATTCTTTACTATAGTTTCAACTAACTTGCCTGGTACTGATGTTAATTGCCAGGATCACCTCTAGAGCTCTTTTTAAATATTGGCATCATGTTAGCTGTCTGCCAGTCATTAGGTATGGAAACATAGTTAATACTTCCACAATTTCCCATTTGAGTTCTTTCAGAACTCTTAAGAGAATAGCATCGGGTCCCAGGGAGTCGTCAGTGTTAAGTTTACCAATTTGTTCCAAAACCACCTCTAATGACACCTCAATCTAGGACAATTCCTCGGATTTGTCACCTAAAAATTATGGCTCCAGTTTGGGAATCTCCCCAATATCCTCAGCTGTGAAGACTGAAGATAAGAATTAATTTAACTTCTCTGCAATGGCTTTATCATCTTTGAGGGCTCCTTTAGCATCTCAATTGTCCAAGGGCCCTGCTGATTTTTTAGCCGCTTCCTACTTCTGATGAATTTAAAAAAAAACATTTTGCTATCACTTTTTGAGTTTCGGGCTAGCTGTTCTTCAAACTCCTTCCTGGCTTTTCTTACTATGTTTTTACACCTAATTTGACAAAGCTTATGCTCCTTTCTATTTTTCTCACTAGGGTTTAACTTCCACTTTTTAAAAGATGTCTTTTTATCTGTCACTGCTTCTTTTACTTGGTTGTTAAGCCATGGTGGAACTTTTTTGGTTCTCTTAAGGCTATGTCTAGACTGAAAGCCTCTTTCAAAAGAGGCTTTTTCAAAAGATACTTTCGAAAAAGCCTTTTTCAAAAGAGCATCTAGATTACAGCCAGTACTTTTGAAAAAGCAAGATGCTTTTTCGAAAGACAGCACCCAGGCAGTCTGGATGCTCTCTTTCGAAAAAGCAGTTTGCATTACATAGAGCCTTTTTTCGAAAGAGCACTTTCAAAAAAAGGCGTTATTCCTCATAAAATGAGGTTTACTGCGGTCAAAAAAACTGCCGCGTTCTTTCGTTTTCTTCCAAAAGAACGTGGCAGCAGTCTAGACGCAGGTAAAGTTTTTTCAAAAAAAGGCCACTTTTTTGAAAAAAGCCTGCAGTTGAAGACACACCCTTACTGTGTTTTCGATTTTGTGGTATACATTTACATTGGACCTCTATTATGGTCGCTGTGAATAATTTCCAGGCAACTTGCAGAGATTTTTCTTTTGTCACTGTACCTTTTAATTTCTGTCTAACTAACTTCCTCATTTATGTGTAGTTCCCCTTTCTGAAATGAAATGACCCAGTGTTGGGCTGCAGGGGTGTTTTTCCCAAACAGGGATGTTAATTTTATTAGTTTATGGTGTATAATTCCAAGCGGTCCAGTTATATTTACCTCTTGGATCAGCTCCTGTGCTCCACTTAGGACTAAATCGAGAATTGCCTCTCCCTTCGTGGGTTCCAGAACCCGCTGTTCCAAGAAGCAGTCATTTAAGGTATCAAGGAATTTTATCTCTACCTCCCGTCCTGAGGTGATGTATACGCAGTCACTATGGGGATAATTGAAATCCCCCACTATTGAAATTATGTTTCCATTCAGGTATTTGTACTGCGACCATCACCGTAGACCGTGGGCCTACATAGCAAATCGGGGGACGTACAGTGCATCCAGGAGACACCGTTCTGCCTCAGAGTTGGAGAACTTCTCCCCCCCACAATGTCAGATTCCAACTCAACCTACTTCACCAACCCCTCCACCTTCATCCTGCAGGGCATCCCTGGCCTGGAGGTGGCCCATGTCTGGATCTCCATCCCCTTCTGCATCATGTACATCATAGCCCTCTTGGGCAACTTCATTATCCTCTTCATTGTGAAAATGGAGCCAAGTTTGCATGAGCCCATGTACTATTTCCTCTGCATGCTGGCCACCACTGACCTGGTCCTGTTTACAACCATCCTGCCTAAAATGCTGAGCATCTTCTGGTTCAATTCCAGGGAGATTGATTTCAATGGCTGCCTCACCCAGCTGTACTTCATTCATGGCTTCTCAGTCATGGAGTCGGGGATCTTTGTGGCCATGGCTGTAGATCGCTACGTGGCCATCTGCCATCCCCTGCGACATTCCACCATCCTCACAAACCCTGTGGTGGCCAAGATCGGCCTGGCCATACTGCTGCGTGGCTGCATACTCGCACTGCCCTACCCCTTCCTGGTGAGGCACTGGCCATATTGCAGAACCAACATCATCCCCCACACGCACTGTGAGCACATCTATGTGGTGAAGCTGGCCTGCGCTGACATCCAGGTCAGTAGTAACTACGGCCTCTTTGTGGTATCTTCAGTGACCAGCATGGACATGTTTTTAATCATTTCATCCTATATCCAGATCCTCAGGGCCATCTTCCGCCTCCCCACAAAGGACGCCCGGCTCAAGACCTTTGGGACCTGCATCTCTCACCTCTGCGCCATCTTAGCCTTTTACCTGCCAACCATCTTCTCCTCTATCACGTTTCGTTTTGTCAACAATGTGGCCCTGCATTTCCGTGTTCTGATTGGTAACATCTACCTCCTGGGACCCCCTATGCTAAATCCCATCATCTACGGGGTGAGAACCAAACAGATCCGGGACAAGCTGCTCCGGCTCTTTACTCATAAAGGAACTTTGTAATTTTTTTGTCCTGGTACTTTGGCTCTCGGACTGAACTCTATCCTGGGGTGATTGGCAGCATGGTGCTGGGCCCGAGCACCTGGATCACTCAGTAGGCAGTCAAAGAAAGATGAAATCTTTGCCTTATCTCACTGGGCTGTGCCGGCAGGACAAACCTGGGAACTCAATCACTCATTGGGTTTCCATCTCTCCAACTGGTGGTAGCTGGACACCAGAGGGCCACACTTCTCCCCCCCCTCCCCAAGTCTATGCTCCATGGCTTTCTTCAAGGTCCAACCCATTTCTGTTCCTCTTTCCTGTGGGCCCAGCCCCATTTTCTACCTCTTGCCCCAAGCCCTCAGCCATGGTATTGACCACTCTCCTCTCCTCCCCTGCCCCATCAAGCACTGGATCGTCTCCAAATTCCTCCCCCTGACCTGGGCTCCCTCCTCTCCTGGGCAGGGACAGAAGTTGATGAAGCCTGATAAGGAGCCAGTGTCCTCTTAGCAGAGGGCCTTGACTTCCCTGGGTTAATGAACTTTTGTGCCTGGCAGGAACTAGAAACTGCCAGGTTCCTTTTTTGACCAGACTTGTATGTGGAAAAGCAGATTCCTGTCAACCCCACCTGGCCCACAGACACAGAAGCTAAAAACCAGGCTGTCTGAGTAAAACCCCAGCAAGTAGGAACCCCATTAACTCATGTTTATTGAATCAGCCATCTGCATCCTTTGGATGTTTACTGTAACTTTCTCTTATATTTCTTGTCTTCGGGGGTAGGGGGCGACCATCTTAAAATCGGTTGGTCACTAATGACCACAGGCACCTGAGGAAATCTCACCTAGAGGAAAGAAAGGGGGAACGGCATGCGAGAGAAAACTCGTTTTCTCCAGAATCTCTGCCAAGGGGTATCATTGCCCTGCGCAAGCTCTTGTAGCTCCGCACCTGTCACCTGCTGTCTGACTCAGCTGAAGCCTCCCTGTGATGGACAGGAGGAGGCTGGCCAGCACCCAGTGACTAAGGGGTTAAACTCACGTAGCTAGCAAGGATGTTGGCAAGGATCCAGACGAACCAATAGGAATAGAGTGCTGAAATCTGAATCGTGTAAGATACCTTGCCTGTTTTCTTTATGTTGGAGAGTGAAACCAGGAGTGGAAAGACAAAGAATGATTTTAACCCAGTCTGGACGGCCATGCCTCCAAGGGAAAGAGTATCCAGTCAGGATCAGGGTATTTTTCGTGGTTTGGTTCGCAATGCTCTGTGTGAATCCATGCCTCTCCTCCCCCATTCACCATCTAAGAGTTGTGCCCAGAGATTTTCTCTGTGTTTTAATTTGTTTTACTTAGTTGCTCTGTGTCATGATCATGAGGGTTAGTCAGCCACCTGGGGATTAAGGAGTTAACTACACCTAATTCAGGTAGAGTTAGCCAATAGGAATGTAGGTAGGAATCTCAAACTGGGATGAAGGAATTTTTTGGGTTTTCCTTTTTTTCTGAGAGTTCCCTCCAGCGACTGAGGGAGACAAACATGTCTCTCTCTCTCCAAGAAACAATTCTTCACTTTCTGTAAGTAGGGTAAAGTTTAGATAAATCCGTTCGGTTTTATTATTTTACGATTTGGGAAATGAGAGCTGATGTTTTGGCTTTCTTTTGGAACTAAATGACCATGAAGTTTCTCCATGGCTGCGTCTAGACTGGCAAGTTTTTGCACAAAAATTTGCCAGCTGTCTGCACTGGCCACTTGAATTTGCGCAAGAGCACTGACTTTGTAATGTGCAAAATCAGTGCTTTTTGAGCAAATAGAATGACGCTCCCGCTAGGGCAAAAGCCCTCTTACGCAAATGCTTTTGCGCAAGAGGGCCGGTGTAGACAACCCAGAACAGTTTTGCGCAAAAAAGCCCCAATGGCTAAAATGGCGATCGGGGCTTTCTTGCGCAAAACCGCATCTAGATTGGCACAGATGCTTTTGCGCAAAAGCGCTTTTTGCGCAAAAGCGTCCGTGCCAATCTAGACGCTCTTTTCCACAAATGCTTTTAACGGAAAAACTTTTCTGGTAAAAGCATTTGCGGAAAATCATGCCAGTCTAGACGTAGCCCATGAGTATATTATTTTGTTACTTTTCCATCTAGTCATCATGCTTGTAACAGGAATATTGTGGTGATAATAAAAGCTTTCTCGTTTCTTTTTATTCACCTGGTATTGGCTAATGGTTGTGTCCTGGTTTGTACTTTAGGGCTCAGATTTCCCAAGTGATTTCTCCCCTGATTTTTCACATCAATACTTGGGTGGTGGCAGAGGAGATTTTATCCCCCAAAATCTAGGGTTTTAAGATTTTGGGGGGAAGTTTTATACCGAAGCCTGGTAGATAAGGTTTTGGGATATGTTTGCTGGCCCCCACTTCTGCATTTATTGTGCCAGAGTGGGAAAGGAGCCATAACCCTCTGTAACACCTAGCAATAAAGTTTGCTTTCTCAAGTGTAGCTTCTGTTTCGTTAATAAAAATCACTTTTTAAGGTGATGATTTGATTCTTGTGTTTTGGATGCCGCAAACTAAGAAGTCAGTTACCAGAGACTGCAGCTTGTTTTTCTCTTTGTTTGTTTGTTTTCCAAGCACTCTTGTAGTAAAAGAGCTTCAGATGGGATTCAAGTCCCCCCCCCCCATTTTTTGGGGTAAATCACTTGATGGTGTCAGCTCCCCCCAAAGTCAGTAAATCTGTGACTCTGCGGAGTTGTTGTAAGCAGAGCCTGCAGAGGCAAGGGATTGAACATCTTTGTGGGCCCCCCCTTCTGCCTTTGGAGAGCCAGAGTGGGGAACAGCCCCGACACTCCCAACCTCCAGGAGGCAGGCACCACTTGCAGGCCTATCCATGAGCCCCCTACCTGCTCCCCCATTCCAGTTTCTTTCCCAGTCCCTCCCCTGTTTTATGACCCCTCAATAAATAGTCCTGCTTTTTTCAAGACACAAGTCTTTATTACTTGCTCTGCAGGCGAGGGGGGAGGTA